>OZ020484.1:40675635-41022532 GCA_963971405.1 Psococerastis gibbosa | reverse complement strand
AGTAGAGTAGAAAGGGGGTTTCTGGCGCTTACCCCACCCCCCGTCGAGCTACCCCACCCCCCGTCGTGCTACCCCTCGTGGGTGGTCTGATTTTTTTTTTTTTTTTTTTTTTTTTTTTCACCCCCCCGTCATGCTACCCCTCGTGGGTGGTCTAATTTTTTTTTATTAATTAATTATTATTAATTTATATTATAATTATAATTATTATTATATTATTATTAATTATATTATAATTTATATTAATTAATATTATTAATAATTTTTTAATTAATTTTTTTTTTTTTTTTTTTTTTTTTTTTTTTTTTTTTTTTTTTTTTTTTATTTTTATGGTGTTAATTGAATTAAAACATTTCTTTCTTCTTCTTCTTTCTTCTTCGTGGGTGGTCTTTGTACCCCGCCGTGCTTATCCCGTTGTCTATCTATCTCTGTACCAGGTGGGTGGTCTATGACGCACCCCCCCCCCCTCCCCGTAGTACAGCGTACATCTAGAATGTTCCAAATGTGTCGTTACAAAAGGCATCGCCTTGGGTTGAGGAGCTTAGTTGAAGCCAAACCTTCATTCAAGACTCAAGTAATACCACTTTATAAGTAAAATTGTATAATCTTACAACATGACATCTCTATTCAATAAAGTTAATGCCATCAACCAAGTAGCCGGGCCTACCATATCAATGCGAAAACTAGTGATTGGAGTTAAATACCTAATATTGAAAATAGTGCAAATCGAAAAAACAGAATATGGACCAGCTGTAAAAGTCATATTGCGAGGATTGGAAAAAGAAGTCGTGGAATGTTTTGTGCCTCAACAATATCTGCCAGCCTTTCAACAAAGTGAAGTTACTCCAGGAGCTGAGATGTATCTTATCGTTTCAAGCCATCGGGGAAAAAATAGTGTCAACCTACAGATCATAGAATGAATATTTCATGATGTATTATTATTGTAAACTACAGAAATAATGTAAATATATGAATAATTTCTATATATATTTTGTTCTTGTTTTATTAATTTCATAACTAGTTTTAAGCTTACAGTTAGATGATGATGAGTATTAAAAACTAATGTTTGAAAGAAACAAGCTATTGCTTCAGTCATAATCGAGTACTTGAACGGTGAAGGGTTATCATAATCATAGACTATGAAATGATGTAAATCAAATAATTAAACGAGTACATTAGCTAATTTTAATAAATCTATCCGAAGCATAGGTTTATGGGAAGTATTGATTTGGTAAATAGTTAACCGTGTGCAGGTTCAAACCTGTTGTGAATCACCAGGTGCATATAACTCTGTACAGCCGTCTAATGGTTCAGACAAACAACACATTAATAAATCTACCCCTCGCGGACAGTCCATTGTAAGCTAATGTGATTTTTGTTTTCGTAAATCTATCCAACACTTATATTGAAGGGAAGTATTGATTTGGTAAACAAATAACAGGGTGCAGGTTCAAACCTGTTGTGAATCACCAGGTGCATCCAACACTTAGGTTGAAGGGAAGTATTGATTTGGTAAACAGAGTGCAGGTTCAAACCTGTTGTGAATCACCAGGTGCATATAACTCTGTACAGCCGTCTTATGGCTCAAACAAACAAGCCATTGATAAGTCTACCCCTCGCTGACAGTCCATTGTAAGCTAAAGTGATTTTTGTTTTTGCATTAGTTGCAATCGATCGTTAGAAAATGAATGGTGTCTTAACAACATATTATCCGCTTCGTGATGGACAATCTATCCCTGTACCCTTACCATCTATCCTTAGTGGGTGGTCGTCGCTACAAAAGGCATCGCCTTGGGTTGAGGAGCTTAGTTGAAACCGAACCTTCATTCGCGTAGTACCACTTCATTGTAGTGAATTTGTGTAATCGTACAGCATGGAATCGAAGAAAAGGAAACTGAACGCGAGGGAATATGTGTGTAGAATATGTGCTGTGAGTTTCACACTAAATTGTCATTTGAAAAGGCATGCTATAAACAAACATGGAGTTAGTATTATACCGTGCAAAAAATGTAAAGCTACATTCACATGCAGAGAGGACCTATCTCATCATATATTGCAGCGGCATACATCAGCTAATCGCGGGAAGGAAACTGAACAAATCACCCCAAAACTGACATCTGCTGGGAATGGAGAGGACTGCAAGGCATGCGGGGGCAAAATCAACAACTCCAGTCCACTTACAGTTCTGTGTAAAGAATGTTCATCTATCTTTTCGTGTAAGTATGAGAATCCTGTATCTGTTAAAACCCTTGAGTGTAAATATATTTGTGAATTCTGTTCGGTCCCTTTTGCTCGGAAGTATAGTTTGAAAGTCCACATATTAAGCATACATATTATTAATTGTTTGAATTGCAAGAAATTGTTTATGAGGGAAGATTTTACTAATCATAAGAATAATTGCACAATTATGAGCGGGGGAGCACTATCCAACGAGGAGAACTTTTTATGCAAAACATCTATAGCTCTAGATGGTGTAGTAAAACAATACAATTATAAAAACATAACCATACATGATCCCGTTGTATATTTAAATAATATGGAAGGTGAGGTTGATTCTATTACAACTGAAAACATTAAACTTTTTAATGCAATTAAATGGTATGTAGCCTTACACATTAAATTTGAACGCGGACCCGACAATAATAAAAACTATACTGAAGCATGGTTTCATGCTAAAAACGAACAACTTTTCCTCACTGATGACTCCACAATAAAATATCAACAAATGATTGAACAAATTTTAGTAAAAATAGATAAATTTCAAGCAATGGGAAGCGGGTGGGTGTTGAAATCTTTAAAACGTTTTGTTATTTTTATTGCTGAATATAATCCATGCAGTGGTAGTAGTTACATCCCTTTACCCAAAAAAATCTATAACACTAAAGCAGTAATCAATATTAAAAATGACGATCTCAAATGTTTTATATGGTCAATTTTAGCATACTTACATCCAGTAAGTCGGGATGCTCAGCGGGTTTATAATTATAAAAAGTATGAAAAAGAGTTAGATATGAGTGGTATAACTTACCCAGTATCTTTGCAAGTCATTTCAAAATTTGAAAAAAATAATAATATTGGAGTAAATGTGTTTGGTTATGATCACAGACTGTACCCATTATATTTATCACAAAGTCACCATTATAATAAGCAGGTGGATCTGCTTTACATAACGGAAGACGAAAATTCACATTATTGTCTTATTAAAAATTTCAACAAACTTAATTTCTCAATCACTAAACATAAGGAACAAAAGTTTTATTGTCGTTGGTGCATACACGCCTTTAGTAGTGCTGAACGCTTACATGAACATAAGCCACTCTGCTCAAGACATGATCCTCAAAAAACCACATTTCCAATTCAGGAGAAAAGCACTATGAAATTTGATAAGGCACAATATATGATCCCTGTAGCATATAGAATATATGCCGATTTCGAGAGCATTCTCAGTCCCGTTGAAGGGACTATTTGTAACACTGAAAAATTATCTGCACATATACCATCAGGGTTTTGTTATGTTGTTGTAGATATCAATGGGAATAAGTTTAAAGAACCGGTAGTTTACAGGGGAGCTAATGCTGTTGATGTGTTTTTGAAATCGTTATTAAATGTTAAGGATGAAATTTTAAACATTTATAAAAATATTAAAGCAGTAATTATGACTGACGAGGATAGAGAAAATTTTAAAAACTCTGTCATTTGTAATGTTTGTCAAAAACCACTAGGAAATGATCGTGTAATAGACCACTGTCATATAACGGGGAAATATAGACAAGCATTACATAATGTTTGTAATATGAGCAATTTTCGAACTCCAAAACATATCCCCGTTTTTATGCATAACTTAAAACGTTATGATGGTCATCTTATCATGGAAGGGGTTGGGAAACTAAAAAATATGAAAATTACTTGTATAGCTAAAACTATGGAGGAATATATAGCCTTTAGTATTGGAGAGTTACGCTTTTTAGACACTTATCAATTTATGGCCTCCTCTTTAGATTCATTAGTCAAAAATCTTGTTGATGCGGATAAAAATAAATTTAAAATTATGAAAACATGTTTTGTGGGTGAAAAATTAGACTTGATGTTGAGGAAGGGTGTCTTCCCCTATGAATATATAACGCACGAATCAAAATTTAATGAGGAACACTTACCTCCAATTGATGCATTTTTTAGTCAATTAACTCAAGAGGGGATTTCACAAGAAAAATATGAACATGCTCAAAAGGTGTGGAATGCTTTTAGTATAAAGAATTTAGGAGAATACCAAGACTTGTATGTATTAACAGACACCCTTCTCCTTTGCGATGTTTTTGAAGCCTTTAGAGCCTTATGTTTTGAAAACGATAACCTCGAAATTTGTCACATGTACACAGCACCAGGGCTAGCTCTTCAGAGCTGTCTGAAAATGACAGGAGTAGAACTTGAGCTATTGAGCGAACCTGATATGTATTTGTTTTGTGAGGCTGGGATTCGCGGGGGTATAAGTATGATTTCAAAAAGATTTGCGGAAAGCAACAATAAATACTTAAAAAAATTTGACTCAAATAAGCCATCCAAATTTATAGTATATTGGGATTGCACTAACTTATACGGACATGCGATGCGTCAATTTTTACCTATTAGTGGGTTTCGCTGGATGGAGGAGGAAGAAATCAAAAACTTTAATGTAATGCTCGCACCTGATGAGGGCGATGATGGGTTCATATTACAGGTGGACATGGAATATCCACAAAAATTACATGATTTACATAATGAATACCCACTAGCAGCTGAACATTGTGTTGTAACATCAGACATGATTTCCCCCTATTGTAAGGAATTTCTCGCTGAAAATGATATATCTTTAACATCCAACTTCTCAAAGCTTATTCCCAACTTAAACGATAAACACAACTATATAATACATTATCGAAATTTGAAGCAATGTTTAGAATTGGGATTAAAATTAAAATGTATACATAAAATTTTAGCTTTTAAGCAAAGCGCTTGGATGCGACCCTTTATCGATTTTAACACAGAAAAACGGAAATTAGCTTGTAATGATTTCGAGAAGGATTTTTATAAATTGAAAATTAATAGTATGTATGGGAAGACAATGGAGAATGTTAGAAATCACGCAAAATTAGAGTTAGTTAACACTGCCAAACGAGCTCGTAAACTTATCTCATCCCCTGCATTTAAAGATTTTAAGATTTTTTCAAACGATTTAATAGCAGTCCGGTCAAAAAAAACTAATATTTTGCTAAACAAGCCAATATTTATTGGCCTAACCGTTCTCGAACTATCCAAGGTAGTTATGTATGAATTTCATTATAACTTTGTAAAACAAATGTATGGTGATAAAGCTGCACTGATTTTAACAGATACAGATTCGCTCGTTTATGAGGTTGAGAGTGATGATTTGTACACTGATTTAAAACCATATCCCCATTTATTTGATAACTCAGTATATCCTCCGAACCATCTCTTATACAATATTGAAAATAAAAAGAAAGTGGGAACGTTCAAAGATGAAAATGCTCAATCTCACATTTTACAATGTGTTGCTTTACGCCCAAAATTGTATTCCCTTTTAGAGGAGGGAAAGGAGAAGAAAGTGGGCAAAGGTATAGTTCGTTCAACCCTTAAACATCATATTAACCATCAAGACTATTACAATACCTTATTTAAGCCTTGCATAGCAAAAGACTCACGTAAACCAATGTTCCGTATTCAAAGTAGAGATCATAAGCTTTTTACAATTAAACAGCAAAAAGTCACTCTTAGTCCTTATGATGATAAACGGTATGTGTGTCGTAATGGAATTGATAGTTTAGCTCATGGTCATTATCGCATTATAGATATGTCTTAGGTTTAAAAGTTTGTTTTAAGTGATTGTATGTAAAGACATTGATTTCTTTTAAAATATGTGTATTATAAAATTTGTATATCATAAAATGGTTTACATTCGTTTAGCTCATGGTCATTATTGTATTATAGATAAGTCTTAGGCTTAAAAGCTTGTTTTAAGTGATTGTATGAAAAGACATTGATTTCTTTTAAAATATGTGTATTATAAAATTTATATATCATAAAATGGTTTACATTCATTTACAATAGTTGATGTACAATACCAGTTAAAGGTACATATTCATATAAGCAGTCGCTGATGAGTAGACAGTCCCTTTATTTGCCATGCAGACAACCCTTTATATATTGGAGTGCATAAGGTCGGTGGCCATTTCAGTCCCCCTCGCATTAAGATTATGACACATCGCTATTAATTCAGGTACGCCGATATAATAAGTGCACTCAGCATCTTAAAAGAAATGTATTAATCCCACAATAGGTGTTCAATATACCCACCAGCCGTGTTTATAAAAATGAATTTTCAATAATCCCAACTAAGTCTCAGTTTCTCACAATAGGTGTGCAATATACCAGGCAGTCGTGTTTTCTATGTTAGATTTAGTTACATTGGGCTAGGACAGGTTAAGTTATAATATTAGGCTAGGTTAAATTTTTATATCAAGTTAGGATAGGTTACATTGGATTAGGATAGGCCAGATTAGGTTACATTGGGTTAGGTTAGCTGTTTACCTAGATTAAATTCATCATTTTTTTTTTAACAAAAATATTTTTATATCAAATAAATATGATGTTAAGTTAGGTTACATTGAATTAGGATAGGTTAGATTAGGTTACATTGGATTAGGATAGGCCAGATTACGTTACATTGGGTTAGGTTAGCTGTTTACCTAGATTAAATTCATCATTTTTTTAACAAAAATATTTTTATATCAAATAAATATGATGTTAAGTTAGGTTACATTGAATTAGGATAGGTTAGATTAGGTTACATTGGGTGCAATATACCAGGCAGTTGTGTTTTCTATGTTAGATTTAGTTACATTGGGCTAGGACAGGTTAAGTTTTAATATTAGTCTAGGTTAAATTTTTATATCAAGTTAGGGTAGGTTACATTGGATTAGGATAGGCCAGATTAGGTTACATTGGGTTAGGTTAGCTGTTTACCTAGATTAAATTCATCATTTCTTTTTTTAAAAAAAATATTTTTTATATCAAATAAATATAATGTTAAGTTAGGTTACATTGAATTAGGATAGGTTAGATTAGGTTACATTGGATTAGGATAGGCCAGATTAGGTTACATTGGGTTAGGTTAGCTGTTTACCTAGATTAAATTCATCATTTTTTTAACAAAAATATTTTTATATCAAATAAATATGATGTTAAGTTAGGTTACATTGAATTAGGATAGGTTAGATTAGGTTACATTGGATTAGGATAGGCCAGATTAGGTTACATTGGGTTAGGTTAGCTGTTTACCTAGATTACATTCATCATTTTTTTAACAAAAATATTTTTATATCAAATAAATATGACGTTAAGTTAGGTTACATTGAATTAGGATAGGTTACATTAGGTTACATTGGGTTAGGATAGGTTAAGTTAGCGGCTAACTTAACCTATCCTAACCCAATGTAACCTAATGTAACCTATCCTAATTCAATGTAACCTAACTTAACGTCATATTTATTTGATATAAAAATATTTTTGTTAAAAAAATGATGAATGTAATCTAGGTAAACAGCTAACCTAACCCAATGTAACCTAATCTGGCCTATCCTAATCCAATGTAACCTAATCTAACCTATCCTAATTCAATGTAACCTAACTTAACATCATATTTATTTGATATAAAAATATTTTTGTTAAAAAAATGATGAATTTAATCTAGGTAAACAGCTAACCTAACCCAATGTAACCTAATCTGGCCTATCCTAATCCAATGTAACCTAATCTAACCTATCCTAATTCAATGTAACCTAACTTAACATTATATTTATTTGATATAAAAAATATTTTTTTTAAAAAAAGAAATGATGAATTTAATCTAGGTAAACAGCTAACCTAACCCAATGTAACCTAATCTGGCCTATCCTAATCCAATGTAACCTACCCTAACTTGATATAAAAATTTAACCTAGACTAATATTAAAACTTAACCTGTCCTAGCCCAATGTAACTAAATCTAACATAGAAAACACAACTGCCTGGTATATTGCACCCAATGTAACCTAATCTAACCTATCCTAATTCAATGTAACCTAACTTAACATCATATTTATTTGATATAAAAATATTTTTGTTAAAAAAATGATGAATTTAATCTAGGTAAACAGCTAACCTAACCCAATGTAACGTAATCTGGCCTATCCTAATCCAATGTAACCTAATCTAACCTATCCTAATTCAATGTAACCTAACTTAACATCATATTTATTTGATATAAAAATATTTTTGTTAAAAAAAAAATGATGAATTTAATCTAGGTAAACAGCTAACCTAACCCAATGTAACCTAATCTGGCCTATCCTAATCCAATGTAACCTATCCTAACTTGATATAAAAATTTAACCTAGCCTAATATTATAACTTAACCTGTCCTAGCCCAATGTAACTAAATCTAACATAGAAAACACGACTGCCTGGTATATTGCACACCTATTGTGAGAAACTGAGACTTAGTTGGGATTATTGAAAATTCATTTTTATAAACACGGCTGGTGGGTATATTGAACACCTATTGTGGGATTAATACATTTCTTTTAAGATGCTGAGTGCACTTATTATATCGGCGTACCTGAATTAATAGCGATGTGTCATAATCTTAATGCGAGGGGGACTGAAATGGCCACCGACCTTATGCACTCCAATATATAAAGGGTTGTCTGCATGGCAAATAAAGGGACTGTCTACTCATCAGCGACTGCTTATATGAATATGTACCTTTAACTGGTATTGTACATCAACTATTGTAAATGAATGTAAACCATTTTATGATATATAAATTTTATAATACACATATTTTAAAAGAAATCAATGTCTTTTCATACAATCACTTAAAACAAGCTTTTAAGCCTAAGACTTATCTATAATACAATAATGACCATGAGCTAAACGAATGTAAACCATTTTATGATATACAAATTTTATAATACACATATTTTAAAAGAAATCAATGTCTTTACATACAATCACTTAAAACAAACTTTTAAACCTAAGACATATCTATAATGCGATAATGACCATGAGCTAAACTATCAATTCCATTACGACACACATACCGTTTATCATCATAAGGACTAAGAGTGACTTTTTGCTGTTTAATTGTAAAAAGCTTATGATCTCTACTTTGAATACGGAACATTGGTTTACGTGAGTCTTTTGCTATGCAAGGCTTAAATAAGGTATTGTAATAGTCTTGATGGTTAATATGATGTTTAAGGGTTGAACGAACTATACCTTTGCCCACTTTCTTCTCCTTTCCCTCCTCTAAAAGGGAATACAATTTTGGGCGTAAAGCAACACATTGTAAAATGTGAGATTGAGCATTTTCATCTTTGAACGTTCCCACTTTCTTTTTATTTTCAATATTGTATAAGAGATGGTTCGGAGGATATACTGAGTTATCAAATAAATGGGGATATGGTTTTAAATCAGTGTACAAATCATCACTCTCAACCTCATAAACGAGCGAATCTGTATCTGTTAAAATCAGTGCAGCTTTATCACCATACATTTGTTTTACAAAGTTATAATGAAATTCATACATAACTACCTTGGATAGTTCGAGAACGGTTAGGCCAATAAATATTGGCTTGTTTAGCAAAATATTAGTTTTTTTTGACCGGACTGCTATTAAATCGTTTGAAAAAATCTTAAAATCTTTAAATGCAGGGGATGAGATAAGTTTACGAGCTCGTTTGGCAGTGTTAACTAACTCTAATTTTGCGTGATTTCTAACATTCTCCATTGTCTTCCCATACATACTATTAATTTTCAATTTATAAAAATCCTTCTCGAAATCATTACAAGCTAATTTCCGTTTTTCTGTGTTAAAATCGATAAAGGGTCGCATCCAAGCGCTTTGCTTAAAAGCTAAAATTTTATGTATACATTTTAATTTTAATCCCAATTCTAAACATTGCTTCAAATTTCGATAATGTATTATATAGTTGTGTTTATCGTTTAAGTTGGGAATAAGCTTTGAGAAGTTGGATGTTAAAGATATATCATTTTCAGCGAGAAATTCCTTACAATAGGGGGAAATCATGTCTGATGTTACAACACAATGTTCAGCTGCTAGTGGGTATTCATTATGTAAATCATGTAATTTTTGTGGATATTCCATGTCCACCTGTAATATGAACCCATCATCGCCCTCATCAGGTGCGAGCATTACATTAAAGTTTTTGATTTCTTCCTCCTCCATCCAGCGAAACCCACTAATAGGTAAAAATTGACGCATCGCATGTCCGTATAAGTTAGTGCAATCCCAATATACTATAAATTTGGATGGCTTATTTGAGTCAAATTTTTTTAAGTATTTATTGTTGCTTTCCGCAAATCTTTTTGAAATCATACTTATACCCCCGCGAATCCCAGCCTCACAAAACAAATACATATCAGGTTCGCTCAATAGCTCAAGTTCTACTCCTGTCATTTTCAGACAGCTCTGAAGAGCTAGCCCTGGTGCTGTGTACATGTGACAAATTTCGAGGTTATCGTTTTCAAAACATAAGGCTCTAAAGGCTTCAAAAACATCGCAAAGGAGAAGGGTGTCTGTTAATACATACAAGTCTTGGTATTCTCCTAAATTCTTTATACTAAAAGCATTCCACACCTTTTGAGCATGTTCATATTTTTCTTGTGAAATCCCCTCTTGAGTTAATTGACTAAAAAATGCATCAATTGGAGGTAAGTGTTCCTCATTAAATTTTGATTCGTGCGTTATATATTCATAGGGGAAGACACCCTTCCTCAACATCAAGTCTAATTTTTCACCCACAAAACATGTTTTCATAATTTTAAATTTATTTTTATCCGCATCAACAAGATTTTTGACTAATGAATCTAAAGAGGAGGCCATAAATTGATAAGTGTCTAAAAAGCGTAACTCTCCAATACTAAAGGCTATATATTCCTCCATAGTTTTAGCTATACAAGTAATTTTCATATTTTTTAGTTTCCCAACCCCTTCCATGATAAGATGACCATCATAACGTTTTAAGTTATGCATAAAAACGGGGATATGTTTTGGAGTTCGAAAATTGCTCATATTACAAACATTATGTAATGCTTGTCTATATTTCCCCGTTATATGACAGTGGTCTATTACACGATCATTTCCTAGTGGTTTTTGACAAACATTACAAATGACAGAGTTTTTAAAATTTTCTCTATCCTCGTCAGTCATAATTACTGCTTTAATATTTTTATAAATGTTTAAAATTTCATCCTTAACATTTAATAACGATTTCAAAAACACATCAACAGCATTAGCTCCCCTGTAAACTACCGGTTCTTTAAACTTATTCCCATTGATATCTACAACAACATAACAAAACCCTGATGGTATATGTGCAGATAATTTTTCAGTGTTACAAATAGTCCCTTCAACGGGACTGAGAATGCTCTCGAAATCGGCATATATTCTATATGCTACAGGGATCATATATTGTGCCTTATCAAATTTCATAGTGCTTTTCTCCTGAATTGGAAATGTGGTTTTTTGAGGATCATGTCTTGAGCAGAGTGGCTTATGTTCATGTAAGCGTTCAGCACTACTAAAGGCGTGTATGCACCAACGACAATAAAACTTTTGTTCCTTATGTTTAGTGATTGAGAAATTAAGTTTGTTGAAATTTTTAATAAGACAATAATGTGAATTTTCGTCTTCCGTTATGTAAAGCAGATCCACCTGCTTATTATAATGGTGACTTTGTGATAAATATAATGGGTACAGTCTGTGATCATAACCAAACACATTTACTCCAATATTATTATTTTTTTCAAATTTTGAAATGACTTGCAAAGATACTGGGTAAGTTATACCTTTCATATCTAACTCTTTTTCATACTTTTTATAATTATAAACCCGCTGAGCATCCCGACTTACTGGATGTAAGTATGCTAAAATTGACCATATAAAACATTTGAGATCGTCATTTTTAATATTGATTACTGCTTTAGTGTTATAGATTTTTTTGGGTAAAGGGATGTAACTACTACCACTGCATGGATTATATTCAGCAATAAAAATAACAAAATGTTTTAAAGATTTCAACACCCACCCGCTTCCCATTGCTTGAAATTTATCTATTTTTACTAAAATTTGTTCAATCATTTGTTGATATTTTATTGTGGAGTCATCAGTGAGGAAAAGTTGTTCGTTTTTAGCATGAAACCATGCTTCAGTATAGTTTTTATTATTGTCGGGTCCGCGTTCAAATTTAATGTGTAAGGCTACATACCATTTAATTGCATTAAAAAGTTTAATGTTTTCAGTTGTAATAGAATCAACCTCACCTTCCATATTATTTAAATATACAACGGGATCATGTATGGTTATGTTTTTATAATTGTATTGTTTTACTACACCATCTAGAGCTATAGATGTTTTGCATAAAAAGTTCTCCTCGTTGGATAGTGCTCCCCCGCTCATAATTGTGCAATTATTCTTATGATTAGTAAAATCTTCCCTCATAAACAATTTCTTGCAATTCAAACAATTAATAATATGTATGCTTAATATGTGGACTTTCAAACTATACTTCCGAGCAAAAGGGACCGAACAGAATTCACAAATATATTTACACTCAAGGGTTTTAACAGATACAGGATTCTCATACTTACACGAAAAGATAGATGAACATTCTTTACACAGAACTGTAAGTGGACTGGAGTTGTTGATTTTGCCCCCGCATGCCTTGCAGTCCTCTCCATTCCCAGCAGATGTCAGTTTTGGGCGAGTTTGTACAATTTCCATCCCGTGATTTGCTGATGTATGCCGCTGCAATATATGATGAGATAGGTCCTCTCTGCATGTGAATGTGGCTTTACATTTTTTGCATGGTATAATACTAACTCCATGTTTGTTTATGACATGTCTTTTTAAATTGCAATTTAGTGTGAAACTCACAGCACATATTCTACACACATATTCCCTCGCGTTCAGTTTCCTTTTCTTCGATTCCATGCTGTACGATTACACAAATTCACTACACTGAAGTGGTATTACGCGAATGAAGGTTCGGTTTCAACTAAGCTCCTCAACCCAAGGCGATGCCTTTTGTAGCGACGACCACCCACGAAGGATAGATGGTAAGGGTACAGGGATAGATTGTCCATCACGAAGCGGATAATATGTTGTTAAGACACCATTCATTTTCTAACGATCGATTGCAACTAATGCAAAAACAAAAATCACTTTAGCTTACAATGGACTGTCAGCGAGGGGTAGATTTATTAATGGCTTGTTTGTTTGAACCATTAGACGGCTGTACAGAGTTATATGCACCTGGTGATTCACAACAGGTTTGAACCTGCACTCTGTTATTTGTTTGCCAAATCAATACTTCCCTTCAACCTAAGTGTTGGATAGATTTACGAAAACAAAAATCACTTTAGCTTACAATGGACTGTCAGCGAGGGGTAGATTTATTAATGGCTTGTTTGTTTGAACCATTAGACGACTGTACAGAGTTATATGCACCTGGTGATTCACAACAGGTTTGAACCTGCACTCTGTTATTTGTTTACCAAATCAATACTTCCCATAAACATATGCTTCGGATAGATTTATTAAAATTAATTAGCTAATGTACTCGTTTAATTATTTGATTTACATCATTTCATAGTCTATGATTAAGATAACCCTTCACCGTTCAAGTACTCGATTATGACTGAAGCAATAGCTTGTTTCTTTCAACCATTAGTTTTTAATACTCATCATCATCTAACTATAAGCTTAAAACTAATTATGCAATTAATAAAACAAGAACAAAAATATATATAGAAATTATTCATATATTTACATTATTTCTGTAGTTTACAATAATAATACATCATGAAATATTCATTCTATGATCTGTAGGTTGACACTATTTTTTCCCCGATGGCTTGAAACGATAAGATACATCTCAGCTCCTGGAGTAACTTCACTTTGTTGAAAGGCTGGCAGATATTGTTGAGGCACAAAACATTCCACGACTTCTTTTTCCAATCCTCGCAGTATGACTTTTACAGCTGGTCCATATTCTGTTTTTTCGATTTGCACTATTTTCAATATTAGGTATTTAACTCCAATCACTAGCTTTCGCATTGGTATGGTAGGCCCGGCTACTTGGTTGATAGCATTAACTTTATTGAATAGAGATGTCATGTTGTAAGATTATACAATTTTACGTATAAAGTGGTATTACTTGAGTCTTGAATGAAGGTTTGGCTTCAACTAAGCTCCTCAACCCAAGGTGATGCCTTTTGTAACGACACATTTAGAACCTTCTAGATGTCTGGCTGTACGGGGAGGGGGGGGGGGTGCGTCATAGACCACCCACCTGGTACAGAGATAGATAGACAACGGGATAAGCACGGCGGGGTACAAAGACCACCCACGAAGAAGAAAGAAGAAGAAAGAAATGTTTTAATTCAATTAACACCATTAAAAAAAAAATAAAAAAAAAATAAATAAATAAAAAAAAAAATAAAAATAAAAAAAATAAAAAAATAAAAAAAATAACTCTGTATCTCACAAATTAGTAATTATAAAAAAAAAAACGATCATGGTGCCAGAACCTCAGACCACCCACGAGGGGTAACACACAAAAATAGATAGACCACCCGCGGGGGATAGATGGGATAGCACGACGGGGGGTGGGATAAGCGCCAGAAACCCCCTTTCTACTCTACTATTCACACATATTGTAGTAGCCTACTTATTAATGTCAGCAAAACAAAAATGCTCAATTTTCATTAGAAATGGCTAAAAATAATAACTTTTATGAGGAACTATTCTGTGCTTTCGATGCTTCTTAACTTCATGTAAGTTTTATAGGTGCTAAATTCTTCTTCTTCTTCACGTTATAGCCGGCTGGCTGGTTGGCAGAAACATGTGACATCGATGCCTCCACTCTCTTCGATCCTGGCACGCCATCTTCAGTTCCACGTAATTAGAGTAACATAACAGAGCTTAACATATTAGGGAGCATACCGAAGCATGGTTTATGTTTTGAACAAAAAATAATCCGAGCCGCATTGCATTGCATACCATACCATTATTATTATTAATTAGTATTAAAATTATCGGCCTGTCTATTTTATACTTTGCAATTGTTCCATCGATTAATCTAGCGCTTTAGGATAAAATAATGAAGTCTATGGACAGTATATTTTTAACCATATTCGCCTACCTTAGAAAACTCCCGATTGAACTGAGAGCGGTGAGAAATGCTTCCAACTTCCCTAAATTGCTTAGAAACCATCTCTTAGAGAAAGCTTTCTACACTGTCACTGAGGCACTAGCACAATCACAATGACAGAACTACCTGATTTTGACGATATTCTGATGATTTTATCTAATATACTTTACTTGTATTGTATAATTTAACTGAAATATATATTGTATTGTATTGTATTTACCATGGAACTATTACGGTATCTATACTAATAATTGATAAATAGAAAAGCATGTACGGGTTTACTTTATTTATTTATTTTAACCGTACCGTACCGGTTGTTGTTCTTCTTCCACTTCTTAAAAGCCTCTTACATCGAAAATTGACGATCATCATGCCAATTTGGACCGTTTGGCTTTGCGCAGCCCTGGCAGTGGCGAGCCTGCCTTTAGTCACCGCACATTCGTGGTTTTTGCACATTTTTTGATCCTTGGGATTGGCTATGCAATAAACTTTCTGCTCCTAATGGTTTCAGAAACCACGAACCGTCACAGAGAGATGCCCTAAACAACAGAATAATGCAAAATAATTGTTAAAAAGCAAATGCGGGCAAAATGGTGTTGAAGGTACACGACTTAGACATTGGACTTTATCCTTCGTAAGACAACGAGGCACACTGGGCTTACGCTCAGTGAGTTTCACTGACAGCACTCAGTTGCTGTCATTTTATTTTAGAAAATTATTATAGTCAAGAGGTGGCTACCTTGTCGTGCGCAGTTTTTTAAAAATAACGACTATATACCTGAATGTGCCTGGTTATTCATGTGACCTGGGCCGGCTTTACGGACAATTTAAGACAGTAACGTAAGGAATGGGAGGTTCCAGCCCGGTGCTGTGGCTCGTGGCGGCGTGTTCTGCTACAGTGGCCATCTCCCTGTCTCTTGCCTACCCAGTCACTCATTCATTCTACATTTAATTGCCTCTGCTGTTCGCTATTTTGTAGCTGACAGTCTTGCTTGGCACAGTTTGTCGCCCTACATTAATTATAAGATGGTCATACCACGTGTAAGAAATAAGCACAACAGTAACCGGGACTAATATTGATTAGTTCTAAGTTTTTAAGACGTATAGGGTTAATATTTTTTTCTATATCATATTTTTAATACCTTTTTCAGTCTTTCCTAGGCATTGAGTATGTACCGCTGCTAATTCTGTCTGCTAACAGGCTTGTCTGGCCACCTCTGGACCAAATCAACCAGCAGCTGCAGGCTGGAAACCTGCTTTTGCGGCCCTGGCCTCCATGGCAGCATGGTATGCAAACAATTAAGGTGGTTTTCTTATTTGGCAGACTTTTTGAAGCCCAAGAATGGCTCCAACCGGTCGCAGTCACACGATAATTATATCTGCCATCCAGCTAACTTAATATCAAGGGCAATTTGCAATATTAAGTCTAAGTAAGGAATACTGCACGGTACGGCCATGCGTTGGTATAGATGGCGATGCCGTCCAGTATTCACTTCGATATACAGTGGAACCAGGCCTAATCGCAGTAGGTACTTATACCGGGTACCGCGACACATGGATGGGTTTAATTTCCTTCTGCGTTGTTTGCGTGCAGGTTTTCCGTGGTCACGGTGCCATACCTGCACTTGGGCCAACAACCTCCTGATGGTGGTGTAGCCCTTGAACCGGAGCAGCCAGGCACCAAAACGACTGCGTACGCCATGCGTGCAACCCGTCCCGAGCAAAGAGGAAATGGGGCGATGAGGGCACCATAGGGCCAGCTCACAGAATGGCAAGGGTACGACAAAAATTCACTCAAAGAGAAAAGGAGTGAGCTTTGATGTACAAAGATAAGATAAAGTGTCATTTATTACAATATTAGCATCATGTGTTTTATATTGTAATTTTCTCTTATTAGGATGTATACGTATTTATTGTCACCATCCTCCTTATTGTGATAGCCTAAAATAGGCTTTAACAACCTATACCAATAAAATAAATGGTTTTTATTCTGTTCCAGCTCTTTCTATCAATTTCCTTGCCGCTTATATTCTTTTATAGAGCATCGCTGAGCGAAATGTAGTGTATTTTTGTATAAAATCCTGGAAAACTCTACGCATGGGTTAACAGAGCTTGGGGTAATGCTACAATGCATGGCAGACAGTTATAATGCATTTCTTTCTTCCTTGGTATACATTTCAAATCTGCCAGTTGCTGAAACTTTATATTCTGCAATTTAGGTTAAGGCGCCCATTCCATTGACCGGCTAGGGCTATTTCCAAAAACAGTGACGTCGTAGCAGACATTCATGACTTAGGTTGCGTTCCCACCGACCTCGTATTGCAGAATGCAAATGACATTGACGGAAATTAGAATTTTTCTTTTTATAGAAATCTATTAAAATGTTTGTACTTAACATATCCCATGACGCCATTTTTTGATTTTAGTTTGTTTGTTTGTGATTTTACTGTATGATCATTGATCAATTTTAACTATGGCATAGAGGAAAATAAACATTTCCGTCAATTCTGCAATGCGAGGTCGGTGGAAACGCCACCTAAGTCTTGAATGTCTGCTACCACGTGACCGTTTTTGGAAATAGCCCTAGCCGGTCAATGGAATGGGCACCTAAACCGTTGATAAACATTGGAGAGGATGGACTTTTTTTTTTTTTTTACCTTCGTGGGGCCTACTCGTTTGAGTTCCTATAAGCGTCGACCTAGAAGGTCTTTTGCTTCCACGTTTGCCGTCTACGCCCATCTTATAACACCAGTCTTTTTGATAAGTTCTAGTGTTTTTGTGATGGGATTAGATCGGATGGTTTCCTCTTCAGACCTAGGGTGGCCAAGAGTTTGGTATCGAGTTTTTCCCAGCGCTTCACATTCAAGGAGAATGTGTTCAGCTGTTTCTTCTTCAACTTCACACAGTCTGCATCTACTGTCGTTTTTCACGCCAACCCTATGCATGTGTTTGTTGAAGTGGCCGTGGCCCGTAAGCGTGCCAACCACCCTTCTAGCTTGCTCTCTACTTAAAGAGAGAAGCTGATCGGTGAGCTTTTTACTAGGACCCGGAATAACCTTCTTAGCAAATCTGCTTCCCGGACTTTCTTCCATTCCTCTGCAGTTTTTCTCTGCACCCATTTTTGTACAGAAGTACGGGCCTGGCAATAAGCCATCCCATACTTAGGTTCTGCACCAATGAATGGCGTTTCTGCACCTTTTCGAGCCAGCTCGTCGGCTCTTTCATTCCCATCAAAGTTCGAGTGAGCCGGGACCCAAATCAGCGAGACTGAGTTTTCCCGACACACCTTTATTAGGTGGTTGATGCAGTGCCACACCATTTTTGATGTGATCTTTATAGCCTCTACAGCCTTAATCGCTGCCTGCGAGTCTGAGGATGGACTTTACTGACTACTGTTTATATTGGGGATATATTGGTTATATTGAGTAAGAGGTAACAAAATAATGATGTAAAATCGCGTATTTCACAAATTCGCAGTCAATAAGGGTAAGGTTTCACTTCGAGGAGTAAAAAGTGGTTCTGCACGTAGGCGCCAATTCCACCAACCTGCTAGTGCTAAATACAAATACGGTGACGTGGTAGCAGACATTTAAGACTTAGGCGGGGTTTCCACCGACCTCGCATTGCAAAATGCAAATGACATCGACGGAAATTTTTGTTTTACTTTATGCCATAGTTAAAATTGATCAATGATCATACAGTAAAATCACAAACAAACAAACTAAAATTAAAAAATGGCGTCATGGGATATGTTAAATACAAACATTTTAATAGATTTCTATAAGAAGAAAAATTCAAATTTCCGTCAATGTCATTTGCATTCTGCAATGCGAGGTCGGTGGAAACTCCGCCTAAGTCTTGAATGTCTGCTACCACGTAACCGTATTTGTATTTAGCACCAGCAGGTCGGTGGAATCGGCACCTTAGGTAATGCAACAAACAGTCGGTATAAATAGGAATATACATACATTCCCTCTACCATTCACTCGTGATACAATTGCTTCTTTTTATTAATTCCACTGCATGTACTGCATTTCTAGTCTGTGTGGAAAATCCGACTTTGTTGGAAACAAAATGTGGTAATTAAAACAATCTTCATATATACCGTAGCGCAAACAGAAGGATAATTTGAAAATGGGTAGCCTCCACAAAAATCGCATAGACTATCTTTTCCATCAAAAAAGTATATAAATAAATAAATAAATATCGACTTTTTTGTTCTATTACTAAGCCAACCTAGCGGAGTTAGGGCTATAAGCCCTCTCTTACACTCAAATAGGAAAGCCCGGGACCGCCTGCTTTACATGCCCTCCGAAGCCTAGCCAGAAAATGTAGCCAGTGCAGGACTCGAACCAACAACCTTTCGGGTACATGTCCTGACAATTAATACGTCATCACAACCTTAAACTTGTCAACTTATATTTCGACATACATCATGTCATCTGTTAGACTTATCAATAGCACCAAACACGATGAAAAATTGTTAACCAATGGCGGACACATTAAAATTGTGAATTTTTCATAAGCTACATGAACGTATACAGGTACAAAAACTTCGCAACACGTTTCAAAGCGCTGACTGGCAGGAAGAAAGTTGTTTCCGTGACTTAGCGGACTTTGATAACAGAGTTGCATGTCTTATTTTTAATGCAGTGTGCATGGCTGCTGACTACAAAGTGATCTCTATTTATTATTCGTTCATAGCCTGCAGAGGAAAATATGTCCGTGGAGAAATATGCACTTTATATTATTTGCATTTGTCAGTCAATGTCAAAGCCATGTTATGGGGGATCTCTCTTGCCTTATAAATTTAGTGTTTATTAAGAGCAATTCGAACACCCCCATTAGTCATCTAGACTGCCCCATGGACGGATACAGGAGGGTGGGGGGGGGGGGTAGCTGCCAAATTTAGTAAATCTATGTCCTGATTTAATGGATCCTACACATGTTTTTCCTATTTTGCCCCCCAACTACCCCTTCCCCCTCCAAATGGGCTGGATTCGTTCCTGCACTGCCCTTCTATAGTCGAGAGACTCCGTCTCAGAGTTAGAACCACGAAGACTAGATCAAAAACCTTCTTCATTGTCAATCCCAACTCGAAGGCACATCTTCGCAGTGTAGTTACCTAGTACCATTAATTCAATAATCTTAGCGATCTCGATCTACTTACACTGAGCCTGCCCTTGTCTAAATCAGTCGTTTTAGACAGGACAAATTTGCCCTACTCACGTTTCATTCTACCCCAAAGCATATGGGTACATGAACCCTGGCACTGGCTGTCAATAAAGCCAAGAAAAAATACACATTGCAAGACATTCCTTTGAGAATTGTAATAGAAGAGCCATATTAATGTTCAACTGCAACGGATAAAACCTTTGGAGCCTTTCCCGTTGAGTAGCAAGGTACATACAGATAGAATTCCCATTACAGTGGACAAAGCTTGCAATATATACTTGAGGTGTGTCAAGGGTGTATAGTGATAAAACCTTATGTGCACAGGCTACTTTGATACTGGGTAAATGAAAGGAGCCCCGATGAATAAATGAACACGCTTCTCTGTCCTGTTTGTCCCGGAAAATTACTGTATGCGTCCATGGAAATTGCGCCCCTTTTGTAACCTTTCCCGGTTATCCTCGGGTTATTATTCCGACCCGTAGCCTGGATTCTAGATTTAATGAGGGGTTAGAAAAGGCTTATGTTAAACCGGCTAGCGCAGCGAGATACCGAAATTCAACAAAACTAGGATCGCACCTGTATTTTAAAATTTTCCAACGGTGGTGACCAACAAACAATATAGAACGCGATAGTAACTGACAGAGGTAGACTGCACATTCGTGTTACCGTATTACTAGGTTTATTTAATTCTCAACTTTTCATTGAGGGGGGGGGGGTACTGCAGACCAATAAGGCAATAACCCATCCCTCCCTTGTCTACCGGCCATGGTTTATGCTGTCATTGATCTAATCCATTTTTAAATGAGGTTCTGTAGGGAAAGTTTTGGTCACTAGGTTCTCTGACGACAAACCGATACCCATATTATTCAAAATGGCCGCCGTTTGCTTGTGAAAGCTAAGCTCTTATAGCATCTAATTAATTCTTTTAATATTTTTTATAATATTTTTACTATGCTTGGACCTTAATTCGCTGCATATAATTTAATATATATGTTCTCCATGATTTATAGAAAAATATCACTTTAAAATAATACATAAATAAAATAATTTTAAAATAGTATTGGGGCTTATGGAAAAATCAACGCCGCTTTGATATCAGTGCAACTGATGCTGCCATCTACAAAATGACGTCACAAATGAACCTCATTGCGAGGCAGAGGGTGACAAAAGCACACCGCATAGCGCAATGCATTGGACCGCAGGATCCAATGCGGTTAGGCTCATGGCGAAAACACCCCGTGCCCTTAAATGACTCGTGAAAAGGCCTTGCCGGAATTTGATGTAGGCAAGTTTCAAAAGGTGCGTACCGCAATTTCATCATTTTCAATTTGAAATGGGGTAGGTACCTACTATACATCTACAGCACAATGTGCGTATGGAATGCATTAGTGGGGGGTGTGGTTCGGAGCAACGGAAACTGTAAAGTGGGCGCAGTATGGAAACCACTTCCGGAACTTGAGCCCCTTTTCAATGTTTCCGGTTGATTCATTTGTCGACTGAATTCCTCTGCCATGTTGGAATGTTTCGGCATCGGGAAATACCTGTACAATAATGGTTATACCTTTGTAGAGAGGTCACTTCTGAGGCAAACGTGAACCAGCAGGTCTAGCACGAAATGAATAATTCTAACCAGGGGAATTTCTTCAAACAGTTAAATACGGTAATACAATTTACTCGCTCCAAAGCAGATGAATATTTTTTTTATGTTGGTACTACTAGAGCCCGCAGTTACCACCTGCTCTTAGCATATGTAGAAATGAGCGACAATTGACCTCTGCTGACAAATAATTTCTAAGTAAGGCCCGTTCCCACCAAAGTCAAAGAAACATTCTTCAGTAAATGTGACAGCTTCATCCTATTATAGGTACACATAATTTTAATATCTTCAAAGTATTGCCATTTTCCATGAATCATCAAATTAATTAACACTAAATGTTTATAATATATACTGGATATAATTCATATAGTAGGTCTACTTTGAATTGCTCGTGTTCTATACCTATCAGAGGCGTAATATTTGAGAATGATGGCGGGGGCAAAACTAAGTAGACCTTATGCCGTCATCCGGTTTTTCGCAAGGATATTTTTCATGCATAGGCTTCCTCTTTCAAGGAATCACAGTCTCCCTTAGGGGAAAATTTTGAAAATATAAGTGCAAAATAGTGGAGTTTTACGCATTTTAATAAAAGTAAAGTATAGAGCAGCTGTAGATTTTACAAAGCTAGCTTCAAACAGGGGGAACCACGGTGCTTGAGGCTGGGGGGGGGGGGCAAGATGGACCGCGCCCCCACCAACTTTACGCCCCAGATACCTATACTATAATATTTAAAAAAAGGTTAGTTTGACTTAGATGATTAATATAACTACCTTCACGGGTGCAGTTACGTGACCAAGCAGTAGAATCCGGGATGATAGGCCGTGGTCGTCCTGAAAGCGTACTTCCAAACGTTATAAAAATTATGTAAACACCTTCGGTCGACATCATCAGGGAAACTGCGAAAACTTCTAAGATTGCATCTCGGAGGCTCAGCAGCGTCCCGGATTCTACTGATTTGACTTAGATTGACTACCCATTGTATTAGTAGTCACAAAAATAAGCCTGATGATGGGAGTGGCACCTACTCTCGAAACGTCAACTTTTTTTTTTTTTTGCCTGGTGACGGGATCCGCCCTAATTTTTCGATGACTGTGAGGCCCCTGTCTCTAATGACTACTAAACATTGACAGACAAGAGACGTTACCATGGCACGACAACAGCCTTTAGGGGTCTCCCTCACCGGTGGAGGGCTGACGGTAAGGTACCCAATACGGTTGGGTGGACCTAGTCGCGGCGGAAAACTTATCCTTTTATGTCGGGCCTCGAACCTCTACCTTCCCTTACATGCTTCAGTTCTCAACCAATCGGACCAGTCCGGACCATCGGGCCTATACAAAATATTTCTGTTTACTCAACCACAGTAAACTGCTCTTACGGGTGCCTATAATAATATACGACCTTCTAAAGACATGATTTTGAAAATCATAAAGAAGACAGAAGGGGATGAAATCGCGTGTGGCTATCATGCAATACAAATACAATAATATTGTAGTCGTGGTAAGTGGCATGTCTAGATGGTATTGATGGAGGCAGGGACCGACTTCCCTGCCTGACACAGCTAGACACACTCCTTCCGAAATACGTTTTCTCAATTGTTCACAAGTTGAAATCCCCATGTAAAAAAAAATATGTTTCTTGAATTTATTTTCGTGTACAAGCGTCAACCACAGCTCACAGTAACTCATAGTTACAAGTTCAACTATATGGTGTAGACAGTAGACACGATAGTCTTCAAGGAAATAGTCTGAATGTAGACCATATAGATATTTTAATTTAAGAGTTGTCAGATACCTAAAGACGCATCATATAAAAAAGCAAACTGTTCCAGCGTCTGCTGTTGAGTCGTTCTATAAAACAAATTAGAGGTGATTACACGTCATAGTGCACTTACTAATTCAATTAAAATTACACAATTAGTACAAAGGAAGATTTCTAAAAGAAAAATTAATAGTGACTATTTTGTTCTAACAATAAGCCAAACTATTGTGAAATTAATACTACTGTCTTTCCCCTCTTGGACGGAAAAACTATTACAACTCAGCAGTAACAGTGTCAGATCAGTGTTAGCGGACCTAACTGGGCATGGGCCATTTTTTTATTTATAAAAGGTTAATCACATACAAACAATTTATTGGATTTATCCCATTGAACTCTTCAGTCGCCTCTGTAGGTTAGTAACCATGTTCCTAGGCCGCCATACCAAGTTGAATCCAGCGGACCAGAGCAGGTTCAAAGCTGCAGATAACTTGGTCATGTGCCGGTAGGGAAACATGGTAGGACTTGTCCTGGTCACCTCCGAACTAATCGTGTGACTTCACTGTGTTTCCCAAGTGGTTCGGAATCCACTATAATCAGGAGGTTCACTGTCCTATGGGCTGGGGCATAGGACAGTCAAGTCGGGGTCGCTCTATGGGCCCAAATATGAGGCCTAAGTCGTTATTGACCCGACGAACACTACTTACTACTAGTACCCATGTTGAGTTACGACACGTTTCCGATAGCAAGCCGTGTAGAGACTCGCACAAGTGCAAGTACGCTACCACCTGGCCATTGAAGTCGATTTAAGAAGCATCTTACAACGATTCACGCCACCACTGGAGAAGATACATCACCTAGACACTGTGGAGAAGAAGAAGAGACATGCTCTTTAGATGCGCAGCGCTGTGGAGAAACGCCTGGAATACTTTGAAACACCTTTCATGCCAACTTGCTTATTCCATCTAGCTTGGCTGGGCTAATGTGATGCAGCTCTATATTTGTGATGCAGACAGGGCAATGGGGATGTTCGATGCGACGTACGTCTTTAGTCCCTTTGGGACACCAGCAGCCTGATCGAGGCGATTATAATACCGGGGTTAAATAAATACCCTAAGATTATAACTGTAAACAAACAAATTTTGAATAGCACTTTCCATTACAAAATTATCTTGTTTACATTTTTATTACCTTGGGGATTAAATAAATACCGGTATTATAATCGCCTCGATCAGGCTGCTGTAGTAAAATAACAAGAATAGCGGAATTTGCCCTCTCTTGTTCTAGGATGTCTCAGGACCACCTGCTTTGCATGTTCTCCGAAGTATGGCTAGAAAATGAAGCTGTAGTGTGGGACTCCAGACAACAACCTTCCCAATGAAAATCAAACCACTACCTCCTACTAATATTATCACTGAAAAATTTTATTTTGACATTTATTTTTTACTTTTACTTTTTTAAATTAAATTTTTTTAAATAAGTGGGTATAGCCTGTAATACGTCTGTCTTGTCCATTTCCGCATTCAGACGATCAAGGTTGACTTTTGATTTTTCTGAAGGAGGTACCTTTTCTCTACTACTCCGTTGCTGGAACGCGCCATTTAGCTAAATATTGGTATTTTCCATTCTTTTATAAGGCAACTGTTCATTGGGCTTTCAAGGCAGGGGGGGGCTCCTATACAGCACTTTTCAGTACAGATTTAGTGTGGGTGGGTCGTTGCCCCCGAAATCCTTCCCTGCCATCGGTTATCACTATCCTAGTGTACTAGTAGACCTACTAGTGATCACAGCCGCAGAGCTAGTAAATAAAAAATTAGGATTCATGTGTGCCAAATAGATTTTGGCTGGTTGCGGTTAAGCTACCATCATGATAATTATGTCACTAGAAGCCCAGACAGACGACAGTAACAGGACTAGTCACGCGCTAGAAGGTCCCGATAACAAAATTAACAATTGAACGTGGGGTCGGATGTTGTCGGAAGTGTCCCTACTGCACCATCTGACAGGCAAACTTTGCACCTCTTTTCCCCTCGAGAGCGCATGTCCTCGGACTTTCCCTCTACACTCCTTTCTTATCGATTTTGAATTTTCAAACCGCTTTCTCCATGGTTACCACAGATCTACGGGTAAACATACACAAGGTTAATGCATGAAGTTTCATGTCATGTTGTAATTTGGTTTCTGTTTTAAAGTAATGCGAGTGTCAATGGAAACTTTAACAAATGTAATGACTTTGATAATGAGAAAATAATTAATTTTTACAGCAAGTTCTTGTAAGCCACCATGCCTGTCCACCATGAGAAGGTAAGCGATTAATGATTCAGAGGTCTTAATAGGCCTAAGACGAGTTTCTTCTGTGAGGATATTCCCCCAGCCAGTTAATTTATACAACTGCTGTTTGTCTTGCCGCTGCCGGTTAATTCTCCTTCCTCTGCCCCTTTACTGTAAATGCACTTTAAAGTCTGTGGCTAAAGGAAAATTAGTATCTTTATATTATTGTTTGTAAATTAGTCACTGGTAACTAAGAGCGCCTATGAGTATGATAGTACACTGTATGCAATGTATCATATTGCTACTGCTGCTGTTACTGTATACCTACTGATTATGGTTTTGGCTCCTGAGCCGTCTGTAGCCTAAATTAAAAATCTAAATTTTTCCTTTGCGTGTGCGTAGATGGAAAGAACCGAGGCAAAGCGCGGTTCTTCTCGAAATAGGAATGTACAGAGAGAAGACAGCCTAGATAGAAGACCAGTTATCAGCCAAGAAAAGCCCGTTGTTACGAGGTCCAGAATACCAAATGAAAGGCCTAATGACAGGGCTAAGATTGCAAATAACTCGCCCAGGGACAAAACTGTAACCAAAGCTAAAGTGCCTTCAACAAAGGAAAAACCCATTGAAAAAACAAAAAAGCTTTCAATTAAAGAAAAACTCGAAACGACAAAAGTGCCTTCTACAAGTCGTGATGCAATCGTTAAGAAGCAAGCCAAGACTGTTCCTGCAACCCGATTAGTCGCCTCTGAAAAATCTAACTCGTCTAAAGAAACAGTTAGAAGTCGTGTTTCAAAGCCTGGTATAGAAAAACGACCGGCCCAAAAAGTTAGCACCAGGACAGTGAAATCAGATGTTGGGAAAACAAAGTCAGAAAATGTAGTAACCAAGTCGAAAACTGAGAAATCTTCTTCTTTGAGTAAAAATATTTCAGCAAATAAAGAATTATTGAGAACTAAATCTAATAAAGCTCAGAACCCTCCAGTAATACCTAGTGAAGTCAGGAAAGATGGAAGCCGAGGTCATGACAGGACGATTACACGGACACTTAGTCCATCAGAAATAAAAGTATTGGCTCGTTCATCAGCGAAGAAAGAAATGATTGACATGACATCTGAGAAATTGAATGTCGATGATGAAAATAAACCGGCCGTTGAAGAGTCAAAAGAAACTGTTGAGCCGGAAGATGAAGATGAAAGCAATGCTGATGATGGCGAAGACTATGAGGATGATTTTGAGGTAAGTTTTAATTTTTTCCCCAGTATAAATAAGAAATTTAGGTAGCTACCCTATAATAATAATTATCCTAACACATGACAAACTAATTCGATTATTAAGGGTTGGGATCAATGTCATTACAATAAAGTTGACAGTGGGCTGGCTGTTGGTCAGCGATGAGAAGTCTTGCTGCCCCAGCAACACGCATATACATATGTATATTCATATGTATTTGTTGCTTATTGGTTATTGCAGAGAAACAATTAATCGACTGCTGTCTTAGCACACACCTTATCGTACCGTACTGACTACTGACTTCAAAACGTACTTTGAGATACAGAAGCTAAATTGTACTCACCAGGCACGTATGCAGGATTCCATTTAGTGAGGAGGAGGAAGTATGTATGATTACAAAAATTTGGGGAGACTACGATAAATAAATATTTGTGCGAAATACTAGTGGGGTTTATTGCATATTGAAAGTGTAAAACAAGTGATTTTACAGGCTTAGAATTAATAATAAAATTGCAAAAGAAGTTCACTTAAAATCTTCAAAGTTGTGGAATATAATTACACCATTTATTTTAATAGTGGTGCATAGAATGCAAAAAAAAAAAAAAAACAGTCTACATAGGCCTATTGGTGAAATTAATCTGCCAAATTCATTCAAAATTCAGTAGTGCGATAACTTCTTGCAGAAATATCGAGTAAATCCTTACTAGCAGCCTATACTATGTACCACCATAAGCCATGACACATTGTAACTCTTAGCTATTTTAGTTTTTTTAGCTATCAGTTTTTACGTGAACCTCTTGAATAATTTTTATAACTATAAGTATTTTCTGGGTATTATGAGTATTAATTTTTGATTATCGTCAATAAAAAAAAAGAAAGGTTTGTGCAATGTGTCTCACCTAGATACTGTTTTATGGCAGGACTATGAATCTGATTTTGAAGAATATTCGGAGAGTTCTAGCAATGAAGAAGATTCTAGTGAAGAACAGTCTGAGAACAACATTGTGCCTTCTAACGCCACTGCAGAATCAAATCAGGAAAAACTGACAGAACCGACTCAAGCCCTGTCAGCAAATGAACCGCCAAAAGACGAACCTTCAGCGCCCATTTCGGCCAGAAAGCGATCTTTAACACATGAACTGTCCAAAGACGAGATGGAGAGGAAAATGGATTCTGGCAGTTACCATTTCTCTACCAGTCATCAGAAGCGGGAACTTGATGAAGTGAAACATGCAATTAAAGAAGAAAATACGAAAAGGAGGTATGTGTTAACTAACAACGTGATACCTCTTCATCTAGCGGTGAAACATTTTACCTTATTTTCTCTTTACATTATTCAAGCGATAGAATGAAGAATGCCAACTCTTTACGTCATGCTATCAGTACAAAATGCGCCAGTATGTACATCGTTCTCTTACAATTTTGTAATCATGTTGAACGTTTCCACAGGAGTTCCCTATAGTCTCAAAATATCCTCAAATCATCTATGTACAACCAGGCTAGTAAGGTAACATCACACCTTAAAAAGATGAAAAGGGTTATAATATTTTATGAAATTGGGGAAATGATGATGGGATATAAATAAATAAATAAATAAATAATATATTCGCCACAATATTCAGTCCAACGTGTTGGCAAAACCACGGCTTCGTTTCTAACAAGGATCAAGGTGGCCTAAAAGTCGTAGCATCTACTATATTACAAGCAGCCTAATATTACATTACAACTATACTATACTATATTTAAAATATTAACTGCCATAACTACAATACAAAATAATACATAATAGACATAGGCTATTTCAGATATCAGCAGGATTTTGTAACTCTTCAAGGAAGTGGAAGCAAGCTTCGATCTAACAAGCGATATCGATATCGAAATATATATATATATAAAAAGACTGTTATTCAATTTCTAATAAATCAGTACGACGTTATACGATTCAATCTATAAAAGATATATTATATTGTTACATAATCACAATTACAATACATTACAGACAAATAAACGATAAAAGAAGAAAGATGTTTTACATACCTATAAAAGAATTGAATAACAGTCATTTTCAACACCTCTTTAGGAATAACACCATTTTGTAAATAATAATGGAATAATAGAATAAACTAAGTATAATGAATAATTATAAATATGATAATAATTTATAATTTACATATATATAAATATAAAATCCCCATGTTTCATTTATGTCCACAATAACAGCGACCTGTTTATTTTTAAGTCTGATGGCGCTCAAAGATGAGGATGAAGGCTTCATGGAAGAGGCCGATAAGCCATTGGTTAGGGAAATGAGCCACGATATGTTGGATTTCGCAAGCGCTGGGAGGCGAGACAAAAAACGAGCGGTAATTTTTTACTCTTTCACCATTCAATTGACATTAAAAGGTTATTACAAAAACCACTATCTAATATTGTGTATTCATTGTTCGAGTAAGAATTGAAATAAATAAAAAAATGTACGGCAGCTACTTAGGGTTGCCAACGTTTTCTCACCATTGTAGTACAAGGAGAACAAGTAAAGTACCGAACGCATTAACAGCCCAATCCAGAATCAAGGTGCGGATTTTCGTCAAAGGGTAATTAGGTCTCCCCAGGGGCAAGTTTATGATTTTTTGGTAAAATAGTACGTTTTTAAGTGCATGGGCCTATTTATAGAAATTTTTCATCCTTGTCCAAAAAATAGTATTTTTCGACAATGTTCAAAAATTTAAGTATGCGAGTACAATATCACCTACTATCAAAAATATGGTACCTTTGGCAACCCGCCAACGCTGTGTCGTTACTCTTTATGTGGATTACATTGTAGTATTATATGGTATATATAACACTGACATTAAATTAACTTTGGTTGAAGAGGTAACCTCCTCGTTATAACTGAAATTAGAGGAAATGGAAAAAACCGGGCTTGGAATTAGTTTATGATGCTTTCACCTACAACATATAATGTAAAAAAGGAAGGCTGCACGAATTCGTTGTAATATTATTTGAATTACTACACTGTGCAACAAAGCAACATGGGATATTATTGTATTTTATAATAAAGTATATTTACTGGAGGTACACATAATAGTCTCCTTATTAACTTTGTAAAACTCATTGTGAATAAATATAACCCGGTAAAGTTTTTTTTATTCTCAATGAGTTACTGAAGGTAGCTAACGTACTGTATTTTCAGAGCATTCAAAAACAGAGAAGACGTGGAGATGTCTTATCGCAAATGATTACCCTTGACGCTATTACTTACACATTGATGGAAATCGCGCCCGTTCCCTATGATTCTTTTATGAAAGCATTTGGTCGCTCCAACGCATCTCAAGTAAGTTTGCAGACTACAAAGTAGACTAGGTCTAATTGCTACAACCGCGGTTTATTCTATGCCATAAAATAACACGCATTTACCGGTGGGTGGATAAGTTTTCTACTAATAATACTGTAGATCATCCTTAAGAACTTATATAACTTTACGTGCGGCTCCTTTGTTTGAAAAATTGCCTTTGTCCATTGTGATCGCAGAAACAGCTAATCGAATACGGTCTATAATATTAGTTTCGCTAATATTCGTTCTGCTTCTAAACATTTTGTAACCAATTTAAGTCTAATAACTAATAAGAATGTATTTGAAGCCAATGTGCATATTTTCTTACTTTCCGAGATTAGTGCACCGAGAGATACCTAATCTGTGTGAGCAGCTAAATGGTATATCTATAACATACATAGATGTTGAGCTATAAGGGGTTGACAATATTGCCCCCCGTTAAAAATGGTATGCAGACTATTAAGCTTCAACTGCGCTTTTCTCTAAATCAGCCTGGCAGTTATTGTACGTTTTGGTTCCTAACCCATTCAATTTAACGTCTCCTTATTCAGTCTAGACGAGGCTCTTGAACCAACAGAATTATGCAGTATAAGACAGTAGGTTATACCTTTTTATTACAGGCGCAGGTACAAACAAACGAGGACGACAATGAAACTGAAACCCAAACTGATGACATAGCTTTTAAGACGAAATGGACGCAGGCACCAACAAAATATACACCCACTATCAACAATGATGGCTCTAAGACTTTTGCGTTTTCTAAGTTTGTAAGTTCTTCAAATTATACAATAGACGTATAAGTTACATATTTATCAAGTAAAAAAATTATTCAAATAGATTCAGTAAATTATATATCGAACGATAATCCGACCTATGGGTGTCAGACATGGGTTATGACTCGGAGGAGTGAGGAGTTGCTTGAAAGGGGGGAGCGTAAGATACTCCGAAAGGTGTATGGACCAGTGCAAAATCAGGGAGAGAGGGAGGGACAGAGAGAGTGGCGCATCCGTAGAAAAGATGAGCTCTACGCGATATATCAAGAACCTACAGTAGTTAGCAGAAATCACAGGAGTCCGCATCAGCAGTCTGATCGAGGCGCTTATAATACCGGAGTTAAATAAATACCCTAGGATTATAACTGTAAACAAACAAATTTTGAATAGCACTTTCCATTATAAAATTATCTTGTTTACCAGTGGATTAAATAAATACGGGTATTATAAACGCCCCGATCAGGCTGCAGGTGGCTAGGGCACTTGGAACAAACGTCAGACCATAGGCCAACAACAGCAGCCTTACACAAGGTGCTCTAAGGGAGAAAACGAGTTGGACGACCACGGATGCGATGGCGAGGTGGCGTCGATGACTGGCGCAGGAGAGCTCAGGACCGCGCAGGCTGGCGCCTTCACCGGAATAAATAAGTACGATTCAGTTCATGGATCATCTAGTGGTGATAGAGATTTTAAAATAATTAGGCCAAATCAATATTATGTAGCCTATATAAAACTAAACATTGTATTATATGGAATCTTGTGTCTGTTTTGTATAATATATAATAGACGGTTCAATCAGACTCCATTTATGGATCTTATAATAAAGAACGAAGGTCTGAGAATTAAATCAGATGAAAATAGACATGGCATGATTGCATAATCAAGAAACTGCAGGAATTGTTTCAACCTATCCCTATTATCGTACTGTATTTTAGAACCTTTTATAATACACAGGGCAAAACGCGCCTCATCCTATTGCAACACCTAATTTCTTAAAGACTTAGACCAATGGAATTATAAACCTTCTTCCTTAATCTGTCTGAACAAGTAAATACAGTACATCAATACCGGTAATGACTTTTATTATCATCATATTTAAATAGTGTTATAATTTTCAAAATTTTTATGTTTGTACAATGGGATTGGTACAATGAACTGTTTTTTACAATAAAATACATTATTATTATTGTTTTATTCTATAAATTAATTTTCTACACTAATATAATATTGTTTTACAGGAGCGCCTTGGGGTAGGCCATGATGACGAAAAGAATGTAGCATATGAACCGGAATTCACTCTAAAAGTTAATGCGCTCCTATTCAATCGTTTTCTGTTAACAGCTGGTAAGGTAGGTTAATTCCCTTTATTTTAAATTTTTAAATTCACAGGGACGTATTTAAGTATCTGCCGCCTCTAGGAAGCGAAGTTTGTCCTCCCCGATAACACAAAGATTACCCCATTACATCCCCCGTTAGCTGAATGTGTAGAATATGTTGTTATCGTAATGTTGTTATTGTATTCGTCAATTTGTAGATTTTAGGTGAATTCCTCATAGCTTGTCTAATAATTCCATTTATATTTCCAGAGGGTAAGAATTTGGCTTGAAGCCCAAAGTCAGCACCAAATAGCGCTGAATGATCAAAAACAGCAATCCTCGGAACTCAATTGTTGCGATGGCAAAATTTCCCTTCAGAGAAATGAAAGTATTGAAAACAGTCCGGTTGTATTAGTGACGGGCTCTTCAGGAAATAATAATTTAGTTCTTTCTGTTCATAAGGTACGAAGAGGACATATTATATTAAGAATTTGTAAATTATTATATGTTATTTTAATAGCATATATGTTAGAATAAGAGTCATTCGAAATACAAATTTAAGGGTAAATGCTCTTGAACCTGTGAAATTATTCCATTAATTGTGGTACAAGTCCTACTAGTCAAGACATGTGGAGTAGTGGTACGGACTCTGACTTTCACCCGAAAGGTTGTTAGTTCGAGTCCTAAACTTCCTACATTTTCTGGCCATGCTTCGGAGGGCATGAAAATAAGCAGGCGGTCCCGAGCCTTCCTAATAGCCCTAACTCCGCTAGGTTGGCTTAGTAATAGAACAAAAAAAGTACTTATTTATTTATTTACTACTGAAGCAAAAATGAGAAAAATGAATCGCATTACTCTCGGACCATTATGGTGAAAATTTGAATTTCAGGACAAACTCATTGGCTCAATCATTTACATTTGGACAATACTAGAGCCGTCGGTTCCGCTGAAGATTCTAACGTGTCGGCAGAATATTGAGAGTGCTGTTTTCGGCCCAGGAAGGGGGTCCTTTATTTTTGCAGGCGCTACGGATGGGTAAGATACTGATAATAATCATGATAATAACTAGCCTAAATGAATTGAGTTTTAAACTGACCTTCACGATTTGGGGGAGTCCGCAGTAGGTGGAGCGTTGCATGATGGAAATGACTGGAGGAGTGTTGCCGAGTGGGCCAATGCTTAAAAAGGGCTGTAGAGCCAGAAGAAGAAATGAATTAAATTTAAGTTGAGGCACACACATGCTTGCACAAGATTTCATAATATTTTGTAAACAAGGAATGAACGTTTTAAAGTCGTTTACCTATACACTTCTGATTCTTGAGCGTATATACCTATACTAATTGCAGTGAATATTCTAATCAGGCTATTTCTTTCAGGTCCGTAAATATGTGGGACGCGAGAGAAGGTGCAGAGCACCACCAAGAAGTGGCGACTGATTGGGCTCCCGGGCGGTCACCTACCTATTCAACTGCAGCTCTAAATGACGGCCATGTTGCTCCTGTTGTTTCGGTTCAAATCCTTGCCAAAGATGTGGACGATGTCACAGCGGAATTTACACCTCTTCAGGTATGCAGAAGTCGAGGTCTAGGTCATCCTTCAGTGTATTTTATACGAGGCCGCCAGTGAACATCCTGAAGGTGGTCACAACCACAGCCCGAGGCAAATGGTTGAGGATCGGAGTTGCAAGTAACATTTCCCATCTTCTGCCAACTGCTGCTGCCTTTCTGGAGTCCGAGACTGGTTTCTTGATGGGGTATGAAATAGCATTGCTTATTACTGTAAGTGGTGGGTACGAATGGCTAGCTGGTTCAACAACATGGCAGTTATTTGTTAATGTCTGTGGGAAGGTTTGAAATCTGATTTGAAAGCATGCCTATCATAAGGGCTCATGAAATATTACTATGCTTTTGTATATTTCTAAAGCATCTTTATATTTGCATTTAGGGGTGAGTATCTCGACTATAGGCGCTTAAATGCGCCGTCGTAATATTACTGCGATTTGTGTCCCTAAAGGTGTGCAGCATGGATGAGATGGGGACTGTGATAGTGTGGAGTATGGTTCAGCATAGCGGAGCGCTGCTGAGTGCGCCCAATGAGGACTTGGGGTTGGCGCCTTGGGGAAAGGTGCGCTTGGTCAAGACGTCAATGTTTCGAGTTGCTCAATTGTTGCCAAAGTAAGTTATGAATATCATGTGTGTCATGTCATGTGACACCATTTTGGAAAGAGCTCGTTTTTTTAGAAATCTTCTATAATTGTAAAAAGCCAATTCAAAAAATTCTAAGTACGTAAGAGCAATTACATCATTTACATCAAATGCAAGAGGTTCAGGTTATCAGAGAACAGAACACACAGTAGCAATCAATTGAACATTAAACACTAGAGATATATACCAAAGTAATACGGAGTAGAATATACAGTAACAGACCATTAAACATTAGAAGAATAACACCCAGTTACATAATACATTGGGGGATAATGGAGCTGGGCGCCGTTGTCTACCCTTTTAGCTTCTCCCTTCTGTAGCAGCACCTCCTCGCACACGGTCAACGCAGCATCCCAGCACTGAGTGTATGCTAACATGGAGTCCACCATTCTTCTGGGGCAAGTGAAAATTTATCGCGCAGTCCGCTATTGCCCCCAACCCTAACCTAGTCAAACCTAACATATAAAAAAACCTAGACTAACATAATCTAAACTAGTCTTACTTTTTCTTTTCAGCCTAATCTAACCCAAACCAACCTATAACATAACAAAACCTAGCCTAATTAGATACCTTCTTAGCATCATTAATAAGGTAATGGGTGATCTGTGAAGGTACCCGGTGGATATACCATTAATTGCCCTTTAAGATTATTGCTTTCCAATTTATACGTAGTATAAGGAAAGCTTTGTGAAGGTCGAAATTTTCGATTCCGATATTTCAACGGATTTACACGTTTTGAGGTCGCAGGAACCCAAAAAAGTGGTTTTTAAGAAATGTTTGTCTGTCTGTCGCTCTGTCGCTCTGTCTGTCTGTCGCTCTGTCTGTCTGTTCGTCGATTTCCGGGCAAACTACTCAGTCGATTTTGATGAAATTCTGCATGTAGGTTCACTAAAATCATACCTCCTACTACAAAAACTCCAAAAAGAAACGTCTAAAAACATTATTTCTCAAAAACGCCTCCAACGATTTCTTTTAAATTCACATATATTGTAGTCGTTATTAATGCTAACAAAATGCGGGGGGTCGCTTGCCCCTTGATAGTTTGCTTCTGGGGGTAAAAAATAAAAATAACTAAATTTTAATGAAAAATGTCTAAAAAATAATTTTTCTGTGAAACCTTTCTATCGATGAAAAAACGATAGAAAATTCACGTTGAAATGCATTGCGCGCCCTGCCAGTATTGCTGAGTGGTAATGTGTTGGTCTGTCCCATCTAGAATTTACCTCACCTCTAGTGACATCAGGTGGACAACACCACCCCCCCCCCTCCCGAGATATCGAGATATCGGAAATTTAACCATAGGAAAATTATTTACCATGAAATTACTCATTTTCTGCTCATCTGCTAATTTTGATAAATTGGAAAGCATGTTCGAGTAAACTCGGAGGACCGGTTCTTTTTACTTTTTTTTAGGGAAGATTTGACTGCTGTAGGGAAATTTAACGTTCTCCAAGTCGTTAGACCAGTGAGCAATGAAGTTCTGATTGGGTCAACTTCAGGAGAAGTGATTCATTGTTCTACAAAAGGAATGCTGCTCAAACCTAGGTCATACAAACCCCATAAAAATGCAAGACCTTCTGCTGTCGTGTGCCTAGCTATATATCCACATGACTGTCGTTACTTCTTGGCGGGTTGCAGTGACGGGACTATAAGGTACTTGTCAAAATGAATTTTATTGTTTAGGCGGCTATTCCACTTGTCAGTTTTTCTTCAATTTTGATAATGTCATTGAGGGAAATATCATCGATGTCGAATTTATATTTTTACACCCAATTCCACTTGCCATCAATAATTGATCATTTTTCTTTAATTTTTTTTCCAATTTTGTAAGTTTGCCGTCTTTCCTTTAATTTTATTATCTACAAGAAATTTTATGCTTTAAATTGTGAAATAATTCGTTCGTTCTCAAGAAATTAATTACAATTATTTATCATCTCCAGACGACGCCATTGTTTAATTTTAGTTTGTTATTGTTTGCAAAGCGTGATTTTTCTCTATGATCATTGATCAATTTTGACATACGGAAGTTAAAATGGACAATGACACAGAGTAAACAAAAATCGCATCAATTATTGATGCACAAATGAGGGAAAATTGACAAGTGGAATAGCCGGCTTAGGAGAAAATGAGAATTTCACAATGATGTTAAATACGGTATTGTATTGTATTGTATGTAAGCAGTGGGGGTTTGCTGTACTTAATTTGGAAATTAAATCGAATTAATAAGTTAGTGTCTTAAATTATTGAAATGTAGACTAATCAATAAACGAAAAGTCTAGAAGAAAAAATTAAATCTTTCAAAATTCCGCGGAAAGCTTAACAAAATAAAATAACGTAATTGAGGCACTAAAGCCCTGATGCATAGACCTTTCAATTGCTAAAAGAAAGGCACCAATGTATAAAGGGTAAAGTAAATTAGACAAATATTTATTGGACCGAACATTGGAACAATATTCTGTTGTGCAACACAGAGGGATTCATTCATTATTTATTGAGACATTTAATATTAAAGATTTTCAATCCAAAATGAACTAGCCGGTAAATTTGAGAATGTCTGCTTTGATGTCTCATTATACCAACAAGCTACGGTAGATTCTTCAATAACTACCTATCAACTATCACACATGCAGATATGCCTCACAATTTTCAATTTCGGAGATGATATTTTCGCTTAATTGACATTAATTTCGTCCGCAGGTTCCACAAAAGTGACCAGGAGCTACCAATCATCAACCTGCATTGGAACTTAAGTGACACATCTCCATCGTCTTCTATTAAGGCAATACAATGGCTACATTCGAAGCCGTGCATGTTCTTCTGCCTCGACGCAACAACTAGGTACCAGTTCAATATGTTTAACTTGCATCAGTCATGGCTATAGGTTGAAATTCTGTCTCACACCCTATGAACAATATTTATTTAAAATGATAATGTACAGGTCTATAAAATTATACGCGGGTTCACTCGCACCGTTCATTTTTCAATGGTTTGGAAAGTTCTTGTTTGACTTTCAAATCGAAATTCAAATTCCTGTAGACCTATGAATGTACATAGACTACTACTTACTACATTTTAAAATTTTTAAATCCTAAAACTGCTTAAATATGACTACGAAAGCTGAACAAGCTTGCGTTTACGCTTCCCTCACCCTGGCCGATGATGACGTAGCCGTAACTGGTGAAAAAATCTCGACCATCCTCAAGGCAGCCGGTGTTGAGGTCGAGCCGTACTGGCCCGGTCTTTTCGCCAAGTCCCTGGAGGGCGTCTTTGTGAAGGAGCTGGTGACGAACGTCGGGTCAGGCGTAGGCGCAGCGCCCGCCGCTGCCGGTGGAGCTGCCCCTACACTCGCTGCGGCCGAGAAGAAGGAGGATAAAAAGAAGGAAGAGTCTGAACACGAGTCCGACGACGACATGGGCTTTAGACTCTTTGACTAAATCATTCCGCCTTCTTGATTACTTAATTTTATACATACTTGTATTATAAATATTATTGGTCAATTAGCACAGCTTTATAGTAGATTTTTTAACTAAACGTAATCAAGTATTCCGTGAGAACATTATTAATATTTTTCCTTGTAGAATGCATGTTTGGAATCTTGCCGTAAGCGACATCTACCCTCAACTCACTATGGCTGCGTTCATGGTTCCGATTACTTCCTTTACACTTATTCACCCGAAAATGCTCAGCCAGTCTGGATACCTGGTATGTAATCAAATTTGTTCCATCAACACCTGCGTATTGACTAGATACGGTTAATTATTATAAATATTAAATTTAATCACTATAAAATTACCTATTTTCAGTTTCTAGGCAGTAGTGGAGTGAATACCATTAATTATTATTGGCCTATACTACCTACGGTGACTAAAAAGACGTGGTTCTAAAGTGTATACAAAAGTAAAATTTTAATAAACAATTTAAATAAAAAAATACTTTATAAACAAATTTTGACTGCGTCAATTTGAAGAAATTAATTAACGAATTTCTCCTTCCACAGTCAAAATTCGTAGGAAAATGGCCAGATGGAAAATTCACAAAAGTAAAAGTCTATGCACCAAATTTACATTTTCCCTTCTGAAATATTGTGTTACCGTGCTTTAAAAAAACAATAAAGTAGATAAAACAGGTTTTATAGATAGTACAAGTACAGTACCAAACCTCATTAGGGCGTAAATTTAGCCTGCTTTTTTAAAAAGTAAAAAGTTTGCATTCTTTTAAACTTTGCATTTGACCGGTTTCCTATCTTTGCGGCTGTGATACTAGGAATTAACTAATTTGATCAAAAATACATGATAAAACATTTTGAAATTTCTCCCTTACGGTACTAAGGACTGTCCAAAAATTTCCGCATTTCTATAGCAAGTTTTTCAAGGACTACTATACGATAAGTAGACTATGCATAATTTTAATCAAATTTCAGGTGATCGGACGACGCGATGGGAATATCGAACTGCACAAAAGAAAAGAAGAATTTCGTTGCAAATCAAAAGAAGAATACAAGAAAGAGCGAAGAATGTTTCAAAGATATGTAACCATATTATGAATAATCAAAATATTTGTATTTGTAACCTTACCATGCAGTAACCTTGACATGATCTGAGGGCCTACTAGGTCTACTTAGAATGACATTTATTTTTAATTTTAATCAGGGATTAAAAATGTAAACAAAATAATTTTCAAATAGAAAATACTGTTCGAAATTGTTTTTTCTACATTTTTTATTCCCAAGAATAAGTAAATATTATGTTAAGCATATAGTAGGCCCACAGCAGAGATGGGCAACTTACCAGGGGTTTTAGAGTTGGTTTTAAATTTCAAATATTTGGAAGCAAAGGTGGGGTTTCAATTGGATTGGTCGTGGAATAAGTAACACTATATTGTATATACATGTTATACCTACATATATTCCATGGTTTGGTAAATTTAGCCCGAAGCTAGTCGCAAAGTTTTCTGTCAGTGTGTGTGTTGCAATCAACGGCAATCTGCTGTTTTCTTCCTCTCGAGTCTCAATCTAGAAGAAAGAAAGAAAGAAAAAAGAAAGAAAGAAAATTATCTTAATTTTCCACATGGCGAATTTTGAGCCTTTCGGCACACTCTTACAACTAACCCATAATAAATAATGTAATGTTGTACAATGTGCTACAAAAAATTTAACCGAAAAATAAAATAAAATATTAAAATATAAAATTAAAACTTACCCACCGTTCAGTCGGTATGCATACGCATAAAATAGTCCCGACGAGCACCCTTAAATTTCTTAAAACTTTTCATTTCTGATGGGATCCGGTTGAGAGTTCCAAAGCCTCAAAAGCATGAATATAAGGCCTGAGATGTGTGGATTGAAAAGGATAAATTTTTTTTCAAGTGTTCGGGGCGTGAAAATAAATTTGCAGCAATTTTTTCCCTTTTCATCTGTATTCATCTCTGTCCTGGGCCGTTCTTTTGATATTCGAGTAGATTTGGCCGGATCTCATATCTTGCTGGAGATCCAATGTGCACGCATTCCTTGTCATATGGTTTTATTTTTACTTGATGTCGGATCAGGTACATAGTTTTCTTGGATCTTCTCATGGCTATGTTGGTTATTAGCGACCTCCCAACGTATAATTATCTCCTCACCGAGTAGACTGGAGTAGTTTTGTCGAGGTGGCTACAGCCCATCAAGAGCTGTAGCGCTAGAAGAAAAAGAAGAAGAAGAGGTAGTAGAGAGATGTGGGCTGTTCCAAAAAATACATTCAGAGGTGAGCTCATAACTTATACGAAACGAAGGGAGTTGAGCCTGCAGCAGACAAGTAAAGGTTCAGGACAAGACAACTTACTCAGCGAAATGAGCGGCAAATGGGGCGCAGCAACACGCCTCCTTCCAGCTTCCCTCAGCACTCATCAGTTGCTCACTGATGGTCACGATGTTTCTGTTTGTTTCCTTGTTGAACCTCGCGCCGCGTAATTCCGCTGTGAAATGTTCGATGAAAGTGTAGCGAAAACTTTTTAAGTCTCATTTAATTGTGAACAGAATGATGAGTGATTATTAAAAAATTAATTAGGGAAACTGATTTGGGTGTAAGGAAGAGTAAGATCTGTACCTAGTGGAACGCGGCGGGGAAATAGTTTTAGTTTTCACCGAATTGCCGCGAAACAAATGGTATTGAGTGTCAGCGGATAAAGAAAATGGGTGAACTGCTGACAGATTGGTCGAGTGTACTGACCGACTTCTCTTACAATGACATCTGACCCTATCCGATTTCTTTTCTTTGCTTCATGTGAGTTTAATTTGATAAATTACAATTAAATATAAATTGCAAATGAGATTGTCAACTGTCAAATTTATTTACAACGACACATACAGTACGTACAGTATCGTAACGACTCAACTGACGACTAACGATTAAATTTTTTTAATGACGGTAGTTAGTGCTTTTGTTTAATTTCCTCAAAATAACATTGGAATGGCTTACAAAAAAGGAAATGAAATGAAATAACAGGTCTTACTTCTAAATAATTTATGTAGGCTTCCCGTGCCTTGTAAGTAAAAAAGTAAAGTAAAATTTATTTCCTTCAAATTATAGTTTTACAATGATTTTAGAAGTACAATATCAGTATTTAGTAGACCAAGGATTGAACCCCTAAAGATTGAACGACTATGTTTTTCAGAACTGTTGGACCCTTACAGAAACGCTCTAATTATTTTGTAATTGTAATTTATTTTTTAAGCAAGGATGGTTTTATTTGCATGCCTCTGACATGTTCCTTCCATATATTTTGTCTTAAGCAATAAGTTTCTGTGTAGCTGGCAAAACTTCTATATTTGTATAATGGGCTGCAAGTAAATAACTAGCCTTCGCCGAACTTTAATTCTATCAGTAATGGCCAATGGGTTTCTCTTTAGCTAAATAAACGATAGGTACATAATTTTGCTATTTTAGTAGAGGTACCGAAATTAGAGGATATAGAATAGCCTATATATACTGGGCTTGGCGGGATTCGAACCCACGATCTTCGCCTAACCGTCTTAACCGCTAGACCACAAGCCCGCACAAGAACAGTTGGTATATATCGTTTACTTATATGCTCGTATTGGCATGATTCGTAATGCAGCACAGCTACTCAACTATCTAAACTACCTAGTAGGGGTAGCTTAAATAGGCTTTCACCGTTATTTTAAGTGTCCGAAACCTTTTTGGTAGTTTGCAGTAGCCTTCGACTGTTGGAGGTAAAAGTGCCAGTCCTGCTGGACATTCGGGACGAGGGTCACCTGAGCTGTACATTCGCCTTGGAGGGGGACCGACTCTTCTCCGTGAAGTGGTACAAGGAGGAGCACGAATTCTATCGTTTCATGCCGGGCAGCAAACCTGCCATTCAGACCTTCTTCGTACCTGGCGTCAATATCGTGGTACGCTTTGACAATCTGTAAATTTAGGTACCAAGTGCCTATTTTTCTCTACAAAAAGAATATTTTTAGTATGTTTTCTAGTTTCTGCGGAATTGGATCTTGAAGTATCTTTGCCTAAATTCTTAGGCGCAGCGTGGTGAAGCATATCTTGGTATGTCTAACTAAAAGCTCTTACTCACAAAACGCCATTACGATCACACAGTAACACTTGGGCCCTGTAGCGGGCAATTATGTAGCATATATACGGGATAGGCTAAGAATGTTTGATTTTATTAAATATCCTTTGGAAGTACTAGTATATATACTAGAAGTTAATTATTTCGCGCCTTTCTGAGGGGTCTCCACCGGTTTGCTAATGTCTGTCCTGCTTGGAACTTTATTAGTCAGCTATAGGCTAGACACGGTTTTCTTTAAGTGCAGTCTTTTGCAAATTAATTATTTTCATTAACCTTGTAGATTTATTTTACTGTAATTTGTATAGGTTTCCTGATTGAGAGTAGTTTTCTTTAAAATAACGTAGAACGTGTGAATTTCTTTTTCAGCCATAATATTTTGTAATATAGTATAAATTGCTCTTGTTATTCATATGTTTTGTAACGCACCGCACGTTAAATTCATAAAATGTGAAGCTCCTGCTTTTGCACTACATACTACTTTCTTGATCTGCATTTCAAAACTTATCATTTTTACACGATCATCGTATTGTAGTACTATAGAATTCCCTACCAAAAAATATATTGTATACAATACGGTACATGCCTAGTAGATCTAATTACAAGAGTTTCTATAATGCGTTTTCTTGATTAATTTCAGCGGGACCGGAGCAACGTAAGCAATCTAATCTTGAGCCCACTAGAGTACACAAGTACCGGCTTGTATAGATGTGAAGTGTCCAGCGAAGGCCCCCATTTCACAGTAGATTTCAACCAATCCTCCATGACTGTTCTTGGTAGGTCAGCAGTACCAAATAATTTCATGGTTGATGGTGTAAAGAATAAATTTACTACTGCAGACAATTATATAATTGCAGTACTATGTCGTAAGCGTTTTTGTTTTTGTTTGTTTATTTATTTTTTATGTTTGTTTGTTTATTTATTGTTTATTTAGTTTGCATACAAAAATTTTAATGAATGTATCCGATTAATTATTATTAACCTCATCAATTACCTCACCAAGTAACCTAATAGGTAACCGAAATTATTTCGGTTATAACGAGGAGGTTACCTCTTCAACCAAAGTTAATTTAATGCCAGTGTTATATATATACCACATAATACAACAATGTATAGCCTAATAGGTACTTGTGTCGAGTTTTTTTTTACATTACAAAGCAATAAAATTATCATCGCTGGGCTTTAGCAGCCCGTACCTACGCGTTGAAGACCTGCTACATGGTTGTTTCCTTTCTTTCTCAAATAAATATTCTGCTAAAATTAAAATTAAAAATTAAAATTAATTAAATTTATATTTATTAACTAGGTGAATTATGTGAATAGGCTATGATCTGTATTCTACGTAAGATTTTGTTTCAACCATTCTTTTACTTTTTTGTTGTTGTTTTTTGTTGTTCATTATTTGCGTTATATACGACAAGTCTCCGATCACAAGGTGTGTTGAGACTCGCACAAGTAAGAGTACAAGAACGCTACCTTTCCACTGAAGTCGCTGTTACGATATGTCCCTCTTTCTTTTTGCAACACAATCATCATTCTTTCTACGCTCACATTCGCTGTGACATTTGCTACGCTATATGGTAATAGTTGGTAATAGTTTAGGTGGAAAGTCAAAAAACTTCGAACTTCGAGGGGGGGGGGGGGAGGCTGGCTCCATCCTTGTCGTGGTAATCGAATAACCGCACTTGCAATTTAGAGTGGCTCAGACCACACCCCTCACAATCAAAATTTATGTGACAGTCTTGCCTTTCGTCTCAATCAGAAAGCATGGGAAGACAGCAGTAATTGGGGTTTCTTTGGCCCAACCAATTTTTTCAATAAACTGTCAAAAGTAAGCTAACCATGGTTTAGGCATCATATATATGGTTACGACAAGTTAAACACTCATGGACGTTTTTTTCAAACTTTCTCGAGCGAGCCCTTAGTCGGCAATATTTTTTATATACATACCTGTATGTTGTAAATTTCAATCCAGCTTGATCTCACTCGCACGTTTTTATGTTAACAAGGTCTCCCACAAGACAACCCCCGTGTAGAGGGGGTAGAGCCGTCCTACACATTAGGCAGCTACGTCTCAACTAACTGCACGTCTTCGCCTTCCAACCCCCCTGCTCGAATGGAGTGGTACATCAATGGCCAAAAGGTAAGGAATATGGTACCTAGTTGGTATAAATTGAGGCTGGTAATATAATTTCATTGGTAAAGATTAATGGCAGTGGTGTAATACTTTTAGCAAAAGGTTAGTTGGACTTACATTGCCAGTTGTTTAACAAAGGGTTAGTTTGACTAACACTGCCTGTTGTGTTAATAGTCATTATAGTCATCGAAAAATTAGGGTGGAGCCCGTTGTCAGGGGAAAGGGGCGGCAGGAGTGGCTGCTACTACCATCATCAGGCTAAGTCCTGAGAAAGACTAATGGTTTCTGGCCGATTGACTCATTGCTATTGCATTCCACTCTGAATTATTGAGTAAATCCGATCCTCTTGAGGATTTGAACTACCGTTCTTGCGATTGAAATGCAAGCGCTCTAACCACTCAATCACAGGTCTCGCCGACTATAATACAACAGGCAATAAAGTCCAACTAACCCTTTGTTAAATATTATAATTTTGTTGGTGGCCGCCTAGCCACCAATCGGGTGTTATTTGTTTATTTATTGTTATTTGCTCACATCATCGATTTATTATTATTATTATTGTTTAAATATTTGAATTTAATAGCGATCAGCAGCCTGATCGAGGCGATTATAATACCGGGGTTAAATAAATACTCTAGGATTATAACTGTATACAAACAAATTTTGAATAGCACTTTCCATTATAAAATAATCTTGTTTACATTTTTATTACCAGGGGATTAAATAAATACCAGTATTATAATCGCCTCGATCAGGCTGCTGAACTATTCCCGATTAGTGTAGCAGCATTTCTATGCCAGAAATCTGCGATTTTGCAAGTATTCTTCATCTCTCTTCACCTGCCCCAACATTTTGATCTGCAGCCTGATCGAGGCGATTATAATACCGGTATTTATTTATTCCCCTGGTAATTAAAATGTAAACAAGATAATTTTGTAATGGAAAGTGCTATTCAAAATTTGTTTGTTTACCGTTATAATCCTAGGGTATTTATTTAACCCCGGTATTATAATCGCCTCGATCAGGCTACAGAACAGAAAAGTTCCAATTAGACTGTGGATACCTACAATAATACAATATATAATGTCACTTGTAAAATTCTTTTTCAGGCTCAACACTGGCTGCTTGACTACTACTACAGTGGGGACAACGAGAATCCCCTGGGGCTGGAGACGAGAACAGTGGGGCTGAAATTCCAGGTAGAGAAATCGCTGATTCCTGTGGAGAAGTCGCAGATTCCACTGGAGAAGCAGATGATATCTCTCATGTGTGCTGCCACAGTCGCAAACGTCACCAGAACCAGTCAGGTTCGCACGTTTTTGGCCAAGTTGAGTAACGAGAAATTCATTCAGAATCATGATACAGGTGAGAATTATTTAAAGAGAGACAAAAAGAACAATTAATGAACTGGTGTGTGTGGTATTCAAACTCGGGTCTTAGAGTGTAATCTCGTTCTTTGCCAATTCTATCGCGTTCTACTGTAGCTTAATGTTGGAAGACAAAATAGGATAGTACAACAGAATACTGTCGTAGCCAGGGGAGGTCTAAGAGTCTGGACCCCCCCTTTCCCGAAATCAGGGAAAAATTGTCAAAATTTCAAACTGAGCTGATGCCTTAAGAGTGTACTGCCCGTAGGAAAGTGGCAGCCCGAAATTCCATACTCTTTATTTTTTATTTAATTAACTAAGCATGTTATTAAAAATTTGGCTCATCAAAGTTGTAGAAGACTACATCATGCATAATATAATAAGGTATTTTCAATTTTCGAAATTGTAGTTTTTTCATATACATGCAAATATTATATAAACAATAACTTATAAAATATTTGCATGTTTATGGGAAAACTGTAATTTCGAAATTAAAAATATCTTAGAGTATGATGCATGAAATAGTCTTCTACAACTTTGATGAGCCAAATCTTTAATAACATGCTTTGTTAATGCAATAAAAAATAAAAAGTATTAAATTTCGGGCTGCCAGTTTCCTACGGGCTGTACACTCTTAATGATTTTTGCACAGACATTTTCTATTTCTATTTTTAAGAATTAAAGAATTCTGCCGTCAGTTGAAAGTAATTTCCGAACATTTGCGCGGCTTGGCCGCGATATGGAAAGGCATTTCCTGGTGGAGCCTGTGCGGTCTAACTCTGAAGCATGGTTATTATAATATTAAAATTGATGTCACCATAAGATAAGTAGGCCAAAAATATTTCTGTCTACGCCTGTGTGTACAGTCTCAAGAAAATATTGGATAGTACAATACGTCAGTATACAGTATATTTCGCTATCATTGCTGAATCTGTGCTTCTTAAAAGGAAATGGAATTCTATATTAGAATAGGAGTACTCACTTGGAGTAAGGTGGAAAAAGTCAGTGAAATATAAACCAAATAAGCAAAAATACAACACAATGGAGATTTTTATTATTTATTGTTTATTTATGCAATTTATATTTTCCTACAATGTTTTATCATAGTAGCCTAATATTGTTTGTATATGCTGTAAATACTCAAATAAGTACTAAATACTTAGTAAATGCACAGACTTTAAAAATCAAACGTAATACCAAGCCTTGGCAATTATAAAATACAATTTAAACGTTTTATAAATTGGTAATGGAGTACCGGAATGGTATGAAGTTTAAAAGGTTCATTACAATATGTACTATAGCCGACATTAGAGGATATGGAAAAAACTGGGCCTGGCGGGATTTGAACCCACGATCTACGCCTAACCGGGGCGTCGTCTTAACCGCTGTATCACAAGCCCCGACAGGTCCAGTAATCGCCAAATCCTCTACTTTTGCTCAAATTGACATGATTCGTGTTGCTAGACAAGTTAGCACAACTACACAACTATCTAACCGAACAGGTCTGAGAGCTTACTTAATTGCATAAAGGCAATGCTTTATTCAATATACATTGTAGTATTATATGGTATATATAACACAGACATTACATTAACTTTGGTTGAAGAGGTAACCTCCTCGTTATAACCGACATTAGTTTTTTCCATATCCTCTAATGTCGGTTATAACGAGGAGGTTACCTCTTCAACCAAAGTTAATGTAATGGCTGTGTTATATATACCATATAATACTACAATGTAATGTACTATAGATCCAACATGGTCTTTAGTTTAATTTAAATTTAAGAATTAATTGTGTTAAAGTTTTCTACCAATCAATATATTTTTGGAGTGATTATTATTAATATGTTTCAGGGTGTAGCCTAGAAACATCATCTGCTCTGTACTTGACGACGATTGCGTATGACATGCTGTTACTACTTATAAATTTTTCACGTAAACGATAATATTAATTTAAAAAAAAATATTTTTTAATAAATGTGATTTACTGTAACTATTGTATTGTATAATGGCTAACATTAAACATTTAATTTACAAGTCATGAAATACTTTATTTTGAGAATCCTCCCTTTTAGCGGGAAACTGTTCCTAAAAATCTGAGTCAAAATTAAGTGCTCAAGTTTGCTATTCAAAAAACATAGTATTATCATTTTTATTTTAATAAAAGTATTACAGCAGTAAGACAGGTAGAACCGAAACCATTAGGATTAAAAAAAATCTTCATACTTTATCAATATTCCTCCAAGCGAGAAAGACAAGGCTATTCAAACTCGAACTTTCTTCTATACATTGGAGGCTATTCAAGCTCCAGTTTTGTTTGTCTATATTGTAGTCATTGGAAAACAAACTTCAGTTTTTTTCTCCATTCAGTCTTGTTTTAGGAAATATGTTTAATGGAGCTGAAAACTGAAGGGTTTTTTGTTTAGTCTCTTTGCTATTAATCTGACTCTGAAATGAAAGTTGAAGGTAGAGATTTCACAATATTTGGTAAACTAAGAATCGGCTAGTCCAGGGGTGAGCAATTTGAGGCTTTGAGGCTCAAGAGCCGCACGCGGCTCTTTGGCTCATTGGGTGCGGCTCTTTCCTATATTAACGTTTATATAGGTACACAAAAATTAAACTCTATAAAATAGAACAAAAATATAATAGAACCTCATATTTTTTGATCTAGATCTGGTTACTTCGATTTTTTTTCGAAATTGGCTAAGATGCTGAAAAAGTTAGACTAGTTAATTGGAAGAAATCATCCCGTGGCTGTAGACCACTATCAATATGGCTGTTAGTGTAGCCTGCACAAAATAAGTACGCAATTTGGCGGGGAAAATAGGCTGCACAAACTAAGTACAGAGTTTTGACCGGGTCAAGGTATCCGTTCTGCTATGCTGCAATGTGTAAGACTTCGATATTTTTACGTTGATACTTATCTCTGATAGTTGGCTTATGGTTAACGGGTACCCCGTAAGGGATATTATGGCTCCAATCGTTCCAGTAAATATATTTCTATGGCCGAAATCAATTCATTCCTCGTTCCATCACAGCCCCAAAGTCATGAAAATGGTCAGAAGAAATATTTTCACAAAATAACAGCTCTTGCAGTAAATTAATATTTTCTACCCGCAGGCCTACTATGGCGTTTAATAAATAACTTTTATTGTTATTATTTAACCGATTTCAATACCGGTGTTAAAAATTGCCCTCCCCAGCAGATGAAATCAATTTTGATTTCGTCACGTTAGTACAATTGAAAGTAAGTTATACATAAGTTAAGCATACGCAACAATTAATCTCTGTAGATGAAACAATCTGAAACATTAATTTATTATACTTTAAATCCAGTAAGTGAAGGTAGGGAATTATTTAAAATGATTTAATCTTATTCGTGAATAAGTTGTTCTTTAAACGCCGTGGTAGGCTTGCTGGACCACAATGTCTTGGTTGAAGACAAGCTGATTTAGTGAATTAATGTAGTTTTACAGAATATAGACTAGATGTAGAAATATGTCTATAATACAATAGACTATGTGTATGTATGTACATTACGCTTGATTCTTAGTACTCCTAGTAGTGCTATAGTTGTAACCTATGGTACGTACTGAACACATTGTAAAAATATATTAAAAGCATGTATTTTATTACTAAATATAAATTAACGTACTCTTCGAACCAGTGGCGTATATGAAAAATATTTGTGAGCAGATCCCTCTCAATTTCTATTCTATTTTCTATCGATCTCTATTTTTATAAATCTCTATTTGTGGGGATTGGATGGTCTTTGTCAGCGTCTTGCCGCGGGCAAAGGCCCGAGACGACGTTGAATTCTACAACCGTTTACCCGAACATCATCATTTTCACCGACCTCGCATTGCAAAATGCAAATGACATTGACGGAAATTAGAATTTTTCTTTTTATAGAAATCAATTAAAATGTTTGTACTTAACATATCCCATGACGCCATTTCTTAATTTTTGTTTGTTTGTTTGTGCTTTTACTGTATGATCATTGATCAATTTTAACTATGGCATAGAGGAAAATAAACATTTCCGTCAATTCTGCAATGCGCCACCTAAGTCTTGAATGTCTGCTACCACGTCACTGTTTTTGTAAATAGCCGGTCGGTGGAATGGGCGCCTTATGCATTACTACAACTCACAAAAGTTATTAAGTACACATAAGTTTATGGCCTTTGATGGCATAGTGGTAGCTTGATCGTACTTGTGCGAGTCTCTACACACCATGCGATTGGAAACCTGTTGTAACTCAACACAGGTATTACCTGGTGGCAGAAGCGGTTATTCGGGCACACTCATTGAATTGCTAGTTTGCGAATAATCTTAAAAAAAACAACTTATATTTTCCCATTTCTGGGGGCCCCTTTATGTACGCCACGGCTTCAAACTGTTAAACTCAGTTCAAGCAATTATATTACAAGTTAAAATTAGACTCAAAGAGAAGTACAAAACGAAGTTCTGGTCGATTTTCCATTACAAGTCAAACTGCCTAAATTAGTGTAAGTTAAAAAAGGAACTCATTATCCAGAAAAGAGCACTTGCTGGGCATTCGGCAGTAAAGAAAGAAAAGTTTTGAAACATAATTTAAGAGAGCGACGGAAGGCAAACTTGATTGCTGTTCATCTCCGTATCTTTCACCCTGCAGGTTCTTCTGACCTTTTCAAACGAAATTTCCAGAAACTAAGAACTTCTACATTGTACCACAAAGAAAATTATTTAAAAAAAACCTTCTACGTAATATATTATTTTTTTCGTACAGCTCAAAACATAAAGGTAAATATAGTTATGTAAAATTTGAATATATGTAGACATAAGAAAATGATGGTTCTTGACTTCTAATCCACTGAAAATTTACGAACCTCCCGTAGTTTTTCCAGCCAGCCAGTTTCATAACATGTGCGATATATTTAATCTACCGTACCTACGCAAAAAACTAAAATAAATAAACCACGTGTTTCTCGCTCCGAAACCTTCCCCACCATGAACTGTGGAGTAGCCTTACGGGACAACCCCAAGATGACTCATTAATGCTGCGTTGTTTTTGTTTTGAATACTTTTGCTTTCCAATTTATACGTAGTATAAGGAAAGCTTTGTGATGGTCCAAATTTTCGATCCTGAGATTTCAACGGATTTAAACGTTTTGAGGTCCCAGGAACGAAAAAAAGTGGTTTTTACGAAATGTCTGTCTGTCTGTCTGTCTGTCTGCCTGTCTGTCTGTCTGTTCGTTGATTTCCGGGCAAACTGCTCAGTCGATTTTGTTGAAATTCGCCATGTAGGTTTAAAAAAATCATACCTCGGAACTATTTTTTTATTTGGGGCTAACACAATTTGCCGGGGGGGGGGGGGGGGTTCTCAAAAAACTCCAAAAAAAACGTCTAAAAAAAATATTTCCCGAAAATGGCTCCAACGATTTCTTTTAAATTCGCATATATTGTAGTTGTTATTAATGTTAATAAAATTCGGGGGGTCGCTTGCCCCTTGATAGTTTGCTTTGGGGGGTAAAAAAATAAAAATACGTAAATTTTAATGAAAAATGACTAAAAAATAATTTTTCTAAGAAACCTTTCTATCGATGATTTCTACCTTCAGGCATGTTTTAGGTGTTAAATTGAGTAACGAAACCAGACAGGTTGCTTTCCCAGAAAAGTATTTGAACAAATTATAGAAAATTCACGCTCAAGTGCATTGCGTGCTCTGCCATTATTGCTGTGTGGTAATGTGTTGGTCAGACCTATCTACAATTTACTTCACCTCTAGTGACGTTAGATGGACAACCCCCCCCCCCCCCTACCCGAGACATCGGAAATTTAACCACAGGATTAATAAAGATAAATTTTGATTGATTGATTGATTGAGAAGCTTACTGGCCACGGGATGCCCGATTATGGAAACATTTATACAAATTCAGAGAAAAAAGAAATTATTAACTGCAATAATCGCGGAAAAAAAATATTATTTTTAATACCTTTACAATGTGAGCCCTGTGCATCCTGTTATTGCTATGCTGAGTGGTCTCAATAACCGTATACATGATAGAGACTGCCAAAAAACTGTCAGTACCGTACTGTATATTCAAAATTCTTGCAGGTCTGATAGGAGTTGGTAAGCTTGTGAAACAGTAATTGTGTGGCGATGAAGAATTATTATACCGGGGCTTAGGGGCTCACACAGTTGTACCTGAGCTAATGAAGTAGTGTAACCAGAGCGATACAAAGGGAAACTTCAACTTAGGTGCCCATTCCATTGACCGGCTAGGGCAATTTCCAAAAACGGTGACGTGGTAGCAGACATTCAAGACTTAGGTGGCGTTTCCATCGACCTCGCATTGCAGAATGCAAATGACATTGAATGAATGAAATTAGAATTTTTCTTTTTATAGAAATCTATTAAAATGTTTGTACTTAACATATCCCATGACGCCATTTTTTAATTTTAGTTTGTTTGTTGGTGATTTTACTGTATGATCATTGATCAATTTTAACTGTGGCATAGAGGAAAATAAACATTTCCGTCAATTCTGCAATGCGAGGTCGATGGAAACGCCACCTAAGTCTTGAATGTCTGCTGCCACGTCACCGCTTTTGGAAATAGCCCTAGCCGGTCAATGGAATGGGCACCTTACAAAAAGAAGGCAAACCGGGTTACAATAAGGCATCAAAGGCTGTAGTAAAGACTTCCACCCAGACCTAGAGACAAAACTACTTACTTACTTTACTTTACTTTATCCAACATCCACTCTTGGCGTTAGCGCCATCTGATGCTGCGCCTGCCAGTGTAGTGATTATAAAATAAATAAATAAGGACTTTTTTGTTCTATTACTAAGCCAACCTAGCGGAATTAAGGCTATAAAGCCCTCTCTTACACTCAACTAGGAAGGCCCGGGACCGCCTGCTGTATATGCCCTCCGAGGCATGGCATAGGAAGTGTAGGACTCGAACCAACAACCTTTCGGGTGAAAGTCAGAGTCCGTACCACTACTCTACATGTCTTGTCTTGATATGTCTTTGTTAGGGCTCAGGATTGATTGACACGTTAGAAGGTGGGCATCCATGCATCTGCTGAGGCAGAGTGGGCATTGGCCTAAAGCAGCCAGGACTAGGCGAAATAAGTGAGCCTGCAGGTAGTCGTGCCCAGTTGTGCAGCGAAAATGGGCTCTGGGTGACAGGCAAAACCTAGAGATAAAACTGTTAGTAAATAGGTAGTTAAATAATGATGTAATTTGCACTGTAATTAATTTCAGCCTTCATTGCCCAAATGAAACAAGCCTTGTAGTGTGGGGGAAATTCAAGACTTTCACTAAAATGTTTTATGACAAATGAGTGAAAAGGCTCGCTCTCAGACTATCCTCATTCAAATTTAATTTAGACCCGGCTCTGTGAGATTTTAGAAAACAAGATTAACTCTCTGATAGGTGGAATGCTTTCAGCAGCTGCCGCGCTTTGTGAAAAGCGGTTATAGTTTCCAAGTTTTATCTTATTGTATTATGGTTAGTTGAACTCTAGGGGGCTGTATTAGGTTAGTCAACTATTTTACATACACTGTACCAAAATTTACAAGCTTGCAGGTTAGATTTTCAACTTAATCACATTTTACTGATCTACATATATTTTAGCTTTTTTGGGGCTATTCATTATCATTTTCAACCACATCTGTATGTATTTTGGTCGTGTTAATGTCGTAGCATTAAATATTCATAGAATTAGAATTTATTGATCAAGAAATGAACAAAAAAACAAGGTCTATTGCCGCTGTCTAATCCCTTCGTTTCCGAGCAAGCGTGATAAGCATATTTTTACAAGCTGTTTCAACTCCTGCCACCTTATTATGGCGATTTGGGATTAACATAATACCAGGGTTTATGTAATACCGCATTAGTAAGGAGTCACGTGACGGTGCTAAAATATGCGCGGGAAATTCAAATTAATAAATTATTGGAATACAGGAGAATGGTTGCAATATTTTATAATTGAAGGAACATTAAAATGTACAGGTAGAATTTTGAAAAATAATAATGATTATAAATTATGCGTACCTACATCTAAGGGAGAAATAAATGAAAACACAGCAAAAATATATTCAAGGATTAATTTGTAATTTGAATTTTCCGCGCATTTTGAACTCATTTGTGTAAAAAAATTGAATAATCCCCGGTATTACTATGGTATGTTAATTCCAAATCGCCATAATAGGGCTTCGGCACCGATGCATACGATCACTCAGGGTGCAAGTGATTCAGAGTGTTTTCCAGCCTGTGTTCTGCATGCACAGGGTTGCCAGAATTGTCAGACATAAAACCGGGACATTTATGGACGAAACTGGGACGCCGGGACAGAGAGATCAAACACGGTGACAGTCCCGGGAAACCGGGACGAATGGCAACCCTATGCATGCATATGATTTAAGTGAAGCAATCTATTCTTCTGTACATATTTCCTAATGAAAAAAGAAAATACCAATTTCCCAAATTTCAATATTAGAAAGAGGTCGACGGAATACTGAGGAGCAGCGCTGTGAGGTGCAATGAAGATGCGGGCAGGAACGTTTCATGTAGTGTACGTGCAGTAGGCTACCGGATATTGGTCGGTTACCCAACCCTTTGATGCTGAGAATTTCATTTTGTAGCGTGGAAAGAGCTAGACTATGATATACGATCCCTTTTCCTTTCTTCCACTTTTGTGTAATGTGGTTCGACCTCATGTGAATTTTTTATGTGCTATGTGAGAACTTCTATGCACATATAAAATCAACCAATGACTTCACTTACTACTGCTTTTTCAGCAGCTGATTAATTTAGGCTGCAAGTAATACCTACCCTTACAAATGTAATTATATTGTATTGAAGAAAAATACAAATAATTATTATATTATTATTAATTTAGTTTCTGTGTAACTTGATAATACTGAATTCAACATCTTCTTCTCCTTTTTCTTTTTCTTATACAATACAATATATATTTCCTATAAATTATACAATACATGTAAAGTATAAAATAAAATCGTCAGAGTATCGTCAAAATCAGGTAGTTCTGTCATTGTTATTGTGCTAGTGCCTCAGTGACAGTGTAGAAAGCTTTCTCTAAGAGATGGTTTCTAAGCAATTTAGTGAAGTTAAAAGCATTTCTCGCCGCTCTCAGTTCAATCGGGAGTTTTCTAAGGTAGACGAAACCTTGTAGTATAGGATCCAGTCGCTCACGCTTGGCTGTGCGTGGCGCTGGCCTTACAAGGTCTCCCCTTTGCCTCGTGTTGTAGGTGTGAGTTTCCCCGTTTTGTTTAAATGTCTCCCACACCTCAGGCTTTAAGATATGTAAGATGCAGCTAAATATGTATAGACTTGGGGCCGTCATAATTTTTAATGATTTGAAGTGAGAGATAAAACTCTCACGAGGTCCCAGTTTTAGCGTGTAGCGCACTCACCCCCTTTTGAAGCCTGAGTACAGCGTCCATGTTCCCTACGGAGGTCCCTCCCCAGGCCAATATGCCATAGTTTATATGGCTCATTACAAGTGAGTGGTAGGCCTGGAAAGTTACCTTCCTGTGCTTTGTCTGGCTATACAGCCCATGATGGGTTTTGGCATGGACATACCCAGGAATTTTGAGAGGATGGTGTTTGGTTTTGTAAAAAAGAGTACATTTTCATGTAAAAACATCTAAATATATTTTTTCTGTGGAACCAATCTGTCCATGCATGCCTATCAGGGATTTGTGGGTTATTTGTAAGAGTGGGCCGAAAGGCCCAAAATTTACCCATATGAAAAATAAAGACAATTTTCTTCATCTTTCTTTCTTCCTGTCAGGCATGTTGTAGGTTTTAAATAGAGTAAAAAATCCAGACAGAATGCTTTCCTAAGACCTCCCGTAGGTGGTAAAAAATAATATTTTAACTGTTAGGGTACCTATACTTAGGAAAGCATGTTCATATAGAAAATCGATTTGGATCATATTGTTATAAGAGTAAAACGTAAGATGTATTATTACATCATCAATGGTACTAAATGAAGGGTGATACGTTATTGAGGGATTTAAAATACCCAATTACACGAAAACAAGCATCATTAGCAGCATACCTGTATGAGAGTGCATTGTAAGAGTAGGGGATGATACATTTTCAGTGAAGTGGATCCCCAGTGTATAAGGGTTGCGCTGATTCAGCAAAAACCCAGCAGCATGATAAGTGAAATTTATGCATATGAATACGCTGCACTTACCCCTAAAGAGAACCACACTCTCACCAAATTATGGTAATTTTTGTTAAATATAGTAGTCCAAACAGTTTATGCTGCAAATGATAAACTGTCAAAAATTCAACCACAAATGTCAGATAACAGAAATGATATCAATATTGTGTTTTCTAGTCTAAAAATTTGAATTATGAATAATTCAGTGGCCCTAAATCTGAAAACTCTGTTCACAGGCCGCCAAAAGTTTGGGATATTCCTGTAGGACCAAAGGGACGGGAAAACATTCATCATCTAGCCCCTGCCCACTCTCAGCTGTTGGTGTATGGATCTCTTATGTGTATATGTATCCGCCCGGAAGCTCACGGACCATAAAGGGAGGGATTTTAAAATTATTTTGTAAACAAGAAATGACCGTGGATTTTTGAAAAAATTGATCCTTTTTTCGTTTTACAGCCGCAAAGTTATGAAAGTAGTTGGATGAAAAATTCATTAAAAATCAATTTCGAAGGAAACTGTTTTAACTGCAAAATGCTAACTTTTCAGGAGAGCGTTCCAAAGTTTTTCAGGGGGTTTTCTTTTAATCTATGTATCTCCTACACTTCAGCCACGAAATTTTCAATTTTTTTTTACAGGCTTCCATATTGGATAATTGGATTGATTGGACGTAAAAAAGAGGGAAAAATGAAATTTTTTGATGTAATAAAAAAAATTGAATTTTTGCATTTAAAACAGTTGGAAAATCAAGGAGCAAATTTTTTCATCTGAAATGTTATTACTCTTTAAAAACCAGATATAATGCATCAAACCGATTTTACAAAATATATGCAAATCAGTCGGCGAAATAGACTGATTCTTGAGAAAACTTGAATTTGTCATCTGACCACTATCAGATCATTTTGGCCGTGGAATTAATTAATTTCGTCAAAAATAAACGGCCATTCCTTGTCAACAAAATATGAAAAGAGTCCATTAAAACAACCGAGGCTTTACTTTTTAAGGCATTTGCTGCCTTCAGTTGGTGTTGGTAGATGGGTTCTGCTAAATAAGTCATAAAATTATTAATTTTAAGTTATAGATGGTATGGTACGATTTCGGTAGTGGTTCAGCCAAAGGTCACTCGTTTTCTGTTTCTCTGTGCTGTAGCTCGTGCATAAGGCGGGGTTTCCACCAACCTCTCATTGCAGAATGCAAAGACATTGACGTGGTAGCAGACATTCAAGACTTAGGCGGGTATTCCACCCACCTCTCATTGCAGAATGCAAATGACATTGACGGAAATTTTTGTTTTACTCTATGCCACAGTTAAAATTAATCAATGATCATAGAGTAAAATCACAAGCAAACAAACTAAAATTAAAAAATGGCGTCATGATATATGTTAAGTACAAACATTTTAATAGATTTCTATAAAAAGAAAAAAATCAAATTTCCGTCAATGTCATTTGCATTCTGCAATGAGAGGTCGTCGGAAACCCTGCCTAAGTCTTAAATGTCTGCTACCACGTCAATGTCTTTGCATTCTGCAATGAGAGATCGGTGGAAACCCCGCCCAAGCAGAACACTACCTGTCTCCTCTACGTCTCCGTCTTTTTGCTAGTATAATTTCCATAATATAAGGTAATTGATTCTAATGCTAATGCCAGTGCCCTGCGACTTGAAATTCATAGTGGCTAAGGTCTGGTTGAAGAAGAAGCTTGTACTGAAATAACTATTTGCCTATATGAATAAATAAATAATGTCCTTTTGTTATATACTGTATTTTAGCCAACCTAGCGGAGTTATTTACAAGGTTAGAAAGCTCTCTCTCCACTCAACAAGGAAGTACCATGCTCGATATGACTAGAAATGGTTGTAGCCAGTACTGATAGTATTTCGCTAATACTTGTGCAAGATAAAGAGAAAAATGTAAGTTATTGAGCATTAAATCATTAAAGGTAGTAATAGCAATGATTATAGTAGCTGTACTTGAAGTGATATGCTTGTATATCAGCATTTATACAACTGTAAATATGTAAATGATGGTACAGGTGCTGCTCAAACTACGAATCATACGAGACAAATGACTATTATGATATAGAATCTAGAACTACAAATGATTCTTTCTCAACTAATGACATATGACATTAATCCAAATCCAGCAGCCCTATCATGGCGATTTGGGATTAACATTATACAGTGGTTTATTTTTTTAATGCCGCATTTGTAATGTGTAGGTGTTAAAATATGCGCGGGGAATTCATATTAATAAATTGTTGGAATAAATTACTAGAAAATGGTTGCATTGTTTAATAATTGAAGAAAATAGCCTACTTACAAACATTAAAATGCACAGATAGAATTTTGAAATATAATAAGAATTTAAATTAACTTGTCGTCATCTAAGTGAGAAAAAATTAATAACTCAACAAAAATATTAATTTATTCATTTGAATTTCCCGCGCATTTTGAAATCATTTGTTTTAAACAGTCGTATTACGTTAATACCAAATCACCATAATAGGGCTGCCGTTAAAATTTAAATAGAGGCTAGGCTCTACACGTCGGGGTGACTAAAAAATCAGAATATATGTTGGTAAAGGATATAGGGTCACCACCACCTTCTGTAGAACCTGAAAATTGTATTATAGCCCATGAGTTTAGCATACCTACCGTAAGCACTCCTGAGCTGATAATTTTGGGGGAAAGGGTGAAGTTCCGGTTAGTTTGATTAATGTAAACAGTCCCAAGCCCTTTGAATATTCAAAGTCTGATCGAATTAGGCCGTGACTTGCTGCGGGCAGATCCGACAGGAAAAACAACAACCGGCTCCCTTTTGTTCCCAATTTGGCTGTCAATGCTGCCATTTTCCACTTTCAATTGGTAATTATTTTCCACTCCCAACGTTCATTTAGCTTAGCTATTCATTGTTGATTTATTGGCTTTAAGCTCAGAAATTCATTATGTCAATTTTGATCATGGTTCAAATCTGCAAACACTTTGATATTATTTCTAGGAAGTGATTGCTGTCATTGACATTTTAGTTTACCGTAACTAGAAGGATCCACAAATTTTATCTTTACTATTATTAAAAAAGAAAGATTACAAAGTTTCAAAATAGAAACATAAATTAAATTTTTTTGTAAATGATATATCAATGAAAATACTATTTTTATGACACTGAAGATCGATGTTGCTGATGATCAAAATTGTAAATACAAAATTTCGCTGCTAACTACCTGTCACACTCCGAATACCACTAATTGGGGCCTTCTATAGATTAGAGTATTCAGAGTGGACTTATGAGAGGGGAATTATATATAAGCTTATAGGATGGTACCAAATACCTTATATTATATTAAGACACAAAACATTAATACCACATTATAACTTAGGGACAACTTAAGTATTTAAGGGACAAGGGACAACATAATGAATTGGGGGGGGGCAACTTAGTTACGTAAGGGCTACATGATAACGTACTTACTCATACATCCATAGGAGCTTACTCCTACTTGCACCGTTTATCAACTCACATGGTGAATCAGTTCTGTCTCACTAGACTCTATCGACTCCAAAACTCTATCCATAGTCTCCAAACTCTCTCTCTGGACTCTCTAAAACTCTCTCCTTCTTCGAACCCAAGGTTCGTGATTTATACATTATGGCTAAGGACATACGTGGCGACCGATATAACATTTACACAACAGAGGTTTGCCGTCTGTCCTCAGCCCTGAGCCTAGGCCAAGAATAGCGTATGCTCTTGTGTTAGGCCTGGGGCGTAACACTACCTACCTACTACCGTATCTCTGATTTCCACCGTAACTCACAACGAGTAGGTAGTTTGCCCGGAAATCGATGAACAGACAGACAGACAGAGCAACCGACAGACAGACAGACAGAGCGACAGACAGCCATTTCGTAAAAACCACTTTTTTTTTCCTGGGACCTCAAAACGTGTAATTCCGTTGAAATCTCGGAATCGGAAATTTCGACCATCACAAAGCTTTCCGTATACTACGTATAAATTGGAAAGCAAAAACAATCTGCTAGCCTTCAACAAGGTAAGATCCATCCGATGCTAGCATCAAATCTCCTTCTCTCCCTTTACACAAGAAATCTCACAATCTACATTTTACAAAAAACCATTTAGACTAGATAAAACGCCATTATGAGGAGATTGAAATTTAGAAAATCTGGTAACCCCAATACGGCACGAAGACAAAACCATTTTTTCGAGTCTCATATCGAGCCAATCTTGACAAACCAGTTGAATATTGTCTTCTTGCGTTGGGATATTTTAAATAATGGATTTGAATGTTTTAAATAATTCTTTGGGTAAGTTATTCTTTTCCGTTGGTGCTAGGTCTGCTGTAAGCAATACCAAAATCATCCAACTGAAACAGTATTAGGTCTCATTAGTATACAATTTCTGTTACGTCTCGAGGGTTTCGTTCAAAACATACTGAATTTCAAGAATGCTCAGCATTTTGCGCATAATTTTGTGAGCCAGCTATTACGTTTATTGTTCTCAAAGATCTCGTTCTTTGTTTTACGGTAAATCCAAGTTCCTCATTCAGGCCATGGAGTTTTATCTTTCAGCTTCAAGAATTTTCATGAGCATCTTTATTGTTATGGCATTTATTCTTAAGAATAAAAATACTTCTCTTTTATCTACCTTGTTAGTACCTTCTTTCGGGTGTCAAGGGACTCTCAATTCATACATAGCCCAATTTATGTCATTAAAAAAATATTTGAATGGACATGGGTTCAACTTTAGGCTATATAGTACATAGCGCCAAGTCACCGTGTTAGAACTTGCTCTGATATTAATGAATTCTTGAGTCTCACACAATTAGTCCAGCACAAATCGCCGGACAGACAGACCGCCAACTAACCGAAAGACACACATTTCGTAAAAATTACTTTTTTAGTTCCTGGGACATCAAATCGTGTAAATCCGTCGAAATTTATAATTTTACAGATATATTTTTTTGTACTCACGTATAAATAAGAAAGCAATAAAATCTCACAGATTGTGAGGTGGTCCTGGAGTGGCCCAGTATCGTCTTGTAAGGGTTTGCCATGAAGTCATAAATATTGACAAAGCTAAGTTGAAGAAAAAGGAGTGGCAAAAAATGATTTTTGTAGTTGTTGCCGATTCGGATCACGCACACGAGTTGAACTTCGCAGTTTGCCGCAGGGATATGCTTCACAATATCTTGGAAAAACTATCTCAATTCTGGGCAGGTAGCTGCTAGTGTTGAGTTACACACTACTTATTGTTGTGGTTCAACTGCTACCAAGTCGTGATTCAAGAGGATAGTTCATTGGGAGCAAAAACCTATGGGATAGCTAGCTCGCGGTACTTGTAATATCAGGAGATCAGGGGTGCCTACTACAGGAAGGGGGGGGGGGGAGGGGTGTTTAACTAGTATAATACTAATACTAGAATGCTTGAATTTTGGCGCAAATATAGGTAAGTACTTACTTAGGTTATATATTCTGTAAGAAATTAATTCAAACACGCTTTTTGTTTTAGCTTTTTTAAGGGTAGCAACTTAATAAGGACTAGGGGTATAAGAGTCTAAGGTGTTGCTTCATTAAAAATGCTAAAACAAAATTTTCTCATGTGGTAAATCCATAATTCCTTGGTAGTTGGTGTGTGGGGGGGGGGGGGAGGTTATCTCTTACTTTTGCCCCCCCCCCAGACTTTTTCAAAACTGGGCGCCCCAGTGTAATATTATATTCATTGCTCAAGTTAGATGAGCGTAGATTCCTCCTTCAAGCCGTTCTTGTGTACAAAATTCTACATCAGACCCCCCCCCCCCCATACCTTTCCTCTACCATAAACATGTTGTCTAACACGAGAGGTGTCCTTCTTGAAATTCCTCTCCACCGCACTGGCATGTCTCACAAGTTTTTTACTGTTTCGTCTGCCGTACTTTGGAACTCGATCCCAAACTGAGATTATGAGATTAGGGAATTTAGAACCCTCGTTGCTTTCTGCAGGCTGATCATGGCGATTTTAATTCCGGGGGTAATATAATACTATGTCGCGTGATGGATTTTTTTTTTTTTTTTTAATAAAAAGATTAATTGCATACAAACAATTTTATGAATGCATCCGATTGACCTCTTCAGTCGCCTCTATAGGTTAGTACCCGTGTTGAGCTACGATACGTCTCCGATCGCAAGGCGTGTAAAGACTCGCACAAGTGCAAGCACGTTACCACCTGGCCATCGAAGTCGAAGTCGAAATTAATTCAATCGTTTAAAATAAATAACGAGCAAATTTCAGAATTTTTTAAAATGTGATGCTGGCAATACTGAAGAACTGAACTGACGCGACGCTGCCGTAACATATTAAATAGCACATATTAACACATATGGCCCTGGAAATAAACAAGTTTAAATTTAGAATTAGTATATTAAGGATTATAAATAATTTTTCTAAGTCTAAAAAATAAAGAAACTCACCAAAAATATAGCTGAAGATCATTCAATTGTTTAAATAGACACAATTGGAATTTTCCGCGCTTGCCACGATTACACCAACATCAAAAATTAAAAAAATCTCAAATTTGCTAGCTTTTATTTTAAACAATTAAATTAATCCCATCACGTGACATGGTATTATATTACCCCCGGGATTAAAATTGCCATGATCAGCCTGCTGGTCGTGTTTAATAGCTCACTTCCTAAGACGCTTATTCCACCGACCGGCTAGGGCTAAATACAAATACGGTGACGTGGTAACAGTCATTCAAGACTTAGGCGGGGTTTCCACCGACCTCGCATTGCAGAATGCAAATGACATTGACGGAAATGTTTGTTTTACTCTATGCCATAGTTAAAATTGATCAATGATCATAGAGTAAAATCACAAAAAAACAAACTAAAATTAAAAAATGGCGTCATGGGATATGTTAATTACAAACAAATTTTAATAGATTTCTATAAAAAGAAAAACTAACATTTCCGTCAATGTCATTTGCATTCTGCAATGCGAGGTCGATGGAAACCCCGCCTAAGTCTTGAATGTCTGTTACCACGTCACCGTATTTGTATTTAGCCCTAGCCGGTCGGTGGAATATGCGCCTAAGTGTAATTGAGAGGGCCTTCAGGCTCTAACTTCGCTGGGATAGCAGGTTTACAATGTTGTGTTTTTTTCCAATTATATAAAGTCAATAAATAACAGAGAAAAACTATCAATATGAAATTGTTGAAAAAATAATAATAAGGTAGAAATAATCTTTCGAAAACAGGAGGCCATTTGCTCGACTGATTTACGATTATTCTATGATTTACGTATAGAACCGGTATAATTGAACCCGTACATGCTCTCCTATTTATCAGTTAGGATAGGTACCGTAATAGTTCCTTTGTAAATAGTTATACTGCAGTTGAATTTCGGTTTAGATTTACATTTTCCCTATCCCAAGACAGTGAATTGATCCATGGGTTGATTATATATTTTTATTCGACTTCGATGGCCAGTTGGTAACGTGCTTGCACTTGTGCGAGTCTTTACACGCCATGCGATCGGCCAGGTACAGATAATCAGCCGGATTCATAAAAAAAAGTATTTACTTATATATTCATAACCAATTAGTTCTAATTATTAGGATTTGCTTCAGGACAATGAGCTTGAGAAACAACATGGGTGACGCGGGTGGTGCAAGGAATTACTTTAAATATTATCTTTTTATCTTGAAGAAAAACATTTTTTCCTGAAGCAAATGCTCTTGTAAAAAAATTTCAATTAATAGAAACATATGCTCCAATTATGTAAAGTATTTAAGCGTATGCTTAATTTGCTGATTTTGGTTGAATCGTTGAATGTACCTAGGCTGGTAATGGATTTTCCTATACATACAGCTTCTACAAGCAGGTAAGGCGCTTTTTCCACCAACGGCAATAGTGATAGTAAATGTAGTATTGACGGAAATTTGAATTTTTCATTGATAAACGCCATTCCACTGGTTTTTTCAACTATTGAACACTTTTCTTCTAATGACACGTATGCGCCAAATTTTTTAAATTTGTTTGCATTTGTTTTTTGAAATTTAGTTTGTATTTGTTTTCTTCGAACACTTATATTATTTTTAATAAAACCTAATAATAGTAGGAGATCCGAAGTAAGATCGACCTTCACCGATCTGTTTAATGGATGAAAATTGTTTCATAAACAATAAAATATAAAATGTTTGTACTTAACATATCCCATGACATTTTAGTTTGTTACTGTTTGCAACGCGTGATTTTACTCTATGATCATTGATCAATTTTAACTATGGCATAGAGTAAAAATCAAATTTCCGTCAATACTACATTTACTATCACCATTGACGTTTGTGGAATAAGCGCCTAAGTATTACTTACTTAAGTCCGTTAAGCACCTTGGCCCGCTGCAAGCTCACCGTTCCGCCACTCGCCTCTCTATGCCGCTTTTCTCCTCCAGTTGTGAACGTTAACGACTTCGCTTACGTCCACCTTTTTTTCCTTCTCCCCATGGATTCTCTGCCTTCAGCTTCACCTTCTTGGGCATGTATTAGTTCATACTCCCCATCGGCTCCCAAATTCTTCATGAGTTTTTATTCTTCTCCGTTTGTGTCCATGTCTCTAACCTAAAAGTGGCCCTTGGCTCTCTGATGGTGATTTAGATAGCTAGGTATAGTCCACGCAAAATGAGAAAAGTATGAACATGGAATGTTTTGATCCTGTGCAACACTGTAAAAATATTCTTTGCACAATTTTTGTTTTGTCTTGCATCCAATGCAACAAGGTACCACAAAATGGTGCAAAGAATATTTTTATAGAGTTGCACAGGATCAAAACATACTATGTCCATACTTTTCTCATTTTGCGTGGACTATACCTATACACGAAACTGCTGAGAATATTCATGGAGGTTTAGGTATATATTTTGATTCAGAGTTTTGACCCAGCACCAAAATAAAATCCCCCTGTTGGGATGTTAAGCAACGACCTCCAGCAGTTGGAAACAAAGTTGTAACAAATGAAGCTGCACGTTGAGCTTTATGAATCACCCTTCTCTTCTTGGGCACCCCTCATCTGTTAGTACACCTCGCTTGCTTACTTAAGCTCACTGCAGTTTGTTCTCAGTTTACACGGAAAATATAAGTTTGTCTGGTTAATTTGGTCTGGGGTAAGGACAAAGAAGTACAATTTGCTCATTATTCAATGAGAAAGCGACGGTCGAGAGAAGGACGAGGTTAAATATGCAAAAAGTGCTAATCTAAAATAATAAAATAAGAATATCAGAAAAATTATTTAAAATGATAATATAAATTAGTGTAAGAGAGACACAAGTATTGGATGTTGTCCAAGATATTTAATAGCCTACCCTCCTGGCTCCTACCCTACTATATTTGTAATATCATAGTTCATAGGAACAAGCAATTCTGAACACTCCGCCCAAGCCTAGCCGTACCGGCACCTTTGCCATGACATCGGATTCAGTCCGTAAGAATCGAGCCCACCTGCAGCCTGATTATGGCGATTATAATACCGGTATTTATTTAATCCCCTGGTATTTATTTAATCCCCTGCAGCCTGATCGAGGCGATTATAATAATTATAATGATAATAACAAGATAATTTTATAATGGAAAGTACTATTCAAAATTTGTTTGTTTACATTATTAATACCAGGGGATTAAATTAATTCCGGCATTATATTCGCCATGATCAGGCTGCAGGAGTTATACATCACTAATTAATTCATATGAATAATTTTTAAAATTCTAAATTCAGGGAAAAATAATAGTTTGAGTGGCTGAGTGCTTTCTAGGGTTAGTTCTTCTAGGTTGAAGCGTATGAAGGAGTGCAGTGCCGGGTTTGGCTATGAGGCCAGGAAGGCCATGACCCCAAGGCCTCCACAGAAGAGGGGCTCCCACAGAAAAAGCCACAAAAAATCGCAATAGTTTAAAAAATTTAAACAACAAACTAAAGCAAGTAAATAAACTTTTCGAAATATTTGGCGGGAAATTGGAACGTGCCCTGGCATTAAGGCGCATATTCCACCGACGTCAATAGTCAAAATAATGCTGATATTGACGTGGTAGCAGACATTAAAGACAGTGTAAAAATGTCTGCTACCACGTCAATATCAGCATTATTTTGACTATTGACGTCGGTGGAATTTATGCGCCTAATGACAAATCGCCTTACTCTATAGTTTTCTATTTTGCATCCAGTGCCTCTAATTTATAAATGATAGTGAAATATTCGTGAATGGTGCAAGACGTTTCTGCCCGAGAATGGGCCTCCACACAATTCCGGCCCAGGGGCCCCCATAAGACCAAACACTGGTCTTCGGTAGAGTCAGGGGGGGGGGGGTGGCAAATGTTTTGCTGTAAACACCCTCTATCAGCACCCGTGTACATGGGGTTTAACTAGTTTTTCCAAAAAAAGGTGGCAGGGTTTTAATTTTGGATTGTGTTGCAGTAATGGATCGGAGCCATAACGCGAGCACTTTGTGTACAGTTAATCTTGATAAGGGCCCTCAGTCCACTAAATTCTTTTTAGCTTTCAACTCAAATGACAGCTTTATGTCAATAAATGGTTTAATATTTTCCGGTTTAAAACCGCGCACTGTGCTTCAACATCCCCTATCTGTCGGTGACACCGTATGGTATGAATATCGGGCGTTATGAACAGCTGTGTGAAAAGGGCAGTGCGGAGCTATGAGGAAATGCGCAAAAGATTAAGGTGCCGCGTGCACAACGTGAGGATGTTTTCTAAGGTTCAAATTGAATTTTTGGAAGTAACAGCGTATTATACGTCTTTGAACGATTATTGCATTCACTATGAATCAATACACATATTTTCTATTCTATGACTTCTCTGTAGTGTTGGAGAACATGGGCGGAGTCGCTAGCAGGGGAAATTTCAAGTGAGGTCAAGTGTAAATAAATAAATAAAATAAACGTGTATTTACAAGATCTAATATACAGTTTTTGTAATAATGGTTGCGCTCTCTCGTACCGTGAGGCGTGTGAGGGTCACGCATTATCTTGGGCGGCTATTACACTGACAATCCTCAGTGTAATAGCCGCCCAATCTAAGTGGTAGGCTACAGCCTTACAAGCTTAAAATTACTTAAACATAGACAATATAAAAATATCAATATCAATTAAGTGTTTTGTGTTAATTGTTTTGCAATTGAGTGTTAAGTCTTAAGTGAGTGTTTTCAATTTGTTAGTTATTTTTGACTTATGACTGCTTTTGACATCGTATTCTAGTTTGTTATAGATGTGCTTAGAGTATACGTTGAAGGCTGATATTGCCTTATATAGCAGACTGTTTCTTGTGCGCGAAAGAGACCATGAGGGTAGTGGAAGTGTTGTAGACAGCTTTTACATAGAGTAGTACCAGGAGACCAAGCATTGCGCTCGGTTGTTGTAGATCCTTGACTTGGTTAATGAAAAATCAGGTACGGTAACTAAATCCCCCAGTGGCTGTCCTATAGGCGTACCTACACTGAGAAACAAGCAGTTTTGCAACCTATGAATTTATTATTATTATATTTTGCAAAATATGAAATTTCAACAGTTCTTTTCTTATTACTCACGAATGATTACAACCTATTCATTTTAGTTTAAAATGGTTATTATATCATTGGTACAAAACAAAAACATGACGTCTTAATGTTGAAGATTTACATTTTTTATTGTTAGACATTGTTTTTGTTGTTGAGGATCTATTTCCATTTTAAGCGCCCTGTACACTCGTCACATATTTTGTCATTTATTCCACTTTTTTCAGGATTCAGAGTATATGGATTTCTTAAATCAAAATTAGTGTTATACTTACCCTTTAGAAATTTAATCTTTTGTACATACATTCATATATATGTACATACAACACATTTTTATTGTACAATTCTCAAGATTTCAGCAAAACGTTTCTCGGGTAGACATGGTAGACTGTAAGATGGGAAAAATGTGTGTTATAGCCCTGAGCTGTTGCCATTAAAGAGAATGAGTTTTCTTTCCTGAAATTAAACTAAGAAAGAAGAAGCTGCCGTTATGCCCCCGGGGATAAATTAATCATGGACCTGAGGACAGGTTCCATCAGCATGCAGTCGTTAATCTTACTTCAGTGCCAACAGCCACTCCCCTCTCCTGCTTCTCAAGGTGGGCAAGTAGGGTCATTGTAACATGCCTACACAAAAAAAGAAAACCATTTCACGGGAAAAATCGCCTGGCAGAAAGATGCATGGTAATGAATTTTTGCCCGGAAACGTTAGAAGCTTTCTGCATTTGCTGGAAATATTCTCGTTAAGTTTTCCTCTCGTATACACATGCAATTTATTCGCCATTACGCCACATTAATAGAACCATATAGTCAGGAGAATTATCCCGCCAATTAGAGAGGGTGGGGGAAGCCGGTTAAGATGGCTGGCATTTTATCATGCATGAGTCAAACAACTAACCCTCCAAATTTTCCTTCCATTTTTATATTTTTTAATTTCACTTTTACTTCACTTTTTCCTTGTCCAGTAACGCCGGACAACATAGAATAAATATATACTATAGAATGCTAGTCGGTATAGGACCGTCTGTGATTCCAACTAGGAAAATCACATGAGCCGAGTCACAAAATATTTGCGTCCCAGTTTTAACCAATCAAATTAATTTATTAAGAAACAATTATGAGTGTATTCGAACGTTCTATAAAACATGGCCTACTATTGGCTGCCTGTTTTGAAGTCAACATTCATTTTCAAAAGAAAAAAACAACGCAGCAGAAACGAGTGAAATTGATAAAAATTATTTATTGATTCCATCTGTACAGCAAGACCTACTTTACTAATAAAATAAGTTCGGTTGTTGGATTGAAAACTTCACACTATCCTACACATTATGTAAAGTACAGTAGGCCTACAAACTTCTAAAAGGTAAGTGAGTAATTTATATTAAGCCCACAATAGTTTTAATTCTTCTTAAAGTGTTGCATTGTTGCCGTCTTGTAGCCAAATTAAGTTACTTAGCACAATCCCCAAACACACCTGAGTTCCACAAGTTACTGTACAACCTACGAGAAGCATTTTTAAGCCTTTGCATGCATGGGGCTTGCGAAGTAATAATTTGTGACAGTGACTTCCCTCTATGAGTCCACTGCAGCATACATTAACTAAAAGAAAATATGGTGTCTTATTTTAATTGGTACCTATGTATCAGTAGGCTAATATTATTGACATTTTTAGGCCAACAGATTCCGAGGAACAGGAGCAGAGGAGGCGTCTTGTCCCGCCAGGGAAAATTTTGAAGCAAGGAAATTCGAGTGGAAACTGTTGGTCAAAGCAAGACAATTCCTACTAGAAGGAAAAAGTCAAAAATAATAGTTGTGTTCCTTCCTCTTCACTGTAAATTACTGTATATATTTGTTAAATTACATATTTGTGTTATTGCATTATGATGTATTTTAGAAGCTTTTTCCATGGAACTCACCTTGAGTTTTCACTTGTCACTCGTGGCTTACGGAGTCAAAAGTAAGGGAACATGGTAGGTGTCGCCGTATTGCGTTAGCGAGGAACTACCCGTCAGAATAAATAGGGGTAAAGGCTGAGGTTGTGAAAATGTCCGATATATGGTCTACTATGGTAGATGGTAGTGTGGTGTGGTATGCTTAATGAACACGACGCAAAGGAGTTTTTTGCCACATTCCTCATACAGGGGTTTGCTTTAAAATGTCTAACCCCCAATGACCTGTAGGAAAAGGTCCTAATGAATACTTGCAGTAACGTAAAGTACAGTACTCTTTCTAAACTCATCTTGGAACATAATTTGAAGTATTGTAGGTGATACTTCCATAAATTAATACAATACTGCGTAGGATACCTCGTGCATTTTTTTAAAAATATTCATTGACCACTGTACTGTAGATAGGTTTAGGTGTGCGAATGATACAAAAAACTAGTTGGTTTCATTAAATTTGGATCATTATGGATTAATTAAAATGAAATGACACATTAAATTGACATTGACTACTACGGTACATTTCAATTTTTATATTTGTGCGGGAAACACCCAAGCGCTACCAAGTGGCCAAAATGCGAAAGTGGGACGCAAATATTTTGTTACTTCGATCCTGTGATTTCATTGAAAAAAAATCACAAAGCCCTGAAATACTGCATCCTATGTACAGGCATAGGGATGCCAGTCAGCTTATTTTGACCAAGTACAGCTCGATACGAGTCTCCATTTTATTTTAAATTTTTGTTTTTATTTTCATCGCCCAACAAACACAATGCATTGGCCAGACGTGTATGATTAATATTTAATAAACTAATTTATAAAATGAGCTCTGAACAGTTAACGGGGTTTTATACTAATTTTGGAATTAATTAATGAATACAAATAATTGGGCATTAAAACTGATATAAAGACATAGATATTTCACACTTGTAGGTAGATAGGCTACATATTTATCAACTGTATATAGCACGGTAAAGAGTGTCTTCATAAATACAAAAAACACGCAATGCTGATATTGCCAACCCATTTACGAAAGACTCTATAGAATCCACCCTATTTCCACAATCTACTCCATTCTAGATAACCTCGTACGTATCTGCAATTCAAAAAGGCTTTCTGGAACTGGAAGGGTTTTAGCTATAAATTAGTTTGTCGAGCGCTACCACTGCATTAATAATAACGGAGTTGTCACATGATCTTGCCAGCAGATTATCTTGCATGGTTGCAATGCTTGCTCAGTCCTGATGCGGTTCACTGCGCAAATCTGTATCGATGCTGAATTTGACAAGTTCTGAAATAAGGGGTGACGTGGTTGATAACTGTCACATTAAGCAGAAACATGACGGATTGCAATGTATTGACTTACTATTATAATTATATTTGGCATAACTAGGGTTGCCGGAATTGTCAGACATAAAACCGGGACAAAGAGCCGAGATGCATTATATCTAGTGTAAATTTAAAAAGAGAAAAAGTCCATTTCATCTAGTGCATTTTGTATTAGAATAGTAAGTTTTGCAAACACTCCCTTAAGAGGTCATTTACTTATATTTTTTGGAAGATTTTACTATTTTTGCTTTCCAATTTATACGTGGGCTAGTATAAGGAAAGCTTTGTGATGGTCGAAATTTTCGATTCCGAGATTTCAAGGGATTTACACGTTTTGAGGTACCAGGAACCCAAAAAAGTGGTTTTTACGAAATGTCTGTCTGTCTGTATGTCTGTTAATCGATTTCCGGGCAAACCGGGCTGATTTTGATTACATTTTGCACATAGGTTCACAAAAATCATACCTCGAGTCCATTTTTATTTTTATTTTGGGCTAACTCAATTTGGGGGGGTTTTATTCTCAAAAAACTCAAAAAAAAAGTCAAAAAAATTTATTTCTCAAAAACGGCTCCAACGATTTCTTTTACATTCACATATATTGTAGTCGTTATTAATTTTAACAAAATGCGAGGGTCGCTTGCCCCTTGATAGTTTGCTTCTGGGGGTAAAAAAATAAAAATAACTCAATTTTCATGAAAAAATGACTAAAAAATAATTTTTCTGTGGAACCTTTCTATCGATGATTTCTACCTTCAGGTATGTTTTAGGTGTTCAATGGGGTAACAAAAACGGACAGGTTGTATTCCCAAAAAAATATTTTATTCTGTGCAAAAAAGTATTTTTTGAGAAATTGTGGAAAATTCACGCTCCAATACATTACGAGCCATGTGTCATTGTTACTACTGTTACAATTTATTGGACTGTTCGTTCCAGAATATGCAATTAAGTTTTAAGGGGTTTTTAATTATTGAGGTGCACCCCCCCCCCTCCTCGAGGGATCTGAAATTTAACCGTAGGGAAATTATTTCCTATGAAATTACACATGTCTATATCTACTAATTTATAAATTGGAAAGCATGTTCGAGTAAACTCGGCCCGGTTCTTAAAAGTTGTGGCTGATTTTTGACGTAATTGTAAAATTCTTTGCACTTCATTTCAAAATTCACTTGGGTCACGATAATAGCTTCTACTGGCTTCTACTGTTAAAGATTCTTATCGGTTCCTCTTATCAGTGCACTGAGCGACCATAATCCTGGTAAACTTTCAGCATTTTTTTTTTTTTAATCATGCTAGTCATGTTTATATTGTCTGAACCGGGACATTTAACGATGAAACTGGGACGCTGGGACAGAGAGATCAAACACGGTGACAGTTCCGGGAAATCGGGCCAACCCTAGGCATATCCAACTAGCCTACCTACCTACACTGTTTATTTGAACTTACTATATTTTTTTTATTTTTAAAAGTTTTTATACTTTTGCTTACAGTACCTTATAGATTGTATAATCTAAGAAGAATTATATATATATTTAGTATTATTTAGTTATAAGGGCTTTTTATAGAGTGAGGCATGCCTAAGGGAATGAGCCATAAACACTATTCAGCAAGGGCCATTGATATAAAGTGCTAGGCTAGTGCTAATAAAAGTTAAAAATAAAAGTGCTAATAGGCTAGTTAAACTACCCAATAAAATTCATGTGTCCAAGTGTACCTACCTACCTATTAAACAATGCAATGTTAAAAAACTATCTGCATATAGGTATTTGTTGCTATACTGTACATCACTAATTGTAATTTAAGGTTAGCCTGTTCCTACTCTCAAATAATGTCTAACATCTAGTTTTAAAAACAACTTTATAATTAACAAATACATTAAATACATAATCCTATGATACACAATAACAAACATTAAAAATATATAAAAAGTTCTGTGCTTGTGACCACACGATAGAAGTCAAACTTGACAAATCAAAACCACACAAAGTTTATAATGGGAGAAGGTGTTACTAACCACCTTTTCACATATGTTTTAAGGGTCTTGTAGAAAAAATGGTTGTAAACGCATACCTACGAATCAAACTCCCTAAAATTGAGTTGGCTCAAAATTGAAACAATTGTCTCTAGCTATGATTTTTACGGTCATTTTGATTAATTGTTTTGCTACAGAACCAAACTATAAAGAGAAAAATAACTGATTGGGTTTAAATTACTACAGAATTATACAGTACTATACGACTAACAGTTTGAGCCGTTTTTGAGAATTAATTACTTTTTAATAATAATTATTAATAATATTAATTAATTGTAACAGTTTTGTGGAGTTACTGAATTATCCCCAACACCTCACAGACTCCGAGATAGAATTTTTATTATGTAAGCGAAATCCATCGAGCAGATTGCTCATAGTTTGCGTCACACAAACAGGATAACACCCCACATTTTATGACCCTCCCATAAGAAATTACACTTCAAAAAGTGTAGTTGATGCACCTAGAGGTCAAGAAGTGCAAGGGACAGAAATAAACATTCGTGATAATTGAGACTAACTTAATCGAAAAAGTACTGTCATACCCTTTTCCATGAATTCAAGCATTTAATTGTCTAAATGGCTGATCCGATGTTTCTGTTGATTTCTTGGATAAAGAGCAGCTAAAGTAACAGCATGGTGCACTCCAAACTCCAAAAAGTGTCACTTGCACCCCTTGGTTACTAGGAGCTTCAGTTAATCTACTTGAAAGTGGCTCATCCGGTTAGTCCTTCTATAACTTAGGCCTATAGCATGTTTGTGTCAATACAGAATTAACATTTGGTGAGAAAATTAATGAGAACATAGGAACAATTAATTAACCTACAGTATGGATGCATGATAGCTTGTCTCTTGGCGGCGATTGGGAACTAAAGCCCCCTCCCGTTCTGGGGACAGCGAACTTCTCATAATCAACAGACAGGAAGCGGAACTTATTGGAAGCAGCGCAATACAGTACACATAACAGCAGTATTTGAGAACACGAGAACTTATGATAATTGGATATACTGCATAGCGAATACGCGGACGTTATACTATACCAATACAGGTAACTATTGGATATGCCCCGGGGTAAATTCAATCAAACAGGGCTGATTGACCGGTCAACTTCATACTCGAAGAGCTTTGGCCAAACGTAAGCTGGCGGAATTACGATATATCCCCGGTACTGCCGTAATGCAGGCTACGGTGACTTCACCCTCGGGCCCGAAGGGTAGCTCGTCTGTTTTCAGCTGTATGCCTGACACTGTTGAGCGAATTCTGACTTCGTCTTCCTTTTCTAATGAGTAGTTGATCGTGGAGTGCTCAGGAACCTGTAAAAAACAATTCGGTTAGAAGGAAACTCGGATATTTAATAAGATTTTTAGGTCCCGCCGAATTTCTAGAGGTGCCATTGAATCATGATGATCATACACACGTAGATACTGTTTAATGTCCGTGTTATTTGCCACTTAAAACTGAAATATGCTAACAGCTGGCGCTGGAAAAACAAAGAAACGAACAAAACCGCACATTTATGACCATTTATAGTAAGCAATGGCTATCACTAACCTATCACCCGAGGGGGGATTTTGTCCAATGTGGCAACCTACAAACTCTCAGGCGTCAAACATCTCATTTTCCGCATTTTCAACGTTCTCACATACAGTATATATTTATCCGTTTTAGCTTTCAATAACTTACCAGTTGACGTAAAACATTTACCAATTACCAACAATTTCAAGTACTCAGTAAACCAATTTCTGAATGGTAATCCCGAATACCTATCTCGAATTCTTACTAATTTTATATCAATTAATTAATGTCCTTCATTTTTTCGCTTGCTACTGCTTAGATAGATTCCAGGTCATTTATTTATTTATTGGTTTATCTATTCTACAATTTATTGATACTTTAAAATAATTTAAGGAAACCCACACATTCAAATAGCCTACTTTCTTTTCAATTTTTTCAAGACCTATCACGGGCTACGGGCAATAATGGGTCCAAGATGTAAATATAATGATGGTTAGCTTGTATGTTTCTTATCTACAAATGTATTTTGATTTAATTTGAGTTGACTTTCAAGGCTGAAAGAATTATAAATGCAGACTTTTTTTTACTAATTGGCGTACAGGAGACGAAGCAGTAGAATCCAGGATGATAGGCCGTGGTCGTTCTGAAAGCGTATTTCCAAACGTTTCGTCAACATCTGCGGTCGACATCTTCAGTGTAACTGCGTAGACGTCTTAGATTGTATCTCAGCAGCAATTGCTGCAGTTGCTGCTGAGCCTCCGAGATACAATCTTAGAAGTCTACGCAGTTTAACAGAACGACCACGGCCTATCATCCCGGATTCTACTGCTTCGTCACATAACTCCGGCCGTGAAAGCCTTTGCAATTATATGGCGTACAGGATTTCCATGCAGAGTTGTAGACCTACACATAAGGATGTTGTCCTACTGTGCCCCCTACAGTGTCTTCACTACAACATTTCCCCAATACCTATCTCCCTATGAATAGCCAGGATCCCTCTCTAGTCTACATGAATAAATAAACTGTAGGCTATAAAACAACCACCGCACATGTAATGGGATTAATTTTACTTTTAACTGCAAATGTCGAATCAACGCAACGGTTTGAACCCATCCAAAAATGTACATTTAATTAGCGTCATAAAAATGTTTCACTACCGTACCATTTCCAGGTAGTTCCCGACTTTTCAGGGAATATACCTTGATTCCGGGAAAGTTGATGGAATGTAAATCACAACCGGCATGGAAAATAATTAGCGTAATTGGGGATTAATTGAAGCTTGCATTCCCCGCAGCAGAGGAATGTCTTTGTATACGAAATGTGAAAATTAAAATAAATGGAGACCGAGAAACTAATTAGGCCACGTCGAGTGCACTACTAATTACAATAAATAGTAAGCTTCCATGTTTGGAAACTCATTGTAAGGAGCTGCAACGCGCTCTCTATTGAAAACGCTATATCTGCTGGCTGCCTTTATGCTTACTTCAGCAACAGCATTGTTTGTATACGTTCAAAATGTGACGCTGTATTTGCAAGTAATGCCTGGTTCACACGGGCGAATGCAATGCGGCAGGCACGCCGAGAAATGGGAGCAAATGAGTTAGTGATTGGTTGGTGCACTTCAGAAGATTACTAGGTCACTGGTGTGTGGCTGGCGAGTTGAGTGGAAAACTTGCGAAAAGCCAGCGACAAGCCAACGGCAGAAATTTGTTGCAGTACTTTAGCAACAGCATTGTATGTGTGCGTACAAAACGTAACGCTGTAGTTGCAATTAAGACCCGGTACATACGGGCGATCACAATGCGGCAGGCACGCCGAGAAATGGGAGCAAATGAGTTAATGATTGGTTGGTGCACTTCAGAAGATTCCTAGGTCACTGGCGTGTGGCTGGCGTGTTGAGTGGAAAACTTGTGAAAAGCCAGCGACAAGCCAACGGCAGAAATTTGTTGCAGTACTTTTGCAACAGCATTGTATGTATTTTACTACGGTTTTTACCCCCGCAGTTATCTACATCTGAGGGGAACTTTTAGGGGCAAAACCTTGGGAAAACACCCCACAGGTTAATCATTAATATTGGTACACAATTTTAAACAAGATCCATGAGATTAGCATAAGGCAGTACATAGAATAGTATTGTATAATCTATTAAGGGCTCGAATGAAAGGAGTTCATACGGAATCTCAACTTGATCCCGCATTGTACTTACAGGGAAACTTGTTCTAAACCACCCCCTAGTGAGTTCAACCAGAGAACGGTGATCTACAGCTGTTGCATCCCCTCCCTATTCCCTCAAGCCCCCCTCCTTACAACCAACCGCTGCTGAAGATGCACTAGTCTGCTAAGTCTCTGCACTTGACAATGCTCTTTGTAAAAATAGAGAGGGCGAATAGTTTACGTCTGACTGACAATTTCATTCGCAATTTCTCGTAGAGGTATTCACTGCGGTTTTCTCTTCCTTGAATCCGTATTATTGGGTTTAAACTTTAGTGAGGAGTTGACTATTTATTTGTGAGTTGCTCGGTTGCTCTTCTAAGTTTTGCCTCTTTGACGGATGGGGCTTAACAAAGTTTATCTGCTCCGTTAATTGCTTGGTTGTTGATTGATGGATTCTAATCAATGCCCAACTAATTTCCATTGCTTAAATGAAGACCTTTTTCGTTTCTCTTACTATACCGCAGGTAGGTCTGGATTACTGGGTCTATCCCACCATACCTTACCTTCATTGGTAGGGGAAACGTGACTGCGGGGCATGTTGCTGGTGGCAAGATTCCATACTGCGCGGTGATCCAGCTAGTGAATCCTCTTCCATGGCTACGGTAATATTAGTTCCGTATCTAGATACAATTTATTTTGGCGTAGAAATAATATTAAAGAGGACATGTAGTGTAGTGGTACGGACTCTGACTTTCACCCGAAAGGTTGTTGGTTCGAGTCCCTCACTGGCTACATTTTCTGGCCATGCTTCGAAGGGCATGTAAAGCAGGCGGTCTCGGGCCTTCCTAGTTGAGTGTAAGAGAGCGCTTTAAAGCCCTAACTCCGCTAGGTTGGTTTAGTAATAGAAGCAATAAAAAGTCCTTATTTATTTATTAATTATTTATTACTAAATGAAGTTTAAATACATTCTTAAACATTTTTCTCAAATTTATTAATTTGCAAGGATAGGGGACTACGCGTGTACCGCATACATTTTGGCTTGCAGTTTAAAAGTCGAATCATTTCTTAAATTTAAGTCAGGCATTTTTCTATTAATAGTTTGCGTTAGAGAAGAGTTTACCATGGTTCCTAAACGAGCTCTGTCATCAATCAACACGCGTGGCAGCAGTCGAGCTAAGTTCCCTCAGTCACAGCCCCATTATAATTCCATATTATATTTTTAATTTAAAATGTTTCTCTAAGCGGTGGAAGACTGCACCGCAAACGATGCTAGGCACAACAACTTTAAATACGGTATATACTGTAAATGTATATAATAATGCCATAAAGAACTTGTTATGGACCTATGCCTACTAATGGTGGCCCATTGGTCCCTTGCCCAATGCCAGCGACCCCATGAATATTTCGGATTTTTTTTTATTGTTTCTGTTTGAATTTTCGGCCATTGGCAAACTGTTATACGTCCTCGATGTCAACTTATACCGGCTAGAAGCTATAATGGATAAGCTGAGACAAGCTGACCATTGACGCAATGTTTCAACAAGTGATAGCATGACTTCAACAAGTACAGAAACAACAACATATTTTGAAAAGACCACTCTTTTAGTCTTATTTAGGTACCAATGGCTCTCTTTGGGCCCTTTTATATCAGACAAGTAATCGTTGGGGTCAAGCATAAAAGCTTCATAAGAAAAGCTTGCAATTTGTTTATTTAATTAGAATGTAGCCTCTTTTTTTAAGGAAAGTTTCACAAGATTTATAAGAAGAAAAACTTTGCCCATTGTAACACGGATTGACAAGCTTTTCTTATGTTAATTTTATGCCTGCTATAAAAGGGCCCGACAGCAGCAACAACAGCAGCCAAGGTGACTAATATTCCTTTTGTTATTAAAAAGTAATCTTCACTTGAATAAATAACGGTTTGATTTATTACTTTAAAGGCGATATTTAATTTAGAATCCTTTTTTGAGCTAGGGTAATTTGGAGGCACGGAAACCGCACTATTTATTTCTGCTTATTCCGCAAAAACCTGCCACATTTTCATTATCGTTTGTCAAGTGAATTTCTTCCCTCTCTCGGAATTCGATTTAAAATTGCTTTGTCAGTTTGACATTTTGCTGCGTGACAAGTCACATGCCTTATTACTCCCATGGTTAACTTTTTTGAAATTGTAAAATTAGTTTGCTTCGCTCTTTCATTTTATCAAATAAAATAGGAAGCCTTTTCCTCCGGGAATTCAGCATCAGTGTTTATATTACTATATTAGTCATTATAGGTATTTTAAACAAAATATATGCGGTAATTTAAAAAAATCGGAAAAATAATATTCGCCGAGTTCCGCTTATCTAATGCCGTTTCCGACAACGGACATTTGGATCAAATCCGTTCTTCAAAGTCTCAGACGACATCAGACTTCTCAGGCAATTCGAAGGGAACATCACAAGAAGAAGTGGTTAACAGAAAGGGAGAAGCTATGCTATTAGGGTAAGTGTTCTGTTTCTTTTGTATTATATATTATAGATAGTTAAGTTTCTTCTATTATGATCAGAGCCAAATAGACCGACACATTTCGAGTCCCGGACTTCCTATATTTTCTGGCCATGCCTGGGAGGTCATGTAAAGTAAGTGTAAGATATAGCTTCATAGCTATATATGCATACTACAATCAAAGACATGCTCGAAAAAGGAATACTCACAGGTACAGATGCAACAGTCCAAAATATTTCCGCTGGCGGGTACGACGGCGATGAAGTGCAGTTTAGATGCAAATTGTCTCCCCAAGTGTGGCTTGGATGAATTCCATCAAGCGTAGGTCCGCCCTTCGGAAGAGCTGTAACGAAATTTACAGGATACAATACATCCCAAAATGCAGTTGCGTGGGGTCACATTCTTATATGAATATACCCAGCCGTATAAGCACAGGGACTCGTATCTAAGTAAGTTATACTTAATACACATAAGTCCTTCAATGGCATAGTGGTAGCTTGTTCGTATTTGTGCGAGTCTCTACTCATCATGCGACCTGTCGTAACTCAACACTGATATTACCTACAGGGCTACAGAGGCGACTGAACAGGATGCATTCATTGTATGGTTTGTATGCGAATAATCTTAAACATTAAACATACATAAATTAAAAAAAATATTGAAAACGTTTCTTTGAACTGCACGATACATCAAACGGCCCGGTGCACATGGACGTTCAACGCCGGGCGTGGGACGCTGAGAAATGTTTCACTGGAACAAATGGGCTGGTGATAGTTTGGTACCAAAAAGTCTGTTATTGAATGCAATTCGGAAAATTTTTTACTCTGAGGCGTGTCCTGGGCGTTTCAGGGCAAAACCGTGCACTTGCGGGCGAATGGGTTCAGGCCAGCTTCAGAGATCTTTTAAAGATGACTCTGTGTTTCTCCGACTACCCACTTTCTATCATCGCGGGGCTGTACATTATGGCGGCTAATGGGCCTGCTCAAGATAAGTACGCAATTTCGCTGGGTGAAGGGCCTGCACAAGCAGAGTACAAAATTTTAACCGGGTCCAGGTATTGCTATGCTCCAATGTTAAAACTTCGATATTTTTTACACTGGTACATACATGTAGCTGGCTTATGGTTAATGGGAGCCCCATAAGGAATATTATAGCTCCTGCCATTCCAGTTAATATAATATGTCCATGCTTTCTACGAAAACAAATTTCCCATGGGCGTCAACCGCGTCGCAATCGTCCCCGTGTGTATCGGGCTTTAAAGCCATGAAATTAAGAGGAAATGAAAAATCCAGTACTGTTAGGGTGAATTTATACCAAGAAAGCAGAGTCACCGAGGTTTAAGGCATTAAAACATTTTTTGCCTCAAAATAAAGTAAGGTAATAAAACATCTGACAATATTATACTCATACTGTGTACTGCTTATTAAACTACGCGCTTATTTCCCAGTTCCCCCTCCATCTTCCGGTATATAGCCTACCGCAATGTTTCCAGGGTATTAAATTTATGAGTAACATCGAGGTAGATATTAAGAAGTCGTTTTATGTCTGACACGATTTCTGCGTTGTGGAGAATGAATTCCGCAGGGAGAAGGGTATCAGGTGTTCCAAATTGATTTTTAAGGTTTCCACTGCACATTCGATGATGCTTTTACTTGTAAAATTTCGCCTTGTGAATATCTTCTACGTCAAGAAAACTTAGTGAAAAGTAACTTTGAGTTCGTAAGCGCCAAAGGGTTCCACTTTTCGTATCGTGTCACAGAGAATTTTTAACCGACCGAAGAATTTTGCTTGCGGCTCACGGTTTCTTTGCTTCAACTTTTAGATGTTATTCTCACATATTGTATAATAATATGATGCCCGGCAATAGTCCAGTCAGGAGAGACTTGAACAATGAAACGAAAGGTTAAGGTTCGAGACTAAACACAAAACAAGCACTAATGATCCCTTACCTGCATCGGTTAGGAAAAACGCGGCTACCGGGCATGTTCCTGACCACAACATTCCAATTAGATCAGTGATCAAGAAAGAGGATCCTCTACCAGTCCTTAGGCCGCTGGCGTATCCACAGTGTTTTTAAAAATCATAACATGATGATGGTTGGTTCGAGTCTCACAATTTCTACGTTTTCTGGCATATTAAGCAGGCTGCCCGGGCCTTCCTAGTTGAGTGTAATAGATGGCTTCATGGTCTCAAACTTGGCTTAGCATTATATAAAGTAAAAATGAGTTACTTATTTATGTATTTACAAATATATATGTATGTGTAGGGCTATGCATATACAAACTGTATGTATTATAAAAATGTATATAAAAATAAATAAATAAATAATGACTGTTGTTCCATTACTAAGCCAGCCTATCAGAGTTCGGGCTATAAAGCCTTTGCTTACACCTATCTAGGAAGACTTCATTTGCCTTCCGAAGTATGACCAGAAAATGTCCGTGGAATTTTAAACGTCGCTGACCTTTTTTTTTAATGAAAAACGTTAACCCCATACAAACAATTTAATGAATGTATCCGATTGACCTCTTCAGTCGCCTCTGTAGGTTAGTACCCGTATTGAGTTACGACACGTCTCCGATCGCATAGCGTGTAGAAACTAGCACAAGTACAAGTCACGCTACCGTCGACCTGATGACCTTCGACCCCATGTCTTGAATTTTTGAAATTAAAAACTTACCTATCACAGTAAGTTTCTTTGAAACGGCCAAAGTCTTGTAGAGTGGAGGGGCTGTTTGGGCTTGACATTTGAATTCGCCGGAAGTTGTAAAATACAGGGGGCCCAGCACTACCGTTGTTCTGTTACTTCTGTGTGTCTGCAAAACGCATTACGAAACAGTGGAATAAATCGTATAGTAGGCTACAGAAATTGAAATTCAGGGGATAATAAATTGTGGAAATGCACATTAATCTACTGCTTTTGACAGAAGGTAGATAATTCTGCGTCTCATTGATTTTTATTGGGTTCGGGGTTTAAAGAATTACAGGTTTCTCAATTATTTTTAATTACGTACCGTACCATTGTACACTGTTGTGTACCATGATGTTATGAACTTAGTCAGGTATGAGCGACCACTTCTTGACAGTTGACAATTTCACAAATAGTAACGTTCATTGAAAAATGGCAGCACCAAAAAGTAAAAATACCCCATGATATTGTAGGCCTAGTATATGAAATAGTCATCTACTTGGATAGGCCAAATCTTTATAGTTTCTATAGTAAATTTAAAAAAAAGTAGAAAATGGTTTTTTGGCGATCTAAGGGTGACCAGTATCTACGTTTCATATCCTCATTAGGTACTCTAATAAACTTCTTGAACCTTGAACCTTCTTGAATTTCTAATGTAATGTAATATTATTGTCGACTTCGTAAAATGCAAGAGCTCTTCACTGAAGCGCCATTTTCTCTGACACAAAAAAGGCTGAAAAAAGGGTGAATGTGTAATAAATTCAGTTATATCGGCAATGATTGGTTTCTACTGGAAGTGGTGGATGTCTAATTTAAGTTTATCGGAGAACCCATCTCCTTAAGCTTTTATCACCTTGCACACTCAGTACGAGAAGGGTGGGAATACTGATTTTATAGCAGCAACCAGACAATATGAGACCGACTGAGCCATGTTGAGATTAGTCAGACTAGTAGGGCGCGTTCGCGACACGTCTAATAGTGTAATATTAGAGATAGACAAACCTGAACGTAGCTGGAGATAACTAACAAGTATCGATATTTTTTTTATTGTAGTTCGTGTTATTGTGGTGATGTAAGATGAAGATTTTTTCGAAGCCACTAGATTTCACAACTTTCGACTATCACAAAGCTTTTTTTATACTGATGTTTGAATAGAAGCAATAAATGGTATGATATTTACCGTATTGTTTTGACTTACCGGTACATCCCGTATATTTACTTTGATTCATTATGAATAGGCTACAATGTAAAGTATATTTGACTAGTGACTCCCTGCAAACCCCTCACAGAATTTTAAAGAGCCCGTGTGCATTTCATTACCCACCAGAACAAATTGCTGAGGCATCAAAAAAGCGTTTCTGCCCACGACAGATAACCAGTGGTGGAGCGTATGCAAGGCATGTAATGCCGCATTACACTCAACAAATCCTTAGAATATATCATGAGCTTCGTTGAAATCTATAGGAAGCTGCGAGCAAATAAGATTGTATGAACATGATGTTATCAACGCAGTATAAGAAAATTATGAATCTCGTCACGTTAGAACGTTAGAATTCAAATATTTTTTTACAAATGTTGACTTTTTAAGAAGATAGAGCATGCTACATAAAATCATAAAATGATGCATCTTTTGTTTTTAGCTTCAACGACCTAAATAAATATATGCAAGCATTACACTCGCAATTGTCCCACGTTCCGTCACTGCAGACAGCCTAAGTTTCAATAACGATTTAATTATATCTGAAGTATTTAAATACGGCATGAGTATGTATGGGGCTTTGCGGAAAGTGTGAATACGCCGTTTGTTTAGTTTGGTCCACGTAGGACAAGGACGGATACAGAGGGGGGGGGGGTAGGGGGTAGCTGCCCCCCCCCCCAAAATTTGGTGAATCTATTGTAAATTAATTTATTACGCTCTAATTTAATCGATCCTACATATCTTTTTTCCTATTTTGACCCACAGCTACCCCTCCAAAAAAATGGGCTGGATCCGTCCCTGACGTAGGACTTGATTTTCGGTACAAAACCGCCCTGTGGCATAAGCGGAGTAATTAATATACAGTACGTACAATTGTACAGTAGGTGGGATTACCTTCTGTAAATAAATTAATTCACTGTTTTCGCATACTCCAATACAGTACAGGTACTGGCAGTTTAAATACTGAAAGAGGCTGTTGAATGGGGGAGAGGAAACACAGGAAATCTCTCAATTTCCTTTTCCATCCACCTTCTTTACCACGATTTCATTTCAGGTTTATTTTCAATTCATGAATTTTACCTTCCCATAACTTCATAATTTTGCTTACATCACAAAGCTTCAAACTTCCCCGTAGAGTCTGCAAGAGATCCACGTTTATAGCATTAGTTCTCTTGATTTCCAATCTCTTTACAGATTACGCCACCATTGCAGGGGGCATCTTCTAATGATGCTTATAATTGCAAAGGGTTCCAGTCTTGCGAAACGTCACTACCAAAACATATACACGCCATAATAATAAAATAATATAAAATAAATAAAATAACATATAAAATATAATACCGGGTTTATTTTTTCAAACCACAGTAGTAAGGTGTCACGTGACGGTGTTAAAGTATACGCGGGAAATTCAAATTGATAAATTATTAGAATGCAAGAGAATGGTTGTATATCCTCCATGTATAATTCTAGTCCAGTTATCTATACCAACTGCAGCCCGATTATGGCGATTCGGGATTATTATAATATCGGGGTTAATACAGCTGTGTAATACCGGGTTTATTTTTTCAAACCACAGTAGTAAGGGTGTTAAAATATGCGCGGGAAATTCAAATTAATAAATTATTAGAATTGTTTAATAATTGAAGGAAATACTAACAAACATTAAAATGTACACGTAGTATTTTGACATATAATTAGAAGTTTAATTAATGTGCCTACATCTAAGGGAGAAAAAATTGAGAACTTACCAAAAATATTAATTGATCAATTTGAATTTCACTCGAATTTTGTAGGCCTACTAATTTGTTTAAAAAAATTGAATAACCCCGGTATTATAATAATCCCAAATCACCATGATCGGGCTGCTGGACTATTCTTGACTGTCCCTGAGAAGCTTACACAACATAAGTTTCCATCGTGACGTAAGTCTTCCCGCCAACTATGTTGAACTCCTAAGACATTAAACATGGCTTCCAGTTTTTGCCGCGTTTAATTTAAGATCCTAATCCTTAGCAAATTTAATAGGCTCCACGGGGAGCCCGCATTATTTTTTATGAGGGGAATATTCAGTGCCTACGTAAAGCGTATTAATTGCTTTTCCTTTCATTAAATAATTTACCACATCTAGCAATAATGAATTCCTCTTTCATGTATAAATTTGTGTGCCTAATGTTTAATAGTACGATATTAAATCTAACATCTGAATTTGTGACACGCACGCCTGTGTTTACAAGGAATATGGATTAATGATTTTTCTAAATATTTATTTTTATGTGCTTTCAGGCACGTATTAGCCATGGCCAGGAAAAAAAAAGTGAGTTTTGCGAAATGTCTGTCTGTGGTCTGTCTGTCGATTTATGTGGAAACCACTCCATGGATTTTGGTGTATGACATTTGCCATGCAGGATCACAATTTGTGAAAGTAGGATAAAGTTTGTCTATTGTAAAATTGCTACTAAAAAATTTATTTTAATTTCTGTGTGTAGTACAACCAGTTCAAATTCATTGTAGCTCACGGAAATGCTTAAAAGTGCCTCTTTAACCCATTAGCACCAACAATTGTGTACCTAGCCTGTAATATATAGATTTATTCATTTATTTAATCCATGTTGTAATTTGGAAATGGTCTTTCTGTGGACCATTTTGTCTGCCATATAATCATAATCCAAGAAGTATTATAATTTTGTATGCAAATATAGTAGCTTATACTTTTAGAACCAGCCATACTTACATATTCACGGTAACTTAAACGGGCATTTTTACTTACATGAATGTTGATACCTTCGACATAATGAAATGTCTTTTCAGGTCTTGACATTGGGCTGTACCTGAAGAACTCTGTGTCGTTGATGTACCACCTGATGGAGTGAAATGACTCCCCTTCTGTGTCAAATTCACAGCTTAAATCCACTTCTTTTCGAAAGTCAACTACAGATGGTATGTGATATGATACCAGTCGAAGACCTGCTGCGTCTGAAACATTGATAAATTATAATTATGTAATTTGGTAACTGTATATATAATATAATATATAATAGTACTGTATGTTAATAATCGATTAAATGTCTTCTCGGGCCTCTTCCCGTGGCAAGCAGTTAATGGCTAGGGGCGACCTGGTCTTCTCTCCCTCACAAAAAAAGTTATACGTACGCCACTGTATCGTATTTAAGTACATCCAAATACCAATAGAAGTAAGCTATTTCATTAGCATATCGCAAATTCAGAAGAAAAAATCCCTTTCGGCTATGGCCGATCAGGTGTAGGGAGATTCCGCAGACCCTTCTTTTGCTCTACGCTACCCAGAGGCGTAAAGTTATAGAATGATGGCGGGGGCAAAACTAAGTAGACCTTATGACGTCATCAGGCAGGATTGAAGAAAAAATTGATAATATAATAGAAAAATTGTAGAGTTTTACGCATTTTTTAATAGTTGTAAAGTATAGCTGTAGATTTTACAAAGCTAAAAAAAGAATGCTTACATTCATATTGCTGCAAAGGGGACTATGAAGTAAGAACCACGTCTTACAATGCTCGAAGCTCGGGGGGGGGGGGGGGGGGTAAAGCCAAAAGGAGCTGGGGGGGGGGCAAGTTGGAACGTGCCCCCCCCCCCGCCCAACTTTACGCCCCTGACGCTATGTGTAATAGAAAATAAAATAAAACTTCATTATTCTCCCGATGACAACATCAACACACAAAACACTCTTGTGTTCCAAACTATGACGACTATGAACTTTTACTTATTAAATTATTTTTACTTTGACTGGACGTCATCTTGAAATCGTTAATTTGTCGTAAAAAGTGTAGATTACCATTATCGTAGATAATAATACGATCTTTCAGTCAGATTTTAATTCATTCCTCTGCGACCAATATTGACTGAGATATGAATTATATAAGTTTTCAATCGGCCGCCATCTTATAACTAAATAACGGATCCAACTGGTTAACGAACTCGACCAAGGCATTTGTATGATCAATTTTTGTGCCAAGTTTCATCCAAATCGGATAATATTTACGGAAGTTAGAGTGTTTCCTAAAATCGATATACATATATATAACATTTTGAACGGAGGGTGGTTTTAGGCTCAGGGGGTCATGAAATGAAAAGTTGTGAAGAAATTTTCCGAAAGTCGAACATTGGTCGCCATCTCAATAGGTAGATGAATCTCCCTAAAAGACACAACTCAAGAATTGTTTCGACTTGATAACACTATTTAAAATATTATTTAAAACTCTATATATTTGCGTTATTATAGTGTGTATATTTTCTGCGCGAGAGGAAATGGGTCGTTTTCTATTTGGCGGAAACCACCAGGTAGCCTAATTTGTTATTTAACAAAAACTTCAATTTCTGTAAAATGATAGATTTAGATTCCTATATCTTAATTTATTCCATGTCTTAATTTAACATACAGCAGTAACAGGGGTTAATTATTGGTGAATTGGTCAATAGGTCAATTGGATAATAACTAAACTGCCAGATAGTGAGACGGAAGTGGGTAACGTTAATATACTGACCGTTGGGCTCCTACGCCGGAATACGCTAAACTGTTAAAATCATCAGCAACTGATACAAGTCTTAAAAAATTAATTTAATGTAGGCTACTTACTTAATGCGCACAGCATAAGTAATGACACACAAGTCTTCATTTTTCGTATCAGATCTCGTTGTGTATTTGCGTGTTTCTTCAGCAGCTTTGCTGACAAGTCTGATGGATGGCGCTCGTGAGGTACCCTAGTAACATACACTTCAAGGTCACGTCAGCAATGGCCTAGTGAACTATTGGCCTCTTGTAAACACTGCTGACCAGAAGACCTTCATCAATTTTTCCTAACTTTTGTTTCATCTCCAAACAAGTTATTGCTTAGAGTTTTTTATATGCTCACTTCTTTCATAAACAACAGCGGACTACTTATTTTGGAGTTTGCATTTTGGGCTTTTGGTAGTTTCAAACGTCCTACTTTAGTAGAGGGGGGAGCCGGCCGCCATACCAAGTTGAATCCAGCGGACCAGAGCAGGTTCAAAGCTGCAGATAAATTGGTCGTGTGCACAGTGCCGGTAGGGAAACATGGTAGGACTTGTCCTGGTCACCTCCGAACTAATCGTGTGGCTTCACTGTGTTTCCCAAGTGGTTCGGAATCCACTATAATCAGGAGGTCCACTGGAGTCCTATGGGCCCACACCGTGGCCTGGGACTGTGTCCAACCATACTACTAGTAGAGGGGGGATTTTTATAAGTGCAAACAGAGCGGCCCATCCATCTAACCTAATTAAAATAAATTAAAGCACAGTGATGGCTGTTCCGCCACATTGATTAAATGAAAAGTAGGTCCATAACCATAATTTAAGCCCCTGCTCATGCTTTACAGCATACAAAATCACCTCACAACTAGTGTGGCAATGTAGATTGAAACTGGACACACTGTCCGGTGCGAATAAGGTTACCTTGGTGTGGGTGCCTGGGCACACAGGCATTGAAGGCAATAAGGTTGCTGACCAGCTTGCAAAAAGGGGAGCTACCTCCCGTTTTACGGGACCCGAACCTTTTTGCGGTGTCGGGGAAACCCTCGCCCGCAAATTTGTTAAAGGCAAGGAGAACCTGAAAGCGGCTGAATACTGGACCTCATTGTTAGGCCTTCGGCAAGCCAAAATGCACCTGCATTAATATGAACAGGAGACATCTGCGTGTGATCACAGGCTTCCTCTCTGGGCATTGCAACTTGAATGGACATCTGACCAACATAGGTGTCAGAGAGTCTAGAGCATGCAGATTCTGTAGCGAAGGAGCGGAGGACCCCGAGCATATCGTCCTTCACTGCGATGCAATCGCACGTAGAAGAGCTGCATGCTTGGGAAACGTGCAATTACATGTAAAAGACTTACCACTTCTAAATCCCCTCAAGGTCCTGGCTCTCCTGAGGGAAATGGGCCTCGAGGAAGTGATGTAGATACTTATTTGTAGGGGGCACAATAGGCCCAATAGGCTTAAGTGCACACAGGTAACACCTGTACCCCAATTTAAAAAAAATAATAAAATAAAATAAAAATGCCTTGCTAATATTCAGCAGTCTGGGACCATCCAGAACGTCTTAGTAATCAGTAGCCTTAGAACGAGGTACAAATTAAACTTATTACCGGGGTAAAAATGTGAATTAAATAATTTTAGAATACAGTCATACTCTAAAATTGTTTTGTTTAAGTTTTTAACCCTGGTTACACATTCAAAGGCTTTGGAAAAAATTCTAATACAACTATAACATATTTAATTTAAAACTACATTCAAAAAATTAAGCTTCAGCCTAGTTACAAGTAATCAGTAGGCCTACCTACAGTAATCTTATGGTAATTTTTTTTTAAATAATCATAACGCAACGCCCTTTGGGGCTATTGTGCACTATTGTGCTAGAAAACGAGTTGCCCAGGTACCGTCTACAACAGTTTGCCATTGTCTATTGTACGATTTTTTGGTTTAATGGGTTAGGGTTTTCACAGATTTTTAAAGATAGTTGACTGGAATAGAAACAGGAGCGTTGGCGTAAAGTAGTTGTATCTTTAAGAATATTGCTCACAGAGGAGTTATTAGGGAGGGTGCGGTAGCAAGCATATACGTAGGACAGACAAGGAGCAGGTGTTGTACATTCAGTAGTACCTGACAGGTTGGACACATGGGGGGCGGGGAGCCCGTCATCAAGTGCCCATGGGTCAGTCTCGTGTGCCCAATAAGCAGTCTTACAGTAAATATGAAGCATTCCAGATGTGACATAAAATACGCATTGAAATGTACGAAATTGATTTTAAATATTAGTTGTTATTCCCAAATAGTATGTAAACAATTTTGACTACATTAACTAATTAATATTTTCTAAAAAAAAAAAAAACACCTTTGTTTACAAATATTTTGTGACCTCTGCCTTTTCATGATAAATTATCATCTACATGTTGAAAGGTTAGCCTAAAAATGTATCTGGAACCAACAAAAGTTGTATTTCTTCATTTCATCTAAGTATCGGAGTGCTGTTTTTTATGATGAATAGCCGGATAAGTACGGCGGCGTAACATATCCAGTTCTTTTGCCAACATACTTATTTCTTTATCTTGCTCTTCGATCTTGGCATTTAATCTTTTCCTGTAAAGGATGTTCTTCATCCTGTGAAATTAAATTGCTCTCAAAACCAGCCAAGTGAAAATACGAGCCACAGCGCCGACAAAACACAAAGTTCGCCAAACTATTTTAACCTATTTTCTATCATCGGGATGAGAAAAGTTTCCGTGAGCTTTCCGCAGCATTAATACTTTAGACCACATTTCATTTCATGGACAATTTTAATTTTGGAATTTAATCTACAGTCGAGGCTTACATGAAAATGAACTTTCAGCAGGCAATTTTTGCTCCACTTACTGCTGACAAACTTTTTACGGAATAATCATAAAACTAATAAATGTAGGAATTGAACGTTAACTGTATGTCCCTATCCAGAAATATTGTAATTTTGAATCACCTACGGACTAAAGGCTATTCTAAATCTTAAAAAAATAACTGAAATATTATAAAAAATTAGGGTTTGGTGGAGGTGAAACATTTTCCTCGTGTGCACAGTCTCGAGCTTCGACCTTCCGTTTCATTGTGCAATTTTCTAACTTATTAGGGCCTACTATGCCGTTTAGGGTTATAACCCTAATTCATTAATGTATTCCTGGGATTATCATATGTAAACAAAACAATTTTTAACAGCACCTTACATTGTAAAGTTGTCTTGCTTACATTGTTAATCCCAGGATAAGATTAAAAATTATCGTCATAGTAGGCCCACAGCCTGACTAATCCGGCCCCATCTGCGGGCCTGCTTTGCCGTTTATTATTAACTTATTCTTGGGGTTAAAAATGTAAACAAATTTTGAATATCACTTTCCATTTGAAACTTATCTTGTTATTAATCCCAGGTTAAGATAAGAAATAATAGCCATATTAGGCCCGCAGAGCCAATCAAAACCCAAAAGATTTTTAAATTGTGAATGAAATTAAATTGGAGTATTATTTGGTGTATACAACCCTAACATTAAATTAACTTTGGTTGAAGAGGTAACCTCCTCGTTATAACCGAAATTAGAGGTCCAACGGTTAAAGCGACGCCCGTAGGCGTGGATTGTGTGTTCGAATCCCTCCAAGTCCAGTTTTTTCTATACCCTCTAATTTCGATTGTGAATGAAGGCCTAAGGTACAGTACCGTTCCTCACTTGTCGGTATACAACTCTTACCTTTGCTGTCCTTCGTTTTCTATGGCCTTTTCCCTATCGGCATCTCTCAGTGAGGTCTTTTGACCGACAATATTGTTCAATTTTACAATTTTTTCATCCAAATTGGCATTCTTGAGCGTCAGTTTAGCTATCTTTTTGTCGTACTCTTCGATTGACTTCAAAAGCTCGGCTTGTGACTTATCGAATCTCTGAAATACATTATACAATAGTATAGTAGTAATCCTATGAAGTTGTATGGATGTTGATCAATGGTGTTTTCAGCCCAAAACTAAATGGATGTCAATGAAATAATGAAAATAACAGAAACTTTACTTTTTTTATTTAAATTGTTACTAAGTGACTTCAATGTTTTTGTGGATAGCAGACATTTTTAGTGTTTTAATGCTAAAGACTCTGAATCTGAGTGATGCGATCCCATTGTATGTGTAATTATTGGATAATTGACGCCAGTATTTTCTCAAAATATTGTAAATAACCGAAACCGTATAAAAATGCTGATGTATACCCAATAAAGTAACAATAATAATAATTATTATTATAACAATAAAATGTATTGCAACCAACAGACCATAGCTCCAATTTAGGTTACCTACATTACAAATCTTACAAACTAACATCCAATCAATTCTGTATAATAACATTGTATTAAACGCACTGGGAGATGTTGCAAAAGGGTCAATTTCCAAGTGTCTAGTAGCCTAAGAATTCTGCATTGTTGAGGCTCGTCAGTGTCATATAAAAATAAATTTTTTAAGCGAGAATTTGCCGCGTTAACTCTAAAATGAACCCCCGATAATATAATTAAGGAAATAAAGTGTTTTTATACCTCTTTGGCGTGCGTCAATTCCTTTTCCAGATTGCTAAATCCTTTCTCCGTGAAATTACCTCTTGCTCGAGCAGTCAAAATGTCTTGCAATTCTTTAGTAACCTATAACACGGAAGAGTCCTAAAGAAGTCCTTAAAAGCAGACATAACAATGGGAATATGGGATGGTCTAGTAGACGTAATGCCAAAGGAAAAACTAGTAAGCTACTCAAGCACAAAAGGCTTTAAATGCCACTGTGGAATATGGAAATTACATTTACAACAAATGATATTGTATTATTATGTTTATAATTATTAGTTATTGTATAGAATAGAAAAAAAATTTATTACATCACACAGCCGTAGCCCTTATGTGTATAAATATTACATAATGTAAAGCGAAAAACAACAACAACAACAACAAAAAATTCCTACTGTTCATAGCCTATTGTAACTTCTTGTAGTGTAGGCTAATATCATTTAACAGTGCACCCATTTATTGTAAGAAATGAAACAACTGCTTTTCTTCGATTTCACGATTGTACAATGTACTACCCGACCACAATAAAATTACATTTGAAACGCTTTGTTTATTTGAAAACTTGCTTAAGCGGAACACCGAGTTTAACCATGTTTTATAAGTGATCCAAATGTCGTCCTATCATCTAGTATATACCGTATATTAATGCATTGGAATAAACAGAATATTCCATTTCTTTCAATTCCTTGTCAGACAATGCGATGGTAAATTATTCTGAGACGTATATATTTTTAAAAACATACAGTCACGTGCTCCAGAGTGTCCAAAGTAGAGTCCAAGTCTTCCATGCGCATTCGCAGTTCTTTATGCTCCCATTCCCGGTATGCAATACTTCTCCTCAACTCATTGGCCCGATGCATAGCGTTCAATTTTTGCTGACCCACTTTCTAAAAAACAGTAAAAAGACAGCAGTTGCAAAAAAAGTTGGAAAACATACTGTAGTTCTAGACACAGTGAAAAGGGGCTGACCCCTGTCAGCAGGGGGGGGGGGGGGGAGGGGCATCTCGGGGTTTAAGTTTTCTAGCGCCAAATGCATGAATAAATTTTGGTTCTACAATGTCTCAATCTTTTGTTCGAAGAAATAGAAATGCTTAATTATAGTAGGATTCTCCATGACTTGGCCTAAATTACACAATAACAAATACTATGCAGATTTAGGCTAATTTAGAGAGCCTACCTTACTGTGCTTACTTTACAAATGAATGAGATTAATGAGTCAACAACAGCCGCATTTCTCTGCGGATGGCTTCACACGCTTTGTTGGGGGCCTTGAGTGCCAGGCAGTCTAAGTTTGTTATGAAAATACGACAGTTTTCCTCTAACTCTATTTATTTTGCCCGCTATATTACACCATTATATAAATTAAAATTATACTATTTTATAAACGCAATAACGATGGAAACTGCGCTTACTCTTATTTCCTCATTTACACGCTAAATGTCTGATCGACTACTCATTACTGAATTTCGAAAGTCCTGCATCGCTAAATTCATGCCCACTTCGACGAGACCTTGCTTGATTACAAGCTGTTTTGGAGGCCTGAGGAGCCAGGCAGTAAGTCTAGTTTGTTCTGAATATACGACAGTCTTCCACAAACCATCGGTCTATTTATTTTTCCAGCTATATTATAAAATTATTATATAAATTAAAATTATACTATTTAATAAACGCAATAACTACGGAAACTGCGCTTACTCTTATTTCCTCATTTACACGCAATATGTCTGATCGACTAATCATGACTGAATTTCGAAAGTCCTGCATCGCTCCAGTCAAGCCCACTTCGACGAGGCCTTGCTTGACAACCAGCTGCACTTCCACGTTGTGATATTGGTTCATCTTTTTTTCCCGTAAAGTTTGCAAGTTCATTTGAAGTTTGGAAAGATTTTCTTTGCTGATTTTAATGCTCTTATCCCATGCTGCCACTGTTGCCTCAGACTCCGCAAGCTCAAGGGAGAGTGAACGCATCTGAATTTCGAAAATTAGAGACACTGTCAGAATATTTAGTATTAACTATAACTGTCGTCCGGCACAAGGATAATGTAAAATTTAATTGTTAATTATTTTGTTAATGATTAAATTTAGAATAGTTTTTAAGATTTTTTAGAAGAGTGCTTAGAATGATTCTGATAATTAAAGCAAAATAACAGACAAACATAATTATGTCAGATAACTGTCAGATTGAGTCTTTTCTCGAGCCACGGAGAGCGTGTTAAGTACACGGTTGTTTGCTCAGCGCTTAGCAGAATACTAGTTCCTTTTGTTAGTGGACACTTTTGACGTCTATCGGCTGGAAATGTCAATAATTAGCAATAACGATATTAGTAAGGAGCGTTGGTCAGCAATGAACCAAATTTTTAGGCAACAGTACAAATTGCAAATATTATTGATAATTGTTCTCCCTATTGCACGTGTTGGAACTGCTACCATTTTCGAAACTCGATCCTGATTTCAAGGGGAGGGGGCAGCAGCCGTGTAAGCATAGTGAAGGGAGTTTCGAGTCCCCCCCCTCCCCATAAAATAGCTCTTGTATAATTATAATAAGAGTTAAGGGATTATACTTAAGATGTGATGGTTATTAGGGACTGGATTTTAGTCAATAGAGTCATCAATACAATAGGTCATTATGCACAGCTATTAATAGGTTGCATAAAAAACAAGCGTTTGTCACCACTGTCATAAATACACACGAAAACCTAAAACAGTAAATTATAACAAGTTCCCACACTCCATGATCTCAATCACGGAGTAAGGACAACACCCCTCTTCTGAAATTCAATTCAATAATATTGGAATCTTCTGGGGAACGCGGTAATTTTTTGAGGAGTCTGCGTCCCAATTGCTAAAGTCCATTGAGAATTTTCACTAGGTAGTTATACTTGCTTCAAGTAGTTAGTTTAGTTTAGCCAACGCCCGTCTGTGGCAGTAGAGCCATTTGACGCTGAGCCTCCCAGTATCTCTTTGTTAGATCAGCAGGTAGATGCTTGAGTCTGAAGAAAAACCCACAGTAGTCCGAGGATGAGGAACTCAATGAATTCTCAAAGGCATAAAAAAGCAGAAAGCAACAGGAAACCACTGCCTTGCATTCCCTAGTTTAGGCATCATAACTGAGTGCATTCGATATTCTACATACTTGACTTCCTTTTGGGGAGCCCGAAGTACGGTATCTACGTGTCTACATTGTCATTCGATAGAAGAGGCAATCTAGAAGAAGAATGTGGCGGTGAATAGCAGGAAATCATTCTACAGAGCAACTTCAATATCCGTTTTTTTAGAAATCAAGACGTCAGGCACAATATACATACATGTGTATGTATATCAATGTAGTCGATATTTTATTCTAAAGGATGTAATCTAATTGATCGATACTTCCTGTGAAATTGGATTTTGCACAGTGTACTACATACATCAAGTGGATGTCGTTAATTAGCCAAACTCATAGAAATATAGCGAGAATAAAGGGCTGAAGACGGTAAGGAGATGAAACCATCAATCATCAATCATCAATCTAGTCAGATCATTATTACTTGCGGCAATAGACAGTATAGACGATGCACCGCATAGGCGTAGACCGTGGGTTCGAATCCCGTCATTTCCAATAATTTGCTATATCCTCTAATTTTATGGTGCCAATGGCCATACCATGTTGAATCAACCCGAACAGAGCCTGTTCCAAACTGCGGTAAACTTGGCAGTGTCCACAGCGTTGGCAGGGAACATGGTGGGACATAATAATGAGCTTAGGCAATCCTGCTCTTGGTCACCTTCAAATCAATCGTGTGACTTTACAATGTTCCCCAAGTGGCTCGGAATCCACTATAATCCGGAGATCCACCCTGTGAGTCAACTCCCCTTCTCCCCTTGGGCTGTTTCTCCCCTGCTCCCTCTGGATCCGCTAATGCCTGTGACTATAAATATGGGCCCGAAAATTAAATATAAGCAGTATGCACCTTAAATTCGCTTTCAATTTTAGTTCTTCGAACGCGGCAAAGAGCTTCCCAAGACTGGTCACTGACTACTGCCGGAGTATTAACGGGAGAGTCCAGAGCATCCACACCCTTGATGAACTCCAAACACTCAGCTGGCAGGTTTTCAGGTGGGTGAGACATCTGAACCAAAGTTTGGCCCATTTCGTTCAGAAATGTTATGCATGTGGTAGCTCTTCCATACAGCTTTGGTCTCTTTCTGCGGAAATTGAAACCTTTGGGTAAAACACAATGGATAAAAATCAAACAAAATGCCGTGCCCAGGTTTTGATTTCGGGGGGGGGGGTCCAAATTTTTTTTGACGTCATTTATTAATGCATTTATGGATAAATTCTTCAAGCCATACAGGTTTACATACAAAAGAATTTTTTTTTTTTTGGGGGGGGGGTGTCCGGACCCCATGGACCACCCCCCTGGGCACGGCCAAGCCTAGAGTTCTAGAAATATGGGAAAGAGCGCCGAAAGTGCTTTTTCCATCCTGGGGTCACCTGGTACGTTTCTTAAATGACTTGTGTTAGGAAACGTGACATCAGGTGCCCACACATTTTAAACAATATTTCTGGCGCGCTCAAATGTCTCATCTCACCTATGCATAACAATAATTTACCATACTACAATATAAGCCTGCTATAAAAATAAGAAAGAAACAGATTCACAGTTTCACTGAATCACATGCGAATTTTTCCTACCTACTCTTCTAACTCACTAGCTAGAGTGAAATTGTGAATTTTATTTACATCTTTTGCATTTTTGGCAATGTTCCGCTTGAAAATTTGGTGGAAATAACAGAATCGGATTCAACACCCCAATAAACATAAAAACAAAAACAAAACATAAAGGCCAATGTATTATTTCCCTGAAACAAGCTACTTTCCTTACTAATTTGTCATATTATAGACCTTGAGTAGAGGGTGCTTGTACGTACCCCAGTAGTGTATTTTCCCATGCTAAATATATTTCATGTGTACCTAAAATGTTTTGGGAAAAATCTATATCAATTAATACTCATAATTGTTGCAGTGATAAATCAGTCTAATCTGTAATTGAATTAGGCGGATATTCCACTTGTCAATAATCCGTCATTTATGCTTCAATAATTGATGAGATTTTTTTTACTGTATATAAAAACAAAAATGCCATCAATTATTAATGCACAAATGACGGAATATTGACAAGTGGAATAGCCACCTAACTGTGGGCTATATTGTAATGTTCTATTCATTACTCAAGGAAAACTATTGCGTTGAAGTTTCCTCTCTTATTTCACAAAAGTCTCTCTTGACTGTAAAGCACGTACCTACATATTTTCTGTTCAGGAAGACAAATGTGAAAAATTGACGATTCTCCTGAGGAGCAAATCAACTCTGAACAAAAGATGCGAGGAGAAAATATGGGCAGAAAGTAACATAAATTTCATTTCTTACTTGGATAGTTTGAGGAGTTGCTCACAGATGACCGGGGAGTACTCTGGGAAATCTTTGCGAAAGTTTTTATCGAAGTTTTTGTCTTTTGTCATAAGGTTCTCGTAGGTTGTTTTCCCCTCCACCAAAAGTTCTTGTAGTTTTGTTACCACTTCCTGCATGTCCTCCAATTTCTTTTCAGAAGTGTAAATATTACGTCTGGAAGACCAGTTCAAAAATGGTTTTGTAGTAGTACGAGTATAATTACAAAGGCTGGAGTTACGTGACGAAACAGTACAATCCGGGATGATCTGAAAGCGTACTTGTTTTCTGCTGCTGAGCCTCCGAGATACAATCTCAGTTCCACTGAAGATGTCGACCGTAGATGTGGACGAAACGTTTGGAAGTACACTTTCAGCGTGGTCACAGCTTATCATCCCGGATTCTACTGCTTCGCCATGTTTTGTAGTAGGTTTGGTAAGAACAAGAAACTCATCCAACTTACGATGTGCAGTTTAATATTTTGTAAGTCGTTATTAAGACGCAGCCCACCACCGATTGAAAAGTATGCGTAAGGAATACTGAATGGCACCTCCATCTACCAATGCATAGAAGTGCCGTGGTGTGCTATACCTTACCGGGACTTTTCAAAGGATAATGAGACCCGGTCTTATTAGGACGCGCTGTCAACTCATTGCACATCTATAAGTAGCATAGGGTTTTTTTTCATTAAAAAAAAAAAGAGGCTAAACGCATACAAACAATTTAATGAATGTATCCGGTTAACCTCTTCAGTCGCCTCACTAAGTAACCTAATATGTACTTGTGTCGAGTTGCGACACGTCTCCGACCGCAAGGTGTGTAGAGACTCGCACAAGTACAAGCACGCTACCACATTGCCACCGAAGTCGTTATGCGCCTATACCGAATTGATAAGATTTACTATTGTATTGTAGTACTGTATACTGTATTGAATATTACTGTTGGACCAGCTATTGAAACAAACGCGAAGCACATTGTTTATTCCAAAAATTTCATAAGCATACTGAAATAAAATCAAACGTCGAACTCCCCCTTTCGTTTGTTTCAATTGCAATTACAACAGTAGTGGAATTGATTGAATATTACAATCATAGAATAAATATTACGATAGGATACAATATAAATCCCAGAAATCAGAACAGACTAAGTTCCCTGCAATTCTTCGTCGTACCTAAAGTTTCACCAGTTGTCAGATATAAAAGTTGGCCAAGTTCTTTAGCCTACATAATTGTCAAATCTGGAAGTTGACCAAGTTCATTAGCTCATTATGGTTGCCAGATCTAGAAGTTGCCCGAGTTATTTAGTCTAATAAAAGTGTGAGATGCATAGGTAACCGGTCAAGTTCTTCCTTACAGGCTATAGACATGCTATACTTAGACAGCTCCTATGAGTTGATAAAAATAAAAGTGTCCCAGTAATTGATTGATTGATGAAATATTCTAACGAACTATCGGACTTACTTACTTCCGGAACTTGCAGTGATAAACTAGTGTGTCCGTTATGTACTCAGGAAATAATGTATCGAACGATCGAACCTATGGGTGTGAGACAGAGCTGTTTGTAAGGTGGGAGCGTAAGATACTCCGAAAGGTGTATATACCAAAAATCTACGACAGTAGCGGAAATCAAGAGATGCCGCATCAGGTGGCTATGGCTCGTGGAACGAATTCCAGACGTAAGAGCAGTCGTACACATGGTGCCCCAAGGGAGAAGACGAGTGGGATGACCAAGAATATGATGGCTGGACGACGTGGAAGTGGACCGGGCGTCAATGACTGCATGGCGAAGGACCGCGCAGGCTGGCGCGATGTGGCAGAGCCGTTCAAGGCCCTTCATCAGCTGCAGTCAAGGCCGTAGCCAAGGGGGGGGGGGTTCATGGGGGTTCAACCCCCCGAAATGAAATGGCTTGACACTAGATAAAATCGGATTTTGAGAGGAAAAATAAAAACCACTATGTAATATCCAATTAAATTTCTGAACCCCCCCCCCGAAAAAAATCCTGGCTACGGCCTTGGCTGCAGTGCCAAGCAATAAGTAAGAATGTATGTACTTATTTGTAAATTTATTGAAATTATATGTGTTATAATGCATTGTCCAACCTGAGTTCATCTTCTTGTCGGCCTATATCATTTTTCTCGAGAATTCTTCTCCGCATCCGCAGAATCTTAAGCTGCTCCTGGCAAACTGCAGATTCTACTCTTAACTTCAAATCATAAAGCACGGCAATATCTTCATCAAATTTAGCAGAGGACTCCTAAATTATGAAGAGGATTAAAATTCACTTATTGAATAGGCTACTTGAAAGTTGTAACAATAAAAGCTTTCAATATTAATAGGTACAATTTGCTTAGTGCATGAAAAAATATTAGTAAGTAAGTAAATGTTGGTGTTTATAACTGTGGATTACAAGAACCAAAATAAAGGGCGACACGGGTGATCTTAAAATGACGTCATATTTCGTATACTAGGCCTACTACTAGTAATTGAGGCTACTCCGCGGCGTCACAAATTGTGTCAGGTTTTACAGTTACGTGACCTGCTTTCTAACGATCAAACATAAATTGATGGGGAATTTTTTTTTATACAGGTACAGTATAACGAAAAAAAAAATTATGAGCATAAAATAAATTCACTGATACATTAAAATTGGGTTTCAAAAGTTGTCAAGTAGCTTTTTATGCAGGAACGTTTGAATAAAAATATATCTGGCTACATCATATCTACACAACCATCATACATAGATATCGTAATGCTGACAATTTCTTGCAACTACGGTTAATACATGTTCTTTTTTTTTTGTTCAAACGCCCATTTTACTAATAACCTTTCAAAAGTAGCCTACTCTATTATCACAATTTCTTAAAATAAAATCTACTCTACTAGTTTTCTGAACAAGTTAAAATTCAATGAAATGCGAGTAAATCGATCGTAGAGCCATTATAAAGAAAAAATAGGAAATTTAAAAAATGCTCATCTACATTGTGATATAAACAGTATGTAGCTGGCTCTAACACTATGCTATACACTACTACAGTTTTAAAAGACGGGAACTTATCGTTCTTTTTTTCACTCCTTCGGGAACTGTGACCAAGCGGGGTTAGCATCTACCATGATATTAAATGTAGAGGAACGTTTTTCTACTTCTACTCTCTTACGCTCACCTGCATTGCTGTTGTAATCTGTCCCATTTCAATGGTCAAGAGCTTTTGGTAGCGAGTTCTTTCAATTTCTAAGTGCTCGACTGCGTCAACATAGTTTTTTGCCTTTTTCTGTTCGTCCTCCGTCCAATATTCCGAATCTTTTTCTGTCTGGAATCCAAACATATAACATATAATTTATTTTAACGTCTAACTGGTAATTATGCCTCATACATCCTCTGCGTCTTACTTGACTGCTGTCTACTACATCAAGAACTGCGCAGGATTTATAGATATGGACAGTTTTTACACGAGTAATTTGACAATTGGACACGAGTTAATAAAATAAAATAATCATATTTTATTTGCAGACAGCTAGACCTAAAAGTCCAATAAATGCAAATCTAAATGCAGCACTACTTACCATGAATTTTGGGGCTTGCAGATCTTTCTTAATTTCATCCTGCCATAGCTTCTCCAAAACCCCATCCATCATAGTGTCTAAAGCGACCTGTTTAAAATCATCAGCTAAAAATTTCATTCGTCGTTTTTCAGCGTCAACTTCAGCTTGAACTTGCTGTTCCTTCTGTGCTTTTGTTAAGAAAGGTTTGTTTTGTAGCTGAAAGCAAGTTCACATACAGTAGGTACCATAATATTAATAAGTAATCATTACTATTATCTGTTTCCTTAGTAGAAGGTCTAAATTAAAAATTTGCAAAAAAATTAACAACTTTAATGCTCTGGATCAGGGGCGTAAAGTTGGGGGGGGGGCACGGTCCATCTTGCCCCCCCCCCCAGCCTCGAGCATTGTAAGACGTGGTTGATGGAGGCCCCTGGGCTCCTTTGCAGCAATATGAATATAAGCATTCCCTTGTTAGCTTTGTAAAATCTACAGCTATACTTTACTACTATTAAAATGCGTAAAACCCTACTATTGTGCACTTATATTTTCCATTTTTTCTTATCCAGCCTGATGACGTTATAAGGTCTACTTAGTTTTGCCCTCACCATCATTCTAAAACTTTACGCCTCTGCTCTGGATTGCTCTGATTGTTTTATAAAATAAGTAATCCTCCTTAATAATTTACCATGGATGTATGGTATCATTTACTCTTAACTTAGACTTACCTCATGTTCCTCCACAACAACAATAGACTCAGGTTTTTCTCTTGGCGCCCACGTAGGTTCCTCCATGTCTTCTACTCTGAGTTCACAAGGACAGTTAAAAAATTCAAGTTCTTTGATTATAATGCGCAGTCTTGCTTTCCAGTCAGTTATCGCTTTGAGTTTCCTTTCTTTGTCAGCGTAACGCAATTGGAACTGCTCGTTAAACCATATCATAAGAGCTCTTACATTTTCCTAAAAACATGGGAAATGGCAACAATGTGAAGTGAAATCTTTCATGTTTCATGACTAGTCTCACCTCTCACTCACCCCAACACAAAGCAGTAATGTTCCGCTTCTGATGCTAAACAAACCTCTCAAACCCAAATATTAGCAAATATATCATGTAATCTTTTTATTAACTATTTATATATTTCTATTAATAAATCTTCTCTTCTTTTGCAATAAAATATAGCTATCCATTTGACGCACACAAGTTATTGTATTGAATTAAATTTAGTCTAGTATGGTATGTTCCCTCCCCAAGCACATTCTTAGGAACATTAGGGGTTAGGAATTGATGATTTGTATCCTGTACTTTGAGATAGAATTAAATATATTTGATTTGATTTTTGATTTGAGTCAGAGACACCTATACCTAAAATAACATAAAATTATGAGTAGTATCAGTAGGCAGTATGCCTATTCATGATTAACACATTATAATATAATATTATTTCTGTATTATATCACATTAAAGTAACTTTGGCTGAAAAGGTAACCTACACGTTATAACCGAAGGATAAAGAACAACTGGGCTTGGTGGGATTCGCACTCACGATCAACGCCTGACGGGGCGTCGTCTTAACCGCTGAACCACAAGCCCCGACAAGAACAGTTGATGTACATCTCTTATAATATGCTCGTATTGACATGATTCGCAATGTTAGACAGGTTAGCACAGCTACACAACTATCTAACCCTTCACGTCCGTGAGCTTAATGCCACAAAGGCAATGCTTTACACATTATATTGCAGTATTATATGGTATATAGAAGACAGGCATTAAACCAATTTTGGTTTAATAGGTAACCTCCACGTTATAACCAAAGGATATAGAAAAACTGGGCTTGGTGGGAACCAACGATCTACGACTAACCATTAATGACGATTTTCAGTATATTGTATATGGATATATATGTATTTGAAACCGGGTTGAATGTTTAACCAGCAGCAGCAATTTAGCTTCCTGCATGTTATAATCCAAGGGAAGATAGAAGGACTGAGGACGTCCGGCAGAAGATGAACATCCCGGTAGGCAATGATTTGGAAAGAGCATGACTTCCAGTTTCAATACAGTAGTCTCCAATGTTCAAATTACCATGATGATCACCAATCTTCGATAGAAGAGGCATTTGAAGAAGAAAAAGTGATTATTAGTCATATTGTAAATGATAACTTTTCTTAAGTTGAGGTTAATGGGCCGTGGTCGACTTGTACTACGAAACGTATTGTTTAGTAGACACAGTCATGGAAAAAATAATAAAAACGCGGAGCTTTTCACTATTTTCTCTGGAACTATGAGAGATAATTGCACCAAACTTGGACATGAACACCACTACCTGGAGGTACTTCATTAGGGTTACCATCAGTTTTAAGCATCAATGTTTACTTCTTTAAGAATTGAAGATAGTTGAAAATGGCTGGCCAAAATAATAAGAACGCGAGATGTATTTTGTTTATTTGGGCTATGAAACGATACATTTTTCCCTATTCTGCTGTTTATAAGTTAAAACAGTGTACTTCTGAAGATATGGAGCGATCACAGTATTGCTCGGCCGAGGGGAGACGCGTCATCTTACTTCTTCGGAAAGATGGGAGCGTGGTTGCATTTCATTTCAGTTGATAGAGAATTATGAATGGGAACTGTATGTTCAGTAGTAGAAGGCTGGATAGGGGGATGTACACTTAGTCTTGTTGCCCATCCCCAACTCAACAAGTGACTACGAAGCCTGCGAGATGCGATCTGAAGATGTCAAACGCAGATGTTGTTAAAACATTTGGATGTACTCTTTCAGATCGACGACAGTCGATTAGCCTAGATTATTCTGTAACAAATGTTTTTATTATTTTACGGAATCTTACTTTAATCAGTTCAATTTCTTTCTTCATCTGATCACTCGTGACCATATGCATTTGCTCTATATGTTCATTTTTGACTTCTATAAACTGATGACTTGTACTGCCAGACCAAGCTTCAAGCAGTCCCTCTTCGTCAGTGTCAACTGGTTTAGTAAATCTAGATACAAAATCGAAGCCTCCATCCACGTCCTCCCAGGTTTCATTAATATGTGCTCTTAGATCGCTAAGTAACAAGAAAAGATCATAATTTTAATTGTTTTCAAATAAATCTCTTCACACTGGTCTAGTGGTCGGCAACAGGTTTAAGGTTAAGGCAAAGACCCGGGGCGGGTCCCGGGGCGGGTCTTTGCCTTATTTGGAAGCTGTACTAGTATAGTCTTGGTTATATTACTGTTTTGACTGCACCCCATACCATCAATAAAGGGCAGCGAAATTAGTTGACTTTTAGTCATATTTATAATCGTATACATTAAATATTTGAATCATAGCAACAGAAAAATATCCACCTACTTGTCACTTCTTGGGATCCAAGGCTCAAAAAAATCGCCGTCGTGAAGCTGTTTAACCAGTCGCAATCTCTCCAAAAGCAGCGTCATATCTTTCTTTTTGTCAGCCAGCTCAGGCCCTAATGAATAGCTCTCCACTATGATATTGGACTGGATGCCTCGAAGTTCTCTTGAGTGTACAGACATTTCGTTCCAAAGAGTCTTAAGAATGCAATTGGAAACCTTATTGCGGCCAAGTACTTTTGCTTGCTCTATCTAAGCAGAGTTACAAATACATTTTGATTAATTTGTAACTACATGCTTTTTACATTAATATATTCTGTTATACGTGATCTCATAATTTATTTCATTTATTTAGAGATGTCTACTCTTCCGTGTAAAGAAGTAGATCATTAAGGACAGTATTTGTACATTTTCTAATTTCTTGATCCCTATGATGATTATCCAATCTAGATGGCATCACTCACGTGAGAGCCTATGGACGGCTAATGAAACCAATTCAAGTTTTTCGAGCTATAAATCTGGATGACGAACTGATTTATCTTACTATTGGTGTACAGACCTATTGTATTTGCAGCAGCTGTTCAGGCACCATAATTCCCCCATATTTGTATGTGGTTGTCTATGCTGTTGCAAACTATGGAACAGAAGGTCGAGGTTCGTCACTCAACATTGAAGAAAACTATTTCACCTGGGTCGACCCAAATCTAATGGGTACCTTACCGGGCATATTGCTGACTACAACATCCTAAATAGAGGTGTGCGCAAGAGAGAGTCCTCTGGCCAGAACCCTCCTCCTTTTAATGTGCAGGTGAGTTTTAATACCGTGTTAATAAGGATTAGATAATTTCTCAGGTGTGTTAATAAATAAAATCGTCTCCTTTAAAAGTTTTAAATATTTTGACTACATTTGTTAAAATAAATTATATATTTGTCAATGTTACATGAAAAAAAAACACGACCGGCTTAATGCAATATTGAGATATAATTTATTTCGAAACAGGTATGTTAATCTTTTGCGTTTGGGTTAGGGCTGCGAAATTTCTCCGTTCAGCCTCCTTTAATTTTTTTTTCCGCTTCAAAAATCGAATTATCTAAATATAAATCTTATCACTTATCCCGAATACAGAGACATTTGAGAAGCAAACTTTCAAAAAGTCACAAATCCATGAAAATTAAAAATTGATTTTATCATCGATTTTCTATCTTGAAGATGAGTTGAATCAGGATTGCTAATCAAAACAAAAACAAAAAAAATTAAGCCAGTCTTCTGATGGGTTAAAATTTTATATTCTCGTTATAATGAAGCCGAAATAATTATGTTTTTCGTGTTTCCTGAACATTTTACGAAAATGGATTTGTGCCGTTTCGAAAGTTTGCTCCTCATTTGATAAAGATAAACGATGACAAACGAAGATAAAGAAAGGCGAGCAATAGCCGTGCATACAGTATATAGAGAACCCTACCGTAACAATACAACTATTTACTGTATATACAATAATGACAAACAAGTATGGCTGTCACCTTGTGCGTCTCTTGTAACTGATTCGTCATGCTTTTCCAAAGCAGCATTCTACCTTTTGGATTCAGTTCGAAATTAGATAGTGAAAGTTTCTCTTCCTCCGAACTATTTTCATTAGCATCCACAAGTAATTTCAGCTGAAACACACCAGACATTTCACTGGCTTTGACATAGCTTGGATTATCACAATTCCAATTTCCGATTTCATCTACTCACGTCTACATTCGCTTTAGTGTATTACTACTTGATTTTGACATTGCAATGTTACAATTAGCGTCAGTATACCTACCGAAATCATAGGCATCCAACTGAAGTGAAATATCATGCAGTTAACGTTATAGGGTCTGGATCAGTTGCGGACAGAAAGGGGGGTCACGTGGGTCACATTTTTATACATACTATAGAATATCAAGTTTGCTACTGCGTTCATTTAGTAATCAATAACTTAATATAATAATAATTCGTAATATTATTCTGATTCTTAAATTTTTCGTAAACATCATATTAATTTAACTGGCATACAGTCAAAAATAATTTCCGAGGTGAATTTTCAAATTCATTCAAACGCATCATGAACCAGAAGGTAACTAAGCATTCGCTAAATTGTCCAAACTGTTCAAACACCAGATACGAAAATGGGAGGCGAAGTTTGTTTCGTCTCTGTTAAAGATTACACTATAATTAATTTTAAAATTAAGGCTATATTTAGAAAGAAAGTTGGGTCTCTTCCTTTTACATTTAAAATAAAATAAATTCACATTCTTCAAATTATGCTTTCATGGGTAGTTTCAGGGATCAATAAGCTCAGTCTACCCAATTCTGGCATAACTATCTCTATAGGACAAAAGTCTTTGAGCATATGAAAAGAAATGAAACGAAATGAATGCGGAATTAAATGAATGCAATTAAATGAACGAAATGAAAATGAAATTAAATGAACGAAATGAAAATGAAATTAAATGAACGAAATTATTGACATGATTGAAATGAATGAAGTGAATGAAATGAATTAAATGAAATATAATTGAATCATTTTGTACAAAACGTTTTTAAAATTATTATATTTTATTATGGTTATAAGGAATTTTCACTTTATACATATAGTGTATAAAATATTAATCCTAAGTGAGGGCATAGCCTCACACCCTAAATCTACAATAGTTAATCCATTTATGTGAGATTTACGTGCATCGATTTCAAATAGGTATCGTTATGAAATTCAAACTTGCCAAACTTACGTGCATTTTTTAATGCCTCCACAAAACATTCATCACTAATTTAGGGCCTACCTATAGGTATAATATTTTGAAAGAAATTGCCCAAGTAACATGAAAGAGTGCGTAAATTAAAACTGCACTATGGGTTCGAGTAATGATACTGTTTTAGTTTCACAAAAATTATTTATTTGTTTTAGAATACGTGTGTTTTGTTGTTGTAAAAATTTGGAATTTGGCCTTGCTGTGGGAGTTTTTTGGCCGCCGCCAGTACACCTAGTACGCATGCCAAAATATACTCTGATAGGTATCCGAAAATTGACAGAAATCATCATACTTAGGTGCCCATTCCATTGACCGGCTAGGGCTATTTCCAAAAACAGTGACGTGGTAGCAGATATTCAAGACTTAGGTGGCGTTTCCACTGACCTCGCATTGCAGAATTGATGGAAATGTTTATTTTCCTCTATGCCATAGTTACAATTGATCAATGATCATACAGTAAAATCACAAACAAACAAACTAAAATTAAAAAATGGCGTCATGGGATATGTTAAGTACAAACATTTTAATAGAGTCCTATAAAAAGAAAAATTCTAATTACCGTCAATGTCATTTGCATTCTGCAATGCGAGGTCGGTGGAAACGCCACCTAAGTCTTGAATGTCTGCTACCACGTCACTGTTTTTGGAAATAGCCCTAGCCGGTCAATGTAATGGGCGCCTTAACGAGAAGTAAAATTGCATTGAAACAAAATAGTAACAGGGTACCTACAGCATATCTTACCTTTAATTTTACTTCATTCAATTTTTTAAAGACTTGTTCTTGTTGGTCTTTGTTTTTCTCATTAATTTTTTTCACTTTCAACTCCTCTTCGACTTCCAGCCATGACCGCATTGCTTCATTTTTTGTCACTTGATAATGCACTTCATCTGTCACTCTCACATCGCAGCAGTTTATTGTGAACTCATTTTCCTCCATAGTTGCAAAGAGTTCTTGAGTATGGTCTTGTGCTAGCACTGCCATGTTGTCTGCTCTGCTTTTTCCCGACGCTATGTTCATACTGTTCGACACAAAAAGAAACAGAATGAATGAGTAGCCTATGTTGCGCAATATTAAAACATAGTCGCAGGAAAATGGATTAGACACAACGGATTCCTCAATACTATATTAGAAGGTACCTCTAACAGCACCAAAGCTAGGGGTTGAACAAAAAGAAGACTTGCGCCATGAAACCTGTACAAGAACTGTGTACACATGAGCAGTCAATATGGAAACGAATATGGAACTTACTGCAAATTAATCTTTAGACGGTGACTGAAGAAGAAGAAGTAGGATAAGAAGAAGTAGAATGAGAAGATGTAGAAGAAGAAAAAGAAGATCAAAGGAGAAGAAGCCGGTCAATTTATGCTATTTGAAGAAAACAGACTCGAGAGCACAGAAATATAAAGAAACCAACCCTTTAAGGTCAGTATAGATTAATATTTCTGTTGTTTCTTACCACGTGGCATAACAGATGAGCGATTTGTCTTGCCCCTTGGCCAAAATAAATTGGATCCCAAAATCAGCATCGACACTTGCAGTGCCACCGTCGTAGCGGTGATGTAAGGCGAAAGTCGTTGTATCGGCGTAGGAACTCTGAGACGTATGAACGATAACCAGGCCTCCTTTTCCAAAACTCAAAATCCCATCGCCGACTCTTACCAAGGACGTCGGAGGAATTAGATGTCCACTGAATGCTCTGTAGACAACCTGATGGCAGATATAGAGTAGTGAAAATGACGATCATGTTAAAATTCCATACATAAATTTAAATTAAATCAGCTTCCACACTTGGGTAAGCAAAGCTGCAATGCATTGCAAAAGTGGAGGTCTAAATCTAAATGTGGAATTGCAATGCATTAATTCATATTTTATTCCACTAGAAGCCTTATTAAATGTATTTTCAATAATTATTTTAATTCAATAATGCTGTTGTGCTGACAATTGTTCTCAATTGCATATTAAGTGCCAAGGCCGTAGCCAGGGGGGGTCTTTTAGACTACTGATGAGTAGGCTCCCCAAAGTGATAAAAGACTTGTAACGGCGACTTAGAAGGCAATTCCGAGGCGTCTCCTAAGCAGAAGTTTGAGAAAAAGAGAGAGAGAGAGAGAGAGCGGTTGCAAAATGCGATTGGGGTTATTGTGTTGATATTGTATTATATTGTGCATATTAATCATTAAGTCCCTTCAATTGGTAATAGCCTCCTACATGGTCAGATAGACCATAACAATGCTGCGGTAGGCCTAATCCTAGACATTGTATTCAATTAGAACAATGGTGCAATTCTGACACAGAATGCGGTTTTTTCTCCAAAAAATGTGAGCTACAGCATACGACGAGCTATACCATTCATTATGTAATTGTTGGAAACACCGTACTTTTCTTAAATTTGGCGGAACTAGTAATCGAGGACATGCGCAGAAGCGATTGGAGGGAACCTTTTGTTTATATCAATTTGGCTTGGTTTTTATGAGAAAGTGTTATTGCGTTACAATCAAATTGTTGTGTTAAATACAATAAACTTGGGATATTGTCTTATTTGGACTATTTAATTAGTGATTACATCAGTAATATTCAGTTCTTTGTTATTCGAAATAAAATACTCTATATATACTCACATCTCCGTCAGAGTCCAAGAAGTGCAACATTTTGGATTTTCCCAATATTCCTATGACCCCCTCACTTGACGGGTTCATTAGAAAGTTGGTAAATGTTCCATCCAGCCGCAGGGTCTTCATAGGCTGGATTGTGTGGTCGTCGGCATCAACAATGAATATTCGAAAAAAGCTATCACTATCTTTCGATTTATTTTCTGGAACGACGATTAGCTGTGAGTCATCCCCCACATGATCGTCGTATAAAACTTCACTAATTTCGTAGCCAAGCTCGATACCGCTGATTACATTAAATGTGTTCCCAGTTTTGAGCTGCGAAATTTTTTAAGTTGGTAAACTGATACATTCAAACTCTGCTATATTGAAGACGTGTCTAAAAGTTTCTCTATAAACTTAGGTATTTCATTAAAGGAAGTTCATCACCTCTACTTTCCTTCAAAGTAGCTGAGCTTCTGTGGAATGCCTTATGGTCTCAGATCTCTAATCTGTACATCCTCGTAGTGAACATGGAAACGCGTTATGGTGATAAGGGAACGAGTTGGAGCCGGGATAATCTAAAAATACAGTCTTCTACGTGAAGAGAACTCTTTTATCCTGGGCTTGGGAATCAGGCATTCTGTCCACTTGGGTTCAATTTTAACTCTAAAATCTAAACCAGTTCTCTTATAACCGAGGTGCTTTTATAACCGAGGCGCTCTTTGCGTAGGGAGCTTAATTTCAATGACACGTTAGGACGCTTCGGCGGAACAAAACTTTTGTCTTCTTAACCGAGGTTCTTTCAAAAACCAGTCTATTTTTAACAGGTTCTGCTGTAGTACTTAGATTTGGGTAGCCACCCTACTATATGTGTGATAAAAGGGAACCCGAAGGATACTGCAGCCCTCGACCAACGACTTGCGCTTTACCCTATTCCAATGCATGTAGGAAGACTGAAGTATCCTAATCACGATGTCAGATTCCACATTCCGAAATCCAAGTGCCGACTGTGTTACTCAAATTGATTTGACGGTAAATATCGCAATTTCATCAGGTTGCCTATACTGTACACAGTGTATACATTACATTATATCTCAATCATGAAATATTGCTTACCTCTAAAATAAAAACTCCTCCATTCTCTTTTGCTGCAAGGCAGAATCGATGGCCAGATAATGGAAAACTTATCAAATTGAGAGACTTTGTAGACAGTTGCAAACCAGTTCGTACAGATATATTGTTGGTGTGATAAGCATTGATACCGTGAAAGGTTCCATCGTCGTAACAAACAATCACCAATGGCAGAGACGGCATAGAAGCTACGGCTGTAACTTTTGCTTCATAGTCAACGAAGGTTTCATGAACCTTAATGAAAGATTTGACAATCTGCATTTTGGACTACTGGTGGTCAATTTAGACATGAAAATAGTGATCCAATAACAAAAAACCGGTCCGAGTTTACTCGAACGTATGCTTTCCAATTTATCAAGTAGTAGCTAGAGAAAATGAGTAACTTCATGGTAAATAATTTTCCAATATTTAAAATTCGGGCATCTCTGCGTCCACCTGACGTCACTGGAGGTGAGGTAAATTCTAGATAGGTCAGACCAACACATTACCCCACAGCAATAATGGCAGAGCATGCAATGCATTTGAGCGTAAATTTTCTATTATTTTTTCAAAAAACCATTTTTTGCACAATTCCAAATAGTTTTTTGGAAAGGCAACCTGTCCGGTGTCGTTACTCAATTTAACGCCTAAAACATGCCTGAAGGTAGAAATCATCGATAGAAAGGTTTCACAGAAAAAATATTCTTTAGTCATTTTTCATTAAAATGTAGTTATTTTTATTTTTTTACCCCCAGAAGCAAACTATCAAGGGGCAAGCGACCCCCCGCATTTTGTCAACATTAATAACGACTACAATAAATGTGAATTTAAAAGATATCGTTGGAGCCGTTTTCGATAAATAATTTTTTTAGGGGCTTTTTGGACTTTTTTGAGAATTAAACCCCCCCCCCCAAATTGAGTTAGCCCAAAATGAAAAAAAAAGTCCCGAGGTATGATTTTTGAGAACCTACATGCCGAATTTTGTCATAATCGACTGAGTAGTTTGCCCGGAAATGGATGAACAGGCAGACAGACAGAGCGAAAGAGCGACAGACAGACATTTCGTAAAAAAACACTTTTTTTGGTTCCTGGGACCTCAAAACGTGTAAATCAGTTGAAATCTCGGAATCGAAAATTTCGACCATCGCAAAGCTTTCCTTATACTAGCCCACGTATAAATTGGAAAGCAATAACTCCTACAAGCGCGATAAGGCAGTGGTACTTTGAAGAAAAATTATAGAAACCATTTTTATAGAAAATGTATGTATTATATAATAAATAAATATCTACTTTTTTTGTTCCTTCTATTACTAAGCTAACCTAGCGGAGTTAGGGCTGTAAGCCCTCTCTTACACTCAACTAGGAAAGCCCGGGACCGCCTGCTTTACATGCCCTCCGAAGCATGGTCAGAAAATGTAGCCAATACTGTATGCAGTAATTGTACTACAGTGGATATTTAATTTAACTTGAGGCGCATGTAGAATATGGGAGCATTTTGTAGAAGCACTTTTGTATATTCTAGCACATTATTACAATAAGGTTATAACAAATTTAGGGTGCAGAAAGTTGCATCCACATCAGTGCCATCTTGTAAACCCATCAAGGGCTGTGTCCGAAGAAAATGAACATATAACAGAAATTCATATAATCGAAACTGTAAAGGTATAAGGAGAAGCAACACGGAAAATTCTTTGGGCCTCTGTAGGTATATTTTTTTCTCGACTGATAGAGCAGAAAGCTGTAAATAATTTCGATTTGAAATTAATTTATTATACATATTGTAATACATATGCATTACATAGGTATTTCGGTTCCGCCTTATCTTACAGTCTTTCAAAAAGACACACAGCCTACCTGTTCACCCGTTTCAACATTCCAAAGGACAGCTCTTTGTTGGTCCACACTAAACGTCATGAAATGTTTTCCTGATGGGTTGATGAAACAGACATGGTCAAAATTGCATCCGAATGTTTTCACTGGATGGCACTCAACCGGTTTCTCTCCTTTAATAGCGACTAACGCATTCTGAAAGCAATTTGACAAAGTGTAACTATTAAAATATTATTTAAATATAAAAAAAATGTAATTTATATCTACCGCAGTAACTAACAAGAACTATGAATCTATTGTTATCCGTTAAAGGCAATGGTGTAATATTATTTCACAAAGGGTTGTCTCCTCATGTTATGTCATTGCCTGCTGTGTTAATAGTCATTAGAGGCAGGAACAGTCATCGAACAATTAGGATGAAGCCAATTTTCAGGGGAAGGGGGCGACATTTCGGGAGTGGGCGCTACTGCCGTCATCAGGCAAAGTCCTTATCAGGACTTAACCATCAGTCCTTAGCAGTACTACTGAAACGTCGCCCCCTATACCCCAGACAATAACCTCTATCCTAATTGTTCGATAACTCTGAGGCCTCTGCCTCTAATTAATGACCCAGCTTGTCCATTGTCGCTGGAGTAGGTTGCCATCAAGGATGCATACCAGTTTGCCAATGACACAAATTCATACACCAATATGTCCGAAATATCAAAGAGGTCGTTGGCAGGGCACGGTTCAATATGAAATATATATATATATATATATATATAATATATAGATATAAAGTAGAATGTATCCGCATCCATAAAAGCGCATCCAAATAATGTAACTAAAATGATAATTAATTAATAACTTCATGACAACTCTGACGAGAAATATTAAAGCAAATACACCCAACCCTATTCTCATAAGACCAAATTCAAGTAAGCTTTGGAAAGTACGAAGAAACTCTACGAACAGAAACAAAGTTAAATGCACTGCGATTATATTATAAAGACAATATCATCACCTCCCTTGGGTGCAAAAAGCTCAAAGAGGAAGCAGGTACGGTGAGCAACGTCAGGACGAGAGTGGGAACATGAATTTTAATGAAATTGTCTCAGTGCTTTCACTCAGGAAGTGCAAGTTTGCCTCCCATCGATCCAACATTTCCAATAACCATTATTCGACGTAATAAGGACCCTAATGAATTTTAATTCAAATAAGGAACACAGCGTTGAAAGTGGAAGAGTTCCGGATAAATATTCAGTTTTTTTTTAGAGAACACTTTTGATGGCTTTTACAAAGTTTCTGATTTCCTGCTTTGATCACGGATTTCTCCTCTCTTCCTGTGCCTGAGGTAATGTAATAAAAAAATATGCTCGCTGCCACGAATCTAAGGATATTTGATTGTCAGAATTGTTTTTTTTTAACTTCAGCAATTAATAATATCGATTGATGATACCATTTCTGTGTGTAGGCCTATATGCAGCAAACTCCTATTATAGTGTGAATCAAGCTATAATTTTACATGGGATATGTAGTTCTGTCATGATTCAAATTGAAATACTAGTAATCTAGTAAGTTATAAATTAAATTATAATAATATATTCATACTGTATATTCACATCGATCAATAAATAAATAAAATAAATAAGGACTTTTTTCTATTGCTAGGCCAACCTAGCGGACTTAGGGCTATAAAGCCCTCTCTTACACTCAACTAGAAAGACCCGGGACCGCCTGCTTTACATGCCCTCCGAAGCATGGCCAGAAAGTGTAGGACTCGAACCAACAACCTTTCGGGTGAAAGTCAGAGTCCGTACCACTACTCTACATGTCGGACCAGTTGGTAGAGAACAAGACCTTGAAATGGAAGTTCAAGACTGTGGCTTGGATCCATTACCAACTCTATTGGGTACCTTACCTCCATCATTAGGGAGAGACGCTGCTGCCGGGCATCTTGCTGACCCCAACATCCCAAATCTTGTGAGATCAAAAGAGAGGATCCTCTACAACTCCTCGTCAGGCCTAGACCTCACTGATATGGTAATATGGCGGTACATGGTAGTAATACGTATATCTATAGAGTATTAACGGATTAACACTTGTGGAGGCCCTGAGGCCCACCCAATGTGGGGGCCCCTCTACCTACAATTTTTCATTAAAAAAAACAGAAAACCGTCGTTGGCTGCCTAACCGTATTGGTTAGTTAAATATTCGTTCAGTTTTCCTATGTTTTTTTATTTATTTTGCCGACAGAAAAGCACAAAAACAAATAATTATTGCTTTAGTTTTCAATTTCAAAAGTTTTTATAGTTTTATTCTTTTTTTATAGAAATTTTCGATGAAATTATTATTGCCTTTTTAACGGTTTTTGTGTGGGGTCTTGAGGCCTGGGCCACGTGGTTAACCCGGCACAGCGACTATTGTACGATAATCATTATGTACACCAAAAATAAAATAGCTATTCATTAATTAGATAGATAGCATTCCACATTTATTAGTAGGCCTGTCCTTAGTAAGCCGGCCGCCATACCAAGTTGAATCCAGCGGACCCGAGCAGGTTTAAAGCTGCAGATAACTTGGTTTGAGTACAGTGCCGGTAGGGAAACATGGTAGGACTTGTCCTGGTCACCTCCGAACTAATCGTGTGACTTCACTGTGTTTCCCAAGTGGTTCGGAATCCACTATAATTAGGAGGTCCACTGTCCTATGGGCTGGCGTAGGACAGTCAAGTCGGGGTCGCTCTATATGGGGCCAAATATAAAGCCTAAGTCGTTATTACTACTAATATGTCCTTAGTATAATACCATACCTTATCAAATGTGAAAACATCAATATGGCGGCTATTCCACTTGTCAATAATCCGTCATTTGTGCTTGAAAAATTGCTAATCAATAATAATAGCTAGTCATCAATTATCAATGATGCACAAATGACGGAATATTGACAAGTGGAATAGCCGCCTATAGAAAAGGTTAACTTCAGCGCAAATAGAAACGAAAAACATAATAATGAAAATCGCTTATTACATGAAAATCCACCCACAGGCCACAAAACAAAAAGGTTAATCACCCCTTGTGTTCTGCCCCACAACATAAAAGAATGTTTTACAGCCCGAACGATATTGGTAATCAGGGTGGAGGGGGATGGTCTAACAAGGCATGTGCTATGGCGCGGTTTCCACCGACCGGCTAGGGCTAGATACAAATACGGTGACGTGTTAGCAGACATTCAAGACTTACGCGGGTTTCCACCGACCTCGCATTGCTGAATGCATATGACATTGACGGAAATTTGAATTTTTCTTTTTATAGAAATCTATTAAAATGTTTGTACTTAACATATCCCATGAAGCCATTTTTTAATTTTAGTTTGTTTGTTTTTGGGATTTTACTGTATGATCATTGATCAATTTTACCTATGGCATGGAGTAAAACAAACATTTCCGTCAATGTAATTTGCATTCTGCAATGCGAGGTTGGTGGAAACCCCGCCTAAGCCATGAATGTCTGCTACCACGTCACCGTATTTGTATTTAGCCCTAGCCGGTCGATGGAAACCCCGCCTATGGACAAAGCAGGTTTTTGTCGCGTGTCACCGCCGCCTCCCGTGGCTCACATCTACCTGGTATGGCTATTGGTAATCAACAGATATATACAGTAATTATTTGGCATATAGCTAATCATTCAGACTCATGAGAAGGTTTTTTGTCCTAGTGGCCTTTTCCTTCTCACTGCTCGGTTTCCACTAAAATTCAGGCTATTCTATCCCGATTCGAGACACGAGTCCATTGCCCTTGGGCAGACTCTTCATCCTTCCATTCTGATTTTCGGGAGGTGACTTCGGTATTTGAAACCGTTGTTGGTATTCGAAACCGGGTCGGTTGCCACCATTTCTTAGAGCGAGGTTGGGGCTCTATTAAAAAAAAAAAAACACGTAGCCTGCCAGCCTGCGATTTGTTTACTAGGTATAAACCGTTCTGTCGCTTGACTATTGGGTATCCTCACGTTTACTTCGAACCGCGCAGTGTCTGCCTTACTACACAAGTATCTACTCAAATGGGTTATTGTACTATTAAACATTTGCTCATGAACGTACATATACAGTTTGTATGAGCTTGGAAAATGAAGATCGTCTTCCAACTCGTTGACAAAACTAAACATGGCCGTGATGACACTCTCTAATATAAATTCTGAATTTAATCTGAATGTTTTGAATTTTGGTACTGTGCGTTCCAATTTTTCATAGGCCCATAATTATTGAATCAAATATACCCCCTATTGCAAACTCGAATATTGTTCTTATATTCGATCCAATAAATAAGGAAAATTCGAACGTGTAACCGTAAAGTATATCGAAATTCATATTTAAGTCATTTACTTCAACATAAACATTCCAAATATTTCTTCGATTGAATAAATATTGGGTCGAATAAATATTCGAATTTGTATTAATCAGGGCCATTGGGAATGTATCAAAGTGTTTAGGCGGTGTTTCTACATACGTCAATCGTCAATGAGAAATGTGAAATTGAAGGTTTAGCAGACATTAAAGACATACTAAAAATTCTGCTACCACGTCCAAACCATATTTCTCATTGACGATTGACCTATGTGGAAACACCGCCTACATAATGGGACATGGTCAATGAGAGCGGGCTATGATGCTAAGTCATAAACCCGGCAGCAGGCAGGTGATTGAAAACTTAAATTTAAATTTTAGTAGGGTAAGTTAATTAATTTGAATATTTCACATCAAATACAGCACTTCCCAATTTAACAATAAAAGGCATTTCCTATGAGTGTATAATATCGTTGGCTGTCGGCTAAGACCTCGTAACTTCTTTTTTTTTTTTTTTTTTTTTTTTTTTTTTTTAAATCGAAAATGCGTTTATGCGCAAAACTTGTTCATAATTTGAAGCCACATTTTCATAGTGGAATCACAATAATATCTTCAGTCTTCTCGGAGAAAAGAAAAAAATTCACAACTTCTAGTAACTGACTTTTTTCTCTCCTGTAAAGTTGGTGAAATGTCAGTAACGAGGTCTTACCATGCAGCCGACGATATGGGGAATGGGACAATTTACTGCAGAAATACGAATATGCAGTCAAGTTATCAGTGCCCATAACTTTGACCAAATCCGGTATAATATTGAAACTGAAAGCTAGTTTTTGGAAGTGTTGTGCATGAAATGTTTTCATTCTTTTCAATTTATTGGCAATACCATAACAAAACCTTGCAGATTATTAAGCTAAAAATTACAATCCTGTAACAGGTTCAAGTAATGAAAGGTATTCCTTTTGATACACTGCCTATTTTCCTGTCACCAATAATTTCCTGATACTTTATATTTTCTATAAATACATTTTATACAATAGACACACAAGTGCCGGGTTTGGCTTTGGGCCCTGGACCGAAATTGAGTGGGGCTCTTTCTCGGACAGAAAAGTCATATATCCTTTCCTTACATCAATATTCCACCATCATATTTTATAAAATAAAGACTCAGGATGAGAAACAGAATAGAGTAAGGCGATTAATCATTAATGCCACGGCACGTTCCAATTTCCCGCCAAATATTTCGACAAGTTTATTTATTTGCTTTAGTTTTTTTAATCTACTGCGATTTTGTATTTGGTGGAATTTTGTGGGGGCCCGTTTTTGTGGGGGCACTTTTTTTGTGGGGGCCCTTTTTTGTGGGGCTCTCCTGGCCCCATAGCTAAACCCGGCACTGAGACATAGTCACTGCCAAAGTAATATTGTTTGATTTTGCCCACAGACCTACCTACCTCTTCAGTCCAGCCGTAAAGAGACTCTTTGGGTGTTGCTCTTATAATAGTTACATTTGGTAGTTCCGCATTCCAAAGCATGTGCCAACCGTCAGGCTTCTTTTTTGTAATGAAGCATATTTGCCCGAATCGGGAGATGAGTAATCCTGATTTGTGAGATGTTATAAGGCACGCCCCCTTTTGATTTTCATCGTCAACAGGAGGCGGTGATGGGACAACCTCCGCAATAAATTCGTAAGAGTCTAGATTTGCCTGAAATGTGTAACAGCGACATTGGGAAAAGTTAACTAAGTTATTTAGCCAATTTTACTTTATCATAGACCTTACTAAATTTACGGTGATGCCGATTTGTATGGAGTTTAAATTCTCAAAGTCTCAAATTTTCAAGAGAACAATGCGAGTAGGCTTGTTCATAACTGTAGTACTTTCATAAGGCACCCATTCCACCGACCGGCTAGGGCTATTTACAAAAACGGTGACGTGGTAGCAGACATTCAAGACTTAGGTGGCGTTTCCACCGACCTCGCATTGCAGAATTGACGGAAATGTTTATTTTCCTCTATGTCATAGTTAAAATTGATCAATGATCATACAGTAAAATCACAAACAAACAAACTAAAATTAAAAAATGGCGTCATGGGATATGTTAAGTACAAACATTTTAATAGATTTCTATAAAAATAAAAATTCTAATTTCCGTCAATGTCATTTGCATTCTGCAATGCGAGGTCGGTTGAAACGCCACCTAAGTCTTGAATGTCTGCTACCACGTCACCGTTTTTGTAAATAGCCCTGGTGGAATGGGCGCCTAAGTATAAAATAGGCATCCTCGACAAGGCTGAAAGGATGAGTTGGAAACTAAAGACCTTCGTGAGTTGGGAGTCCGTAGATGGTGAAGCGTTGTACACAACCGAGATGACTGGATGAGTGTTGTCGAGCAGGCCAAAGCTAATCAAGGGCTATAGAGCCAGAAGAAGAAGAAGATTGGCATTGGCTAATTAAGTAACCTTTAGCCATAGTGTAAAATCCGCAAGGGAGGCTATCCACATTGCATAATATGCAAGGTCTCAAAATGTCTGATATTAATTGGATCCACGTTTTGCATTTACAGCGTTTAATATGTTCATTAAGATACTGAGTTATTGAAATTGTAATAAATGTGTGTTTAAGAGCTCCAAAGGCTGTTTTAGCATCGCGAGTCATAAAACCAAGAAGAAAAAATTTGTGGAAGCTGTTCAGAAAATTAATTTCAAAAGACTTTCTGTTGACTTTTTCATCACTGTTTGCGAACCATTTCAGCGATAACTCAGACTTTACCAAAACTTTCGAAGTGTTTGGAAAAATAAACGAAAGTTGAATGAATGTTCTTTAGCGGCATTCAATAACTTTCAATGAAACTTCCAGTTTTGGCTAATCTAAGTTTATTCTGACCTTCGAAAAGAGTTAAATCTTCAAATTTACAGCTACTTCGCGGTTTGTTAACGGCTTTCGTACAATTTTGCGGTATTTTATCAACTTTATTGGGTGGGTATCCCAAAAAGAAACGCGAGAGAAGTTGTGGAGCTCCCTTAATTTTTATTCTGCCCTTAAGCTTACGCTGAAGAAGATATCCGGTGTGGCGAAAAGCATATACTTACAAGCATCAAAACTCCTTGAGAGTCGATTGCAAAAAGTTCACAGTCAGCGCTCCATGTAAATGTAAGGGGAGGCACAGCAGAAGGTGGTAATTTCATTAAGTTTTTTGTGAGAAGTGTTTTTTTCAAACATGGATGAACTTCCCAGACGCATAGAACAGGTTCACCGCTAGCCCCATGTGCTACTTTCAGAGGAGAACTTTGAGTTACCCTGCAATATAGCAAACATGTAGAGAGAAAATAATAATGGAAGTTGTGATGGTTGAAGGAGTCATCTGACATTATAGGTTACCTCAGTATTTGTTGAGAAGCAGTTATGACAGACTCCCCTGTACAGAGTCTTTCCAATGTCCGCCAATTCCAAACATTAAAGTTAAAGTTACCAACTTTTTTTGTAACAGTAATTAAAAATTCCAACTCAGAAAATGCCATGGACGAGTAAGCTGTTGCATAAAGTCCTGGAACAAAAGGTTAAAAAGAGATTTAATTTTGCTGATTAGCATCTTGTATGAACTGAAAACTGGGACCCCGTGACAGTTGTCGCTCTCACTTCAAATCATTGAAAATCATAACAGCCCCAAGTCTGTACATATTTAGCTGCATCTTACATATCTTAAAGCCTGAGGTGTGGGGGACATTTAAACAAAACGGGGACACTCACACCTACAACACGAGGCAACAGGGAGACCTTGTAAGGCCAGCACCACGCACAGTCAAGTGTGAGTGACTGGATCCTATACTACAAGGTTTCGCCTACCTTAGAAAACTCCCGATTGAACTGAGAGCGGCGAGAAATGCTACTAACTTCCCTAAATTGCTTAGAACTTTACATGTATTGTATAATTTAAAGAAAATATATATTGTATTGTATTGTATTGAACGCGTGGCTAGCTACCTCAGCAGAAGGTAACTTTCTATGTTAATTTTGTAACATAATTATTATAGTAAGTAACTATTTTGACGAATACAAATAACTAGTGTGCAACCTCAGCTACATCAAAAAGACTACTCATATACCGCAGATTCGGAACTAACTATTTTTCCTGATTCTTTCCTTCCCACCTATTTTGATTACCTTAACTTGAGCTAATGCCGTACATTTCCCTACAAATCTCTAAAACAAATTATAAGCATCCAATACGTTTAAATTTCGAAAATTTTACACGCGTTATGCAATACCTACTTAAACTTATATTATACTAAAGAGCTCACTTCAAACTTACGAGGCATAATTTTTAAAATTTTGAGAGATGGGTACTTGACAACTAAAACCCGCGGGTCTTTGACTTTTTCAGCGAAAGCAAAGCAGCCCAAATTGAGATGTCCGGCAGCGCATTCGACTCCATCCCCCCGCGATGGGCCGTCTGCATTGTAAGCAGTCTCTTTGTAATGAGGCGATGTCTCGACGAACAGGAGGTGATTCCCACCGTATAAAAGAATAGTATCTGGTCCGATGACCTCGAGGGAGTCGACCCGTCCAAACTTTATCCATCTGTAAGAAAGTGAATACCCATCATAACATGAGGTACCGAAACATGGGTGATATCTACCGTTAATGCCTCAACAACTCAAGTATTTGAAAGATCAATCGTAAGGTCTATATACAGTACGGAGTTATGTCTGGAAAAATAGAACGAACGTCGGTATCCTGAAAAAATAAGACATCATTTGCTTAGCAAAAGCCCAGAAAATGGATTGGATTGGGTAATGGCTCAACACCGAGCTCCTATTAAACGCGGATTACGCCTATTATTCCCAGGCGGAGTAGAGGCCAGAAATCAGAGTGGAGGGTAGAAGGCGGAGTAGAGGCCAGAAGTCAGAGTGGAGGGCAGAAGGCGGAGTAGAGGCCAGAAGTCAGAGTGGAGAGCAGAAGGCGGAATGGCAGGCTACGGATCCGATGGAGAGACGAGATAGGATGCGACTTCTGAAGGATACTAGTGGTGGTTTGCCAGGGAAAGACCAGGGATAGAGATGTCTAGGGGTGGCACGAGAGGCCAAAGCTCACCCTAAGAAGAAATATTAACATATTGTGCTTATTTAACCTGAATTTCTACTCTTAAATATTATTACCTTGACGCTTCTTATGGGCCAGTAGCGAATGGCCATACCAAGTTCAATCCACCAGAACAGAGCCTGTTACAAACTGCTGCAAACTTGTTAGTGTGCACAGCTTTGGCAGGGGAACATGGTGGGATGTGATGACGTGCTGAGAATATACTCGTCAGGAGGTCCACCCTGTCAGTCAACTCAGACATATTCATGTTACCGTACTAGATGCATTTAATGCTCAACTTTTCATTTCGGTGGGGGGAGGGGGCTGCAGCCCAATAAGCTCCCCTTGCCTACGGTCTTGGTGGATTGGGAAGAAAAAGTTTGTAGTATAAATAATAAAATAGTAATGGAAAACGTACTAGCCGCTATCTAGTTTTTCTGATACCTAGTGCATTCTGTGCTGCCACTGGTGAAGCGCAGGATTGGCGAGAAAGATAATTTTTAAGTTTTAAATGAGATGAAGTTCCTAATTTCATAATTAAAGTCAACATGGATAACAAATTGATATTTAGTATTTTATTAATTACGTTGATTTCTAAATTATCTTATTATTTTTGGTAACTGAAGTGCGCACCCAGCAATGCTGCCCCCCCCCCCCCGGGGTCGTTATTTACGCCACTGCAATTACCCCTAATTTGCTCCATAAATTTAATTTTTTTTTTAGTTTATGTTGAAATGAAGGTTCTGCTTTTCACGTACCGTTACCATACTGTATAAGATGCTAAGGGTAGAGTCTAGTACGTGTTGTAATAATACCTAATTAATTTAAAAACACGAAGCTCTAAATGTTAAAATTGAGCAATAGGTAGTATACACTAAACGACAAAAGGTTTATAACAAATAATAACTTACTGTAAATAATCATTCCTTTCAGTTTCTTTCGCGAGTTCCTTCATTTTGAGATGCGACGTAAACATTTTTAACGTTGCTAAGTAACCATTTCCATTGCTTGAATGGGAGATTCGTTAGCTGGGTAGGATACAAGTGGCGTTGGGTTTTAATACAATATAATATGAAGACAAACCAAATTTATGCATGTAATGATATTAAGACTACAATGGGTATTATTAATGAGAAATTTTTAATGGAAATGTTCTAAAAATGTAAAATTGACTTCCGTTCCGTTTCTGATCAACGGACCTTATCTAGCCACTAGGTTTAAAGGGAACTTATCACACTATAAGGTTTAGATGGCTGGTTGAGTTTCTTCGATGGTCGGAAGTTCCTTAATATTGTAAGACATATTTGTTAAATTTTAGGCTATGGAAGCATTATACATGAATTCTTCCCATATGCTATTATTTTAGTTTTTTTCTGATTTTTGTTATGGATCGTAGCCTAACTATACTCGCTGGAGCAGGTGTATTATTGTAAACATACGTGTGGTTAGCCTTGGGCTAAACTTCTTTCAAGAATGCTCGTCTTCCTAATTATAGTGAATTATCTCAGAGCGTGGCTAATTTGATGAACTGGCAACGCCTTCGAACTGATTTAATGCCAACAGCGCTACATATTGGAAACTTATTAACTGGCTGAACTGGTAATTCAGCTGATGTACACGTAGGTACTTAATCACATTACAAACTTCGGAAAATTATGCACTGGCTTTGGAAAGACAGTTACATTGCTGGTTATCTAGTTACGTATAGCGATAGCAATGGAAATGTTGCAAAAGCTATCATTATTAAGGATTTATTGAATTCGATCAAAACTGGTTTTATTTAATTAATTATCATAATCATCATAATCATAATCATCTCCAGTTTCCAAGTGAGATACGTCAGCCTTCCCTCCCTCATGTCTCTCTACTTTTGATTAGTCTACACTTCCACCAGCGACGAATCCAGCCCTTTTTATTGGGGGGGGGGGGGTAGTTGGGGGTCGAAATAGAAGAAGCACATTTTGTTGTATCAATTAAATAAGAGCGTAATAAATTGACTTACAATAGATTTACTAAATTTTGGGGGAGGAGGCAGCTACCCCCCCCCCCCCCGCCCCGCCCTGTATCCGTCCATGCCTTCCGTTGGTATTCGTTCTCATCTGATTTCTGTGCCATTTCCATGTATACCTCTTGTTCGTGTATCCTCTACTTATCACTAAAAGGCTTCTGTTGTGACGCAGTAGTTGAATCTGGGATGATAGGCCGTGGTCGTTCTGAAAGCTTTAGCAACATCTGCGGTGTACATCTTCAGTGGAACTGCTTAAACTTCTAGGATTGTACCTTGGAGGCTCATCAGAAACTAAAAAAAGCTTGGAAGTACGTTTTCAGAACGACCACGGCCTATCATCCCGGATTCTACGGCTTCGTTATTTATCCTCTACTTCTTTCACTAAACATTCCCTCTGGCACCAGATTTTATCAATTCGTTTTACGCACGCGCGGATCTAGAATGAGATCAAGGAGGGGGCTAGGATTAAATTTCAATTTTTTTTTTTTTTTTTAAATAGGGCTGAAATATTGGGGTTTTACGCATTTTCAGAGCAATAAGGGTTCCATATTATAGGTAATTAATACAATCGAGTACAAGGGGGGGCCCGGGGGTCTCCCGAGGGAGAAAATATGTGAAAAATAGGACTGAAATAGTGGGGTCTTACGCATTAATGGGGGGGGGGGGCTATAGCCCCCATAGCCCCCTGGCTTTACCTGTTCAAACCACTGCAGCCGTCTTCTCACTATCTTCAATTAAATAGTTAATAATCATTTTATTAACAAATATCAGAAAATTAATATACAAGTTGTGCACGCGTATAATTGTTTTCGAAACTTTTTCTTGTGATCCATTAGTAACGTTTTTTTTTTGTTAGTTGAATAGCAACGGATATAACATTTACAACATAATATTATGGTTTTCAAGTGTTTCGGTGCGTCTAGGGCTCTATATTAGACAGGTATTGTCATCCGCCATGTTGTATCCATTATAAGTCTTGTGTATAAGCCAAGCATTGGGTGTTTACCTATTTATTTTTATAAATTTATCGTTGTTTATTTATTTTTATTTAAAAAAACGTGCTACCAAGTAGGGAAGTTTGTAATAAAAAATTACTAAAACGTGTATTAGTTTTTTTCAATATTTTTCAATCTTTTACTTTTCTTACAATACTTACCATATAGGAAATATGGGATACAACATGGCGGATGACAATACCCGGGTATATAGTGCCTTAGGTGCGTCCACAGCATATATACGTCATGCTAAAGTGTAAGGAAAATCATTGTTAGAGCCTCAGTGATTCATATAACCCTAATAACAAGGAAAATTGAATAAAAGTTACTTAAACTTTAATTACTGTCATGAGTTGTAATGGCGTGAGAAAATAGGCATGAACCTGATTGTTCTCCATACATACAATGAGAGCATACTTACGCACTTAATTCAACTAATGGGATTTTTTTCATTCCAGAAATTAGCATTAATAATAATATAATAGAAATAAATAATGTAATAAAAATATAATACTGTATATACTACCTAAAAAGAACGCTGTGGCCGAACAACCCAATAAGTGTTTGTGACCTAAGGACTGATAGAAGATCCTCCCTCTCTTGACCACTGCTCTATTAGGGATATTGCGGTTAGTGACACACCTTGAAGCCTCCCCCTACTCTTGGAGGTTGGGTTGACCCTGGGGCAGAGGAAAATTTTTCTTTTTATGATGAGTCTCGAACATTTATCTATCAGTTTCAAAGTACATTTCTCTACCAACTGCACTATCCATACTGTCCATAGATTTGCATTTTATTGGACTTTCAGGTCTGTTTGTAAACAAAACTAATAATTATTCAATGAATAAATAGAGAGTGAGATAGTTCAGATCACAAAGAAGAGCCAGAATATATAGTGTATAGTGGAAAGACTTTGACCCAAAAAGTTGTTGGTTCGTATACTTATCTCTTCAAGTTACAGCCGGATGGCTGGTTGGAAGCAACATGTGACTTCGATGCCTCCACTCCCCTCGATCCTGGCACGCTCTCTTCAGCTCCACGTATGTCTTGGCCCCTACATCCTGCATAACTTGCTGCAGGTAATCGTTTCTTGGGCGCCCAGGTCGGTTTACGCCTACTATTGTTCCCTCTATGATGCAGCTTACTAGGTTTTCGTGTCTAAGCAAATGGCCAATCCAGTGAGCTCTTCTTTTCCTTATCGATGCAAGGAGAGTTTTTGTTTTGCTTACTGGTTAGAACGTCTTCATTTGTAACATTTCTAACATTGTAACATTGTAACATACTTATATTTTTTATGTATACTGCATTTTCTGGTCATGTTAAGCAGATGGGTCATATGTATGCCAAATATCCTAGTTGAGTGTAAGAGAAGTGTTTATAGTCGTAACTCCGCTAGGTTAGTTCAGTAATAGATCAAAAAGTCTTTATTTATTTACAATAAATTTTATAATACATTTTAACTAAATTTTTCGGACGGACATTAACGAGCAATGACATAGGGTTGTCTAGGCAAATTTACAAGTTGCAACTGGTTCACATCTTTTATTTTATTTTTTATTTTTTATGTATTTATTTATTTTTTGGCTTAAGGGTATACAGTCATTACCAAATCCATCTGGCCAAATCTGCTATCGGGAGCTCACTGGACAATGAGGTTGCCCAGGGACCACCTAAAACAGCTTGCCCAACGTCCTACCACTTTTTTCCGATACTCTCCAGGAAGCTGACCATTATTTACATTTTACATCTTTTAGTAGATAGCCATTTGGATATGCATACTTGAAAGTAACGAAAACGAAAGGCTGATGTTCGCGGACGATACTACGCTCATCATAACTGGTCCTTCAATAGAAGAAACTGCGAAAAAGTGCACTAAAAAGCTAGATGACATAAGACTCGAATTTGCCACACATGGGCTCTTGCTAAACGAAACAAAAACGCAACTAACAGTGTTTTCTAACTCCCAACCTGAGCTTGACATATACCCATGCATAGCAGGACAACTGCCACCGACAGCGTCAGATTCTTAGGTATTTAGCTGCATCTTACATATCTTAAAGTCTGAAGTGTGAGGGACATTTAAACAAAACGGGGACACTCACACCTACAACAAGAGGCAACGGGGAGACCTTGTAAGGCGAGCGCCACGCACAACCAAGTGTGAGTGACTGGATCCTATACTAAAAGGTTTCGCCTACCTTAGAAAACTCCTGATTGAACTGAGAGCGGCGAGAAATGCTTCTAACTTCCCTAAATTGCTTAGAAATCATCTCTTAGGGAAGGCTTTCTACACTGTCACTGAGGCACTAGCACAATGACAATGACAGGACAAAACTACCTGATTTTGACGATACTCTGACGATTTTATCTTATACTATACATGTATTGTATAATTTAAAGGAAATATATATATTGTATTGTATTGTATTGTATTATTATGGTAACACTGTAAAAGTAAAACTACAACTTGAACGATCGATTATATTAACGTCGCTGATGTGAAGTGAAAACGCAATCAACATTGGACGTTAACGGGAAGTCATTGGCTGGATTTTCCCATCCCATTAGGTACATACAGCAAGTACCTGTGCGGCTGGACGTGCTAAATTGTTAAATATTTGCTTGAGGCTCTCCAGCCAATGCCGTTTTTCTTCACGAGAAGAACAATGCCGGCAGATGGGAGAGTTGCAATGCTGGAAATTCCAAAAGGAGGTTCGGTTTTAACTTATAAATTTTTGTTCCTTTACTAAGCCAACCTAGCGAGGTTATTTTATTATTATTTTATTTATTTTTTATTTTATTTTTTATTTCTTATTTTTTATTATTATTATTATTTTTTATTTATTTTTATTTTTTATTTATTTTTAAATTAAACCCTCTCTTACACTCAACTAGTGAGGCTTTAAATGGCCTGAAAATGTAGCATGTGTGGGACCCGAACCAAGTCTGTACCTCTGCTCTATGATGCAAGGATGTGATCAGGCCAAGACCCTTCACGATTCATGATAGAAACATTTTTTATTTCGAGTTTAAAGATCTGCAACTTTGGTGCAAAACCCCATTTTGATAAACCTTACGGTTTCGGATAAAATCCATCATCAGACTAACAACACATGAAAAATTTATGTACTCAATCCCCGCCTCCACCTCCCACTCCCATCCTGTAGTATATAGGCTAAGCTGGCGTTTTTCATGTGTTGTTAGTCTGATGATGGATTTTATCCGAAACCGGTCACTATTAAAGTATTTTACTGTGGATCATTGCGTTCTTCTTCCTCTACTCATGACGTTCTCCAAGTTACACGAAGTCACCAAGGAAACTCTCACAAGGACACTTCATTCAATTCCACAATAGCCTTCTACTTGTCGCATACATCCACGATCCACTCGTTCCGATTGCAATTTATTTTTAATTTAATGTGTCTTCCCCTGCTATTCTATACAAACTTTCTAACCTTGTCTTACGAGCGTAAGAGCCGGAGGAATGGGGATCCCAGCCACATACGCGTTATTATCTTTAAATAAGAGCGTGTGTAAACCGGTAGATGGTGATCGTAAAGACTTGAAGTAAGATGGTCTATTGAACAAGCCTACGTCAATGAGCAGACTACTTCTTTGTAAATTATTCAGGTTTTCATAGCTCTGACGTAGATGGGACCAGGTTGCTTCCATCTTGCAAAAAACTTGGCGGCAGAACCATTCTGCATACTACTACCCACGGCTTCAGGTAGGTGGCACATGTGAGTTTTCCTTTGATATTGTATTAATTTTCGTCTTGTTATTCCGTTAGATAGTGCCAAGTCCACGTATTGAACGGCATTTTTAAGGAGGAAAATTGTAATCAGGCTCAGGTTGTGATTCAGATCTATCATTGGCTTGCTGAGGAATTAGAAATTAATAAATATATGGGTATACAAATTTATAAAATGGGTTATATTCTCCAGCAGACGATTTAAATTAACCTACAGTAAACTACTTAAATCTTGCTGTAGCGAACTCATTCAGAATATAATGTTAAACTGTAGTGAATGGGTTAATTGAAAGAGTGGGCCGAAAGGCCCAAAATTCGCCAATATGAAAAATAAAGACAATTTTTCTTTCTTCTTTCTAGTATTATTTTAAATAATTCGATAGAGGCCAACTGTCCTCACAGAATAGTGTCCTAAACTTTTGACTTCACTTTGACTTAACTGTCTTATTGACTATTGAATCACAGTCCACACAGCTATGCATTGGATTATTGCTGAGTGGAAACAATTAATTTTTTAATATAAATAATCATACCTTGATTGAGTGTGTGAATGGCTAGGCAGGGTCGGATCCAGCCCATTTGGGGGGAGGGGGTAGTTGTGGGTCAAAATAGGAAAAACATATGTAGGATCGATTAAATCAGAGCGTAATAAATTAATTCACAATAGATTTACCAAATTTTGAGCCGGCCGCTATACCAAGTTGAATCCAGCGGACTAGAGCAGGTTCAAAGTTGCAGATAACTTGGTCGTGTGCACAGTGCTGGTAGGGAAACATGATAGGACTTGTCCTAGTCACCTCCGAACTAATCGTGTGACTTCACTGTGTTTCCCAAGTGGTTCGGAATCCACTATAATCAGGAGGTCCACTGTCTATGGGCCCACACCGTGGCCTGGGACTGTGCCCAACCATACTACTACTACTACTATTAAATTTTGGGGGGCAGCTACCCCCCTGCCCCCACCCCCCTGTTTCTGTCCATGTGGATAGGAGGGAAGAGTGTATTTGGTAGAGTAAAAAGGAAATAGATACTAGTACACACAAAAAACATTACTTAAACTTACTTTCTGATTAATGTAGCTTACTCAATAATTGTTTACCAATACTAAGTACCTTGAGATTGTCTCTCTGAGTATACAGGTAAATAATATTATACGTAGTAGATCAACCTAGGATAAACGTACATTGTAATTTTAAAAACTGTATTTCAATTTGAAATATTGTATAATGCAACTTAATACCTGCGTTATACAAAATACCTATTTCAATTGTTTCCATTTCAAATTAATCCACTAAATAGCGCATATCACATTTAACTGCTACCCACTCAAATGAACAAATTATTTTGTATTGCTGCAGTTGCATACCGTACGTGTTCATGTTTTCAATTTATCCCTTGTAACTTATTCAAACCGCGCAATCTCCTCCCTAAATTTTACTGGAGTTTATGGAGATATGGACGTCTGGGACTCGAATCGGCATGCTATCCGTCACAGACTGCTATTTCGGTTCGAGCACAATACAATGGACAATAGACCAATGGACAATGGACCAATGGGCAATGAACCAATGGGCAATGGACCAATGAACAATGGACAGTGGACCAATGGGCAATGGACCAATGGGCAATGAACCAATGGGCAATGGAACAATGAACAATGGACAATGGACCAATGGGCAATGGACCAATGAACAATGGACAATGGACCAATGGACAATGGACCAATGGGCAATGGACCAATGAACAATGGACAATGGACCAATGGGCAATGGACCAATGGGCAATGAACCAATGGGCAATGGACCAATGAACAATGGACAATGGACCAATGGGCAATGGACCAATGAACAATGGACAATAGACCAATGGACAATGGACCAATGGGCAATGAACCAATGGGCAATGGACCAATGAACAATGGACAATGAACCAATGGGCAATGGCCAATGGACCATTGGACAATGAACCAATGGGCAATGGACCTATGGATAATTGACCAACCTCTTCAGTCAATAAATATTACTAACATCCCTAAATTGCTTAGAGACCATCTCTTAGAGAAAGCTTTCTACACAGTGACCGAGGCACTAGCACAATGACTGAACTACCTATTTCAACGATATTTTGACGTTTTTACTTTAAATACTTTCATGTCGATTACTTGTTAATTACTTGATTGTATAATTTAACAGAAATATGTATTTATATATTTATTAATTTATTACCTATTTAATAATGAACATTACTACTGTATTTACAAACACATGACCATTGAATATGTAACACTAGTCTTATAAATACATATATTCAATGACATGACTTACTCTAATTTCAAAAATAATCGTGTTTAATGTACCATACGATTTAATAATTTACAACACTGAACCTCTCCTCACATCGCCTACAGTACCGTATTATACAATGCTTTGTTTGGGTGTGAACTTTATTAAGTTACGGTTTACCTAGCTATAAAATATGTACTATATGATTCACGAATGCACCCACCCAAAACGTCAATAAATTTAGCATATCTCTGGTATTTCCGGCTTCAACAGCAACAGATACCTGCATTATGTATGCTATCTACAGCATGGCGCAATAAAGGCGAATTAGCAAGTCAGGCGGTAACACCAAGGTGCCCTATTGTTTTCAAGACAGTTCTGAGATGTCTCTTGTTTTCAGTGAGTGACACAGCGTGTGACTTGTGGCAGTGTCAGTGCTTTAGGGCTTAGGAATTTTATTAAAATATAGGCTGGGTCTAATGTAAGTACCTACAATTTGACAATACATTTTTAGCTCATTTTCATGGCAGAAACTTAACCTAACTGTTATAGTATACTAGTTCCAGTCAATGCATTTTGCCCTTGCATTAGTGTACCTATGTTACAATTTGGCTTTTGAAGCAGAGGCATAGCCTGATTTTGAGGACATCTAGAATCTTCATTACATTGTACCTTGAGGTTAAATATGAAATATATATATATTGTCTATTGTCTTTAGTTTAGTTGAGGGGGGGGGGGGTTCGGTTTTCATATATGTATATATTTATATTCATATATTTCATAAACAACAATTTACGTCGACACGTATAGCCAATATAAATCTAATTAAATTATCGTCCTTGTCCAGAAGAGAAAGGCAATTAAAAAGCAATATCAAAATAACCTTTTATCACTAATAAAAATGTTACAAAATGAGATTTCTACTAGTCCTGGACGTTTCATCCAATATTTCGTCGCTAGTGACAGTAATAGGGCAATGAGCTGACATTAGAACAAAACCAGTCAGTCAGTCATTTTCAATCAAGTTTCTCAAATTCGACTTAATCCGTTTCAACAATGTTCTGAAAAATTTGTTATTTTACTAAATTTGGTGGGTCCAGAGTTGTTTAACTGGGAAGTAGAGCGGGAAGTAGAGCTATATAGTAATTGCTCTGAAGCTAAACAAAGGTAGGATATTCTATTCCAACAAGAATCTAATATCAACTAGATACATATACGTATGTATTAATAACAAGATGAACAGGGCAAGCTGCTAGATAACCTTCCATAGGGGCCAAATCCTTAAATAGTACCTCTTGACTTCTATTGTAGTAGAACACTATTTTTACTATTTCGTTATCCAGTCCCGACTTTACTTCAAATTGCTCTACCTTATTATGTAATACTACCAATCATTGGTAACATAAAATAAATGCCCTTAAATAATTATACATAGCCAAATATGATGAGAGTGATCAGTTTATAAAGGCGAATGGCCATGTACGGTATACAGTAGGCTTGAGTACTAGTTTGAGGGTATATTGTACAAACCACTACTAATGGGGGTTTTCATCACATCACATCACTTATTTATACCCTTAAACCTCACATTAATTTTACACGCATATACACTGTACACAGAATTCAAATTATATGTAAGAGAAACCTCACAGTAAGCCCGAAGCTTTCGGTGCCGATTTGTCAACAACGTACAATATTCCTTTCATCCTCTCTGCCTTACTAATAATTAATTCAGACTGGGGTGGCACATACGCTTATTATATGCACTGGATTTTACCATTATTACTGATTTTTAGGAGAGGAATAAATTTTTCTTTTCTATATTCGAAACCGGCTAGGTTATTAACGGTAGCCCTTACATGCACCCTTTGGCTTATTGTAACCCGTATTAGCCCAGGGTAGATCCCCTGAAAAATGGTGAAAAAAAAACACATTAAATTATAGTAGAATGAAACCCATTGGAAATGGAAGATAATATGACAGACACTAAAGGAAAAATAAATTACGGGCAATCTGAGTTCGGGAGGCAGGTAGGGGTAGTTTTTAAGGGTGAAATACGGTACATCTTCATATCCGACAAAACCACAAGTCCTATGGAAAAACGCCAAATAGCAAAAAGGTAGATAATAAGATGTACAACTTTAGTGATCACCCTTTTTTCACATAACCTCAAATTTCCAATGGGTTTCATTCTACTGCAATTTAATGTCTTAAAATAAATTACCTACCCTGGGCTATATAGCCTCCTTTTACAAACCTTTCTTACCTCAAGCAGTCGGGCGGCTGTGCCCTGGACTAAGTTATATGGTTTAAATCGCTTTAGTCTCAGTATCACCGTCCCTATCAGCCAATAACTACTCAATAATCGCCCCACAAACTTGCCAAATCCTTACAGTATTTACACTTAATTATAAGTTTCCAAAGGGTTTGCACATTCTGGCAGTTTTTTTTTAAAGTCCCTGTCAAACGCGGTCTTTATAGCAATAGTAGAATGCAGAGTGCTTAGATGATAAATTAATTTGGGCATGTTGCCGGAAGTTAGAGATTCCAACGAGAAGTAATGTGTTTCCACATGCTATGGCAATCAGTGGGTTCAAAATAGAATAAAAAAAGAAAGAAAATTGTCTTTATTTTCCATATGTGCGAATTTTGGGCCTTTCGACCCACTCCTACAATGACATGATTAGATAGAAGACGGGGTTAGTATTCAAGTCTGCCATCATACGGCTACTCTATGTTTTTCGTACAAGATGAAAAAGTAGTAGTAGTAAATTTGGCAAAGTCCCAGGCCACGCTGAGGGCCCACAGGACACGTTAAATAGCATACAAGAAATGTTCTTTAATTTTCAAATAAAGTATGTGACGGTTAATAGTACCTTTTTGCCACATTTATGGAAGAATTTGCGAAAATCTCACGCCTAATTTAACAGAAATTTGTCATAGTTACATCCTCAAAAATTTGTAGAGAAACATTTTTTCAAATGTATTTAATGTCTCTCCATAGCTCCACAATCAATTTTTCACGTGACTTTTCTTTTGTATAAAAGACTGATAGTGGGGAGTTAGTTTTTAATCTTGATTCCAGCTACTTTTTCTTTCTCTGGTTTCAATCTAGCGATTGGCTTGCAGCAAATCTTTCCACCTCCTTCTCCACTCCTCCCTGTCTTGGGTCGTTCTCTTTAGTTCCAAGTAGGTTCCGCATATCACATCTTTCATGAGGTCTTCTGCATACGCCTTCCTTGCTCTCCCTCTTGCATTGGAGCCTTCGATTGTGCCTTCCATTGTGCCTTCTATTATGGTGCTTAGGAGTCCTTCTTGTCTGATCAGGTGACCCATCCATTTTGCTCTTCTCACCAAAATGGAAGTAATTCGGGATCTTTTATCTTTTATCCTTTGAAGTGCCTCTTCGTTTGTTAGTATGTGGTCTCTCCAAGCTACTTATGAAAATTCAATTCAGTACTCCATTCCAGCTCGTAGACTTTGGAATTTAAGTAATTGTGTCCAGAGCTCCATTCTCCCATAGCTATGGCTATGCTCCAGCGAAGGCAGCATTATGATTCATTATCCCCCGCAATTACCAGCAACAATCATTGTAATTTCAGTCCACCCATACACGATCGCCCACCGTAGCCAGGCACGCAGCAGTGGCAGAGGACCATGGGGTCGTGGGTGAAGAGGAAGCTGTCGGCGGTTCCTGTGGGTCTGCTCAGTTTCTACAAGCCAGGAGAGTTCGACATCGTCGCTGGAGTCGTTGGAGCCCAGAAGAGAGACCCCAAAGACACCTGCGGATCGCCCGTGTAAGTTTTTATTTTAGTTTTATCACTAGTTTCCGGTTATTTTGGCTTGGCCGCTCTTTTTGGGTCTAATGTTAGATCCAGAAATGAGGTAGAAATATCAATAAGAAATGGTTTAAAATCTAAAATATATAATTTCTGGAGTCCTTTGCGATAGATTTACACTGGAGTTAAGATGGATGGATCCAAATTGCAAATAGACACGTACCATATGAGTACCTATTAGACAATGAGTGTGCGTCGCGTCGTGAGAACATGGTACCGTGGCAGACATCTTAGGCCTTGCACTTGACCCTGAGGCCTGACTAGTTAGAACCTAATGAACTTAACCCACGGAGGGTCATCGACGCCTCTTCCATTTGGACGGGTCTATATTGTATTAAAAAAACGTTTCAACTTCAATGTATAACAATATGTATAACATATAATACTGTATATAATATTCAATGAATATCAACAGAAACCTATCAAATAAACTGTCGGGAAATGGGAAACGTATGGGGGAATTAGAAATAGAAAGAAAGGTTAGACTAAATAAATATGAAATGCAATGGAAAGTTTATTTATTTTTTTACTTCGGTTCCTTATGTGTCAGGTTTTCCTCAATTCTGTTTATATATCGCAAGCAAGTGAGTAAGAATCCCTAATCCTCCAAATTACACACTCGAATATTGGAAGGGTCTTTAAATTAATTTGCAAAAGAGAAAATAAAATAAAGTAAATCAGGCTGCCCCTGTGTATATGAAAGACATTATATATGCGTAAGTAATAAAAATATACATATTATAAATATATATATATTTTTTTGATATAGAGTTTTCTTTTCACTCCTGCATGGTTGGTTCAGGAACCCCAATTTTATACTTATCTCTTATGACCTTATTGCACACTCAACTGCAATACTTAGTGTATTCGATCTAAAATCTATTCGATCGAAGGAATATTAATTGGAATGTTTATATGGAAGTAAATTAATTGATGCCGAATATATGATTATATTGTGATGTGGATTGTGGGGATCCCAACGCGCCTTTTTGGCTTTGTGCGCACTGGTTTAGTAAAATTTGTAATGTTTTTTTGATAAATACACGCATTATTATTATTATTATTAATATTAATTCTTTTGATTTATTTTGATTTTATTTTATAATGGATAATATAAGGTAACTTTAACTTATTTAACTTTAACTAACTATATAACTGTATTATTATTATTTTATGTACACTTGTAATAATGTAGTTCGTAGTGTAATAACTGTTTGTAGTCTTTTGGCGAATCCTGCCACAAGCTTCCCTTATGGGGCTTACATGCAGTATTCCGGTAAAAAAATTATTATTATAAAAAAATAAAAATAAAATAAAATAAATAACAAAAATAAATGAGTAAGCCTTGTAAAAAAAATATATATTATTATTATTATTATATTATAAATTTAAATATACATGTACTATTTTTTCAACCATCTGCATCTTTCAACCCCTTAGATCAACTCTATAATTTATACAATGCCCACTCATTTAAAATTCATTAAGGTGCCCTATTGCTATGCAAATTTTACCTAACTACAGCACTATTTTCAATCGTGTTGCCGTGCTTTTCCATTTGGTTCTGCAGTCGTGCCCTGGGTCATACTACCATCCAGGTGCAACACCGGTGGGGGCGTCACGCTTGGCGCACGGGTCGTGCACGTGTACCTCAGGTTCAATTGGGGACTCAATCAATCGTAGAAAAAATATTAGAAAGGCTATGTAGAGTGCCAAAAAGATGTTGTTTTGATTTTGTGTTCGATGGGCTAATAAACAAAATTACAAAACATTTCAATATATTATATTTCATATATAATTTAAGTTATATCACTATGTATACTGCTATTACCTATGGTTAACATGAAAAAAAGACTTTATAGTCATATTGTTTGCCAATTGTATTGTTGCAATAAAGTCGTTATTCATTTATTCAGTCCAACTAATGCCCAATATCTGGTCGCATAATATTATGTGACTGACTCGTTTCTGTACTTGATTAAGTCATGCTTTCGCCTGTTTCATTGCGTGTATAGTAAGCTTGTCATAACTTGTCCGTTACAGCTTGTAGCCAGTGTAGGTTGACACCGAGAACGTATACCAGTTTGTCATTGGCCAAAATTTCATACGGAAACTATACAAATAATGTCCAAAATCTACGGGGTCGTTGGCATTGGACAAGGGACCTACGGTCTTGGGTCCATAAAAATAATATAAAAATACTAAATACTAAAATACTAATTATATGACTCATATTATTTAATACTGAGTGACATGGAAAGTGATATTTAATTGGCTAATGATCTATGTCATCTTTATCAATAATGAATTGCCTTTGGCCTTTGTTCTCATTATTATATTTTCGTCAGTTCCGGTAATATTCCAAATTACCACTTTGTCCCCATATATCAAGGAATTTCAGTAAGAAAGTGCGCTATTCGCATTCATACTCATGAGAAGGAAATATAATCTTTTCCTTCTTCTTTCTTTTCCTTGTTCAGTATTCCCTGGACAAGGAGCATATATTACAAAAATACAATACATAATAATACCATCCCGCATCCCCAAGCTAGCGCTTATTTGGGACAAAAGACTCATACAGTGCTGCTAAACAAGGCTTAATCATTTATTTTATTTATTTATTTATAATGTTTATTTTATTTTATTTTTATAAAATATATTTTTTTTCCCCAGCCGGTACCCCCAGCACTGGAAGCATTTAATAGAAAGAATACAATACAACATTAAAGAAAATAATCGTTTTTGCCGGATTACTGCATGTAAGCCCCATAAGGAAGGCTTGTGGCAGGATTCGCCAAAAGACTACAAACAGTTATTATAGGGAGTCCGAACTACATTATTACAAGTGTAAATAAAATAATAATAATAATAATAATAATAATAATAATAATAATAATAATAATAATAATAATAATAACAATTCTTTATTTCCAACAAATACAATAATTAGACAAAATACAATTAGGGCTCCCATGCCTTCATAGAGGCGTGCGGGATACACCCTACAGAGTACAGTTTAAACATTATTCATTTTAATACAATCATGATATAATACTAGTATTAGTTACATTGCCATTAGTGTTTGTTATATATATCAATGTAACCTTTTATGCTCGTATTTGGCCTTGCGAACTTATTGTAACTACTAATGAATTCGTTATAGTAGTAATATGATTTGTACAAGAATGATGCTGTCGTATGATAATAACCAAATGCCCAGCTGAGCTTTTCTATGGTAGACAACTTTGCCAATTTTGGCTCTCTTGTGACCGATATGGGTATCTATCGTACGGTACGGAGGTACATGGGACATAAGTGGATGACTTTTTCGGGGGGAGAGGGGACCAGTTAGGCGTTTATTCCGCCAACGTCAATAGTCAATAGTAAATGTGGTATTGATGTGGTAGCAGACATTAAAGACAGTCTAAAAATGTCTGCTACCACATCAATACCACATTCACTATTGGCTATTGACGTAGGTGGAATACGCGCCCCTGTATCCGTCCATGAGGGACTCCAATCAGGGGAGATATGTTTAAAATTGTGTTGGCTTACGCATTATGGCAGGATCAATCACTCATTTCATCAAAAGCAATATAACATAGCATTGCACTCACTAAATTTAGTCTGGTCAGTTTTCTGTTTCAAAACCAACACATGGCCTTAAAGTATTTTCATTATCAATTGATCCACTTGGGAAGCATCAAAGCTAATAATCCACTTGTCTAGAAGCTTGTGCTGAAAACTTTAAATTCCATAAGTTTACGAGCTTTTCGCCCAGCATTGCCGGAAGCTGTGAGTGGATTTGGCTTTTCTGCGGATATATCCTATATAGTATAGGCACTGCCCTTGTCGCGGACATTAATAATTATTGTATGATTAGGGGGGGGGGGGTTCACTAATAAAACCACTATTTTTTACATTTTTGTTTATAATCAAAATAACCTATTTTCTTATCCATAACTAACTTGTTAAACATTTTTATTTTAAATTTTTTTATATAATATGCACAATTTCTTTTTTTTTGTAAGTACCCGCGGATATAGGTATTTGCCTCAGTTGACTACTGGTTAATCCTTCACTGCCTACACAGGCTAATTCCTACAAGCTGCCAACTTTTAATTTATTGTTTTCGTACAGCACAGTGATTGGTCATTGTGTCTCACATTGAAAGAAAAATCATAACAGTATCCTGGAGATATTGTTTCTTTAATGCTGAGATCCCGAGGCGAATGAATAAAGAAGCCGAGTTGCTGCTTATGGTTAAGAAACAAAAACTAACATTCTTTGATGAGGAACGAAAAGTATCATCATGTAATAATCCAAGAGAAGATAGAAGGACAGAGAACTCCCGGCAGAAGAAGAACATCCTGGTTGAAAAACCTGAGGCAGTGGTTTGGCAAGAGCCTGAATTCCCTTTTCGGAGCAGCAGTCTCCAAGGTCTAAATTGCCATGATGATCGCCAATCTTCGTAAGAAGAGGCATCAAATGAAGAAGAAGAATGATTCATATTTTCATGAGTTTTTATAAAAAGGAAATGACCATTGCACAGTTATCGAAGTACAATATATTTTAAACAGCAATGTGTTATATACAATGCAATACAATGACTATATAAAAATATACAGTACATGTATTATTGCACATCGTAAACTGAATACAGGAAAATATGTAAAAAGAAGCTAGCCTATTTTATGAGTATTTTAATTTCATGTACTTATTCCGCAGAAAACCCCTTTTTTACACTACCGTACCATAATATTTTTCCATGAACCTGCGCCTCCCCATAATTCAAAGAATAACCAATAAAGTACATAATTCAATCATCATTAAAGTCAAACTCCAGCAGCAATAATACAAACCACTTGCGGATGGATGAAAAACTCCATCGATTTTCCAGGAACATGAGTCATCCTAATTACATATAGCAGAGGGGAAAAGCTGCATGGCCGTGACAATGGCTCATTGTACAATGACCCACAGTCTATCTCCCCTCTTTAGCCTGACGGCCAATCCCGAGCGAGTACCCCGGGTCAAAAACCACAGCTCCTCTTTACTGAACGCTCCACTGTATTTCACTTGTGCACGTGCAGATCGTATAGTAGGCGGCAGGGTGATACAGAAAAAAGCCGCAAGTCATGCTTGCTGAGTGTTGTGATTCGGGGAGGTCTAAGTGAAATTCGGGAAACGCGCTCTGCTTTTTGTACCTACGCTTTTCTTCGCGTGTGCACGTGCAAATCGTAACTTAGATTGCAGAGTGATACCGAAAAAAGCCGCGAGTCATGCTTGCTGAGTGGTGTGTTCTAGAGAAGTGAAAGTGAAATTAGGTGAAGTTAAAAAACTTTGGGTTTGATGTCAGCTCCGTTTATTGTACGCTCCACTTCATTCAGATCATATAGCAGGCGACAGAGTGATCTAAAAAGTACGCGAGTCATGCTTGCTGAGTGGTGTGTTTTAGAGAAGTGAAAGTGAAATTAGGTGAAGTTAAAAAACTTTGGGTTTGATGTCAGCTCCGTTTATTGTACGCTCCACTTCATTCAGATCATATAGCAGGCGGCAGAGTGATCTATAAAGTTCGCGAGTCATGCTTGCTAAGTGGTGTGTTTTGAGCGAATGAAAACACAATTATGTGCAGGTCGAACATTTTGAATTTGACGTAGCGCCAATGTTTGTTATAAATTTTTCCAAAGAAGCACGGACATTTCCTAGGAGGCAAACATATATAATTGGATCGTTTAACAGCCAAATTATCCCTATAAATGTCAACGTCCTTTTAAAGCAGCTGAGACTAAAAGTTTTAACAGAGCAGTAAAGGCCTAAAGCCAGGTGTGGCGTAAAAATATGTAAAAACCGTAAAAATACTGGTTTTTGTGGGCTTTTTGCTGATGGATACGAAGCATGCATTAGTGATGATAAGAGAAAGCTGTTGGTTGTCATGGCAACATGAAATTCAAACACACTTAAGAAGAAAGTATTACTCTGAGGTCTAGAAAGCTTCGTACATTTCTTCTCCACAAATGTGCGGTTGCGAAATTCTTCGAGTGATAAAGTGTAAATCTGGCAGCAGAAAGGTCGCTGCTGCTTACGACAATGAAGCCTTTGAAGGTTCTGAACAATTGGACGCACCGAAAAGGAAGAAGCCGCGGGTTGACGGCCAAGTTTTGTGCTCAAATATACTAAGTCGACCTTCGCGTTTAGTGCTGATATTCCAGTTGTGGATTCGGTGGAAAGGTCGAAGGGTTGGACCGACTCTAAATGAAGAGGATGAGTCTGAAATTAATAAAAGGTAGGTACGCTGACAGAAAAATGTCCCATCCAACGGATTACTGTGCGTGGGCATGTAGTAAACCTATTGTAGGTTAATTTATTGCGCTCTAATTTAATCGATACTTCTATTTTGACCCACAACAACCCCCCCCCCAATCCGTCGCTGCATCCATCATGAAATGAACTATGAAACAAGACACAATATTGAATTATTAAACAATATCCAATCGATTGTCCAGCTCATTGGTGTCTTTATGTTACCATATTTAGTACCTCAGTTAATTGAAGAAACGAAAATAAATAACTCATAAAATTCCGTGTGTGAAGAATTTGAAAGTTCAACAGCGTTTACTTGATGCAGTGATTGTTTAATTTTAAGTACTTTGTACGTACTGCATACATGCATCTTAAATGCCTTAAAATCGTACTTTTTCACACCTCCATTTTCAAAATTTTCCCCCAGGTGAGACCCCCAGACCCAATCTCCCCGAGAGGTACTACAATTCTTTATGTAAATAGACTAAATCAACTACTTACAGTAGAAAGGGGGGCAATTTTCTCTTTCATTCAGGACTTTACTTGCCCCCCCTCTATAAGAGAAATTCTGGATCGGTCTGTGTATTTACTATGGGTTCCTCATTTCCTCGTTCAGTCTAAACATTTGCCTCCCTTCAAAAATTCTGGGTTCAGGCCAGGTACCAGCAGGTATTTTAAAAAGATATAGGCTACGAGTGAGCATAATTTTAACAAAATCACTGTTATAAGAATCGCTGCGCCTCCCTTTCCCGGTTATCGACCATACTAATGGCGAAAAATATGGAAGTTTTTTTTCTGTATAAAATAAGCCATAATAAAAGCTCTCAGCTTTGACAAAAGCCCAAAATTGTGCCTACTTGAATTGTGTAAATCATCTATTTTAAGATGAAAGGTTTGTAGCTTTTTTCGAGTCTTCGACTTACGCGGCTCTTTTTTAATATTGGAGGGAGCCCAAGTGAATTGGGGTCAACTTTATTGCTACGCTACCCCGAACCCCGGAACGCTATAGGCTAAGCATGGGAGAATGGGAAAGGGGTGAAAGTACTCAATGATATCTTCCATGCATCGCCGAAATTTGGCTCATCTTTATGAGTGCTATCAGAGGCAAACCGAACTAAATTATGTGATGAATCTTCGAAACAGTCATAGATTAATAAAACTCAGAACGCCGGGAAATTTCATCATGTTTGACCAAATCAACATCAGCCATTGATGAACATCACAGGCGTTGCATACTTATGAAGGGGAACATATTAAAATGGACCACAAGTCAAAACTGTCTTACATAGCCTATTGTAATGCTCGAAGCACGTTCCATGACGTTTTGTGCATATCAAATGTTGAGGAGAATACTAAACTATGGAACCTACGCAATGTCACGCGCTCTGTTGATTAATTTTAATATTTACATGGTATCGCCGTTCTTGTAGATTGTTACCTATGTCTTGCTCAGAAATATAAACAGTCGTAATAAGGTTTTGAGGCAAAGCACGAAATCCGTTGTTTTAAGCATCCGTTATATTTTCGGGAAATGATTTTGTTTAAAAGATTTCTCAGTTATACAATATACTTTGTGGGAGAGTACGGCTTACATAGAGTACATAAAGCAAGAATCATAGTAATATCCATAATGTATATTAATTCATTAAGTTTATCGTTCCAAGAATACCCCTGACTATTTTTATATAAAATACACATGCAGTCACATTCAAGTAAGAATAAACCAGTTCCCCCAGCCCCCGGCAACGCACTGGAGTAAATAACCGTAACCATTCTAGCAAGTAGCAGGGACGGATCCTTGGGGGGGCGGTGGGGGCGGTCGCCCCCCCCCCCCCCCGAGAAAAATAGCTTTATACTAGATAGAATGGACTTTTGAAGGAAATGATGAGAAATTGTTACTCAAGTAAGGGAAACGCGATATTTTTCAGGTCACCGCCCCCCCCCCCCGAAAACTTTTTCTGAAACCGTCCCTGGCAAGTAGAGGACCCTGCTGTTCGGATAAACTGACAGTCAGGTAAATTTGGTAGCCAGCATTTTGGCGGGAGCCTATATATACTTACTCTCCTATATAAATTAGAACTCAAGTCAACGATTAAAGTATTATATAGGTAGTATAATTTGCCGCTCTCCGGCAGCGTTTCAACATTATTACCGCATGATTATGATTATAATGTTTCTACTGCACTTTGCATCGCGAACGCATGTTAATTTACTTTCAAGTGAGAGACTGAGACCGCCCCTGGAATGGGGTAATTGTACAATGTACGGTACAGCACACTAATTCATAATGCACCGGATGGGAGTATCCTCCAGCGCTAGGATTTGCGGCTTGGGCAATCAGGTGTGAAGGTTGGACCTGCAGGCTAACTGACCGCTTGCTTATTCATAAGCCCTGTGGAATCACCTATACCTATATAGTGTAGGAAACCAAGGAGAACGTTTAAAATATGCATAAGATATGTAGTGTAGTGGTACGGACTCTGACTTTCACCCGAAAGGTTGTTGGTTCGAGTGCCACACTTGCTACATTTTCTGGCCATGCTTTGGAGGATAAAGCAGGTGGTCCCGGGCCTTCCTAGTTGAGTGTAAGAGAGGGCTTTATAGCTCTAACTCCGCTAGGTTGGCTTAGTAATAGAAACAATGAAAAGTCCTTATTTATTTATAAAATGACGATATTGCTTTTCGGGCCGCAAAAATTTACTCGAAAAGCACACACCTAATTCTAGAACTTTTATAAGTCGTTTATTCAATCATTCATTCATTCATTCATTCTGCAACTTAAATGGACCAGTATTTTAATAACTTGCTTAGTTAATTAAATTAATAATAAGGAGTATTAAATTTCGGGCTGCCAATTTCCTACGGGACGTACCAACACTCTTACAAATTAGCTGTAGAATTCAGTCACATTTGAATCTGATTATTTTTATTTCCCTTATTTCATATTCATATGAAATTTAAGTTAGGCGCTTATTCCATCAACGTCAATAGTGATAGTAAATGTAGTGTGGTAGCTACCAATACTACATTTACTATCACTATTGACGTTGGTGGAATAAGCGCCTAACTTAAATTTCATATGAATATGAAATAAGGGAAATAAAAATAATCAGATTCAAATGTGACTGAATTCTACAGCTAATTTGTAAGAGTGTTGGTACGTCCCGTAGGAAATTGGCAGCCCGAAATTTAATACTCCTTATTATTTATTTAATTAACTAAGCAAGTTATTAAAATACTGGTCCATTTAAGTTGCAGAATGAATGAATGAATGAATAAACGACTTTATTGCAATACAAATGGCGAACAATAAGGCTATAAAGTCTTTTTTTCATGTTAAAAAGACTACTTTATGCATCGTAAAATAGGGTATTAATAATTTTCGGTTTTTTAGTTTTTTCATTATAATCTGTTAAAAATTTTACGTGAAATTTTAGCTCTCAATCATTTTTATGAAAAAGCTACGGTACGAAAAAACAAAAGTACCCTATTATATGATGCATGAAATACTCTTCTAAAACTTAAATGAGCCAAAGATTTAATGTCTTGCTTTGTTGATTAAATAAAAAATAAGAAGTATGTACAAACAACGGATTTTGGATTGTTCTACGTGACATACACTCTTAATGTTTCAAGTCCTGTTGTATGTTAAATCTATAGTAAGGGACAATGTTTATACTATAGAGCCATAGAGGCCAGTGATTATCTAAAAATTAATTATCCGCTTAATATTTAATGATGGACATGACCTTATATGCGATAAGAGAAGGACAACAGCTTAGTCTTTGACTTGGCATTTCAAAGATTTTAATGTGACTGCTAACTTAGCATTTATATTGGGTAACGCTATGTTAATTTTTTATTGTTTATAGGTCTACTGACTTATAGCAGTTTTAATTATGGCATCATAAAGAATAATATTAAGTTGGTGTTGTGATAATGAAGGATGTTTGGCCCCTCATTAATTCATGCCTTTTTTAGGCCCAGAGCGTAAGTAGAAAATATATTTTTTATCAGGACATGTAGAGCAGAAGTTCTCAAACTTTTTTCGTCGCGGACCCCTAAATGATATAAAATTGCATCGCGACCCAGTAAATTCTACATTGCAATTTTTACTTCGATTTTCTTCCTAAAAAATGCCTTACAGTCCATGGGCGTACGCAGGAATAGGAGCAGGGGGGGCAAGCCAGGGGGTGGATCCAGTTACTAATAAATATGATATCTCGCCTTACTACACCCCCCCCCCCTCCCCGAGGCACATTTTCAAAGGATAGGCCAAAGCAAACTGTTTTCCACGCATTCTTTTTACGACTCTAAAAAAGGTCTCCCCCGGAGGAAAATTTTTGAAATTGTAATAGACCAATGCATTCTCCCATTGGTCTAGCGATCTATTGTATTTAATATCGTCGGTTCCCGCCAATTTTTATTATATATCTTTGGTTCCCGTTAATCTTTAAAAAAATATATGACTTACATTGAAAAAAAGACTTGTCATTCAATTCAATTCTATCTAGTGTATAACTGGCAGACGAGACCACGCCGCGACCCACTTGGAAATTTTTCGCGACCCCCACTTTGAGAACCCCTGATGTAGAGTATTGGTACAGACCCCTGCTTTCACCCGAAAGGTTGCTGGTTGGGGTCCACACATGCTACATTTTGAGGCCATGCTTCGGAGAGCATGTCAAGCAGGCGGTCCCGGGCCCTAACTCCGCATGGTTGGCTTAGTAATAGAACAAAAAGTCAGTATTTATTTATTTATAGGAGCCCAAACATTAGCTTAATTATTATAATATGTTAAAATATCCACATGGATTTGTGTTGTGATAGGCTGTTTTCTCTTTGCATATTTCTGTTTTTGCTTTCCAATTTATACGTAGTATAAGGAAAGCTTTGTGACGGTCCAAATTTTCGATTCCGAGATTTCAACGGAATTACACGTTTTGAGGTCCCAGGAACCCAAAAAGTGGTTTTTACGAAATGTCTGTCTGTCTGTCGCTCTGTCACTCTGTCTGTCTGTTCATCGATTTCCATGCAAACTACTTGGTCGATTATGATAAAATTCGGCATGTAGGTTTACAAAAATCATATTTATTTTTATTTTGGGCTAACTAAATTTGGGGGGGGGGGATTTATGCTCAAAAAACTCCAAAAAACGCCTAAAAAAATTATTTCTCAAAAACGGCTCCAACGATTTCTTTTCAATTCACATATAGTGTAGTCGTTATTAATGTTGACAAAATGCGGTGGGTCGCTTGCCCCTTGATAGTTTGCTTCTGGGGGTAAAAAAATAAAAATAACTTAATTTGAATGAAAAATGACTAAAAAATAATTTTTCTGAGAAACCTTTCCATCGATGATTTCTACCTTTAGGCATGTTTTAGGTGCTAAAAATTGAGTAACGAAACCGGACAGGTTGCTTTCCCAAAAAACTATTTGGTTTTGTGCAAAAAAATGTTTTTTTTTTAATGGTAGAAAATTCACGCTGAAATGAATTGCGTGACCTGCCATTATTACTGTGTGGTAATGTGTTGATCTGACCTATCTAGAATTTTCCTCACCTCCAGTGACGTTAGATGGACAACCCCCCCCCCCCTCCATGATATTGAAAATTAACCATAGGAAAATATTTACCATGAAATTACTCATTTTCTCTATCTACTAATTTTGATAAATTGGACAGCATGTTCGAGTAAACTCGGAGTGGTTCTTTTTTTTTAAGTTTAATAGCCTACAAAATTTTTAATGAAAATATCCGATTAACCTCTTCAATCACCACGCTAAGAAACCTAATAGCATTGGATATATAACACTACTTACTTGTGTCGATTTACGACACGTCTCCGACCGTAAGGTGAAAAGAGACTCGCACAAGTAAAAGCACGCTACCTCTTTGCCACCGAAGTCTACTCGAGTGTTATTATACATTTCTGCTCTGCTGTTTTTCATTTGCATATTGACTGTTGTGCCTTATCATCTACAGCAGCTCATGCAGGTATGACTAAGTCCTGAACTACCTACCGATGACCTTCACATCTCTCCCACTATCAGTAAGTAGGCTCATATTACCTGAGACTTATGCTATGTCGCTAAACAGTTTATCTCCCATTTGCCACGACCAGCTCATGTATATTATAATTTGAATTGTATAAATTTTTGGGGGTAAGAAATAGAAAATTACGTACTGTAATGAAAATACGTGTAAAACATCTTTTCAACCACCTACTATGTAGGTTTTAAAGCGGTGCCATAAACTTTGGCAAAGCACGTAGGTAGTCTTTACATTCCACCAACGATGAAGGAGAAATTACTAATGGATGTGTCGTATAAATTAGGGTCAGCCCGGTCAGCATTATTGCCTTAAATAATAATTAACCCGCGGAAGGGGCAAAATCCCAAAAAGAAGAGGATTGGTATTGCATTATTAGGTGTATGACTGACCACTTGCACGGAACGTTTTATCTGCATGATGGTTTTTGAATTTTCGGTATTTTTTTATATTATTATTAAACGTTGTTACAAGATAATGAATTATCCAAGCTGATTCTAAGCTGTTCTATTGGTTTATGTATAAAGTTTAAGGCACAGTATAACCTGAATTTTAAATAAATTGAGAAATTAATTCATATTAGAAGAACCAATAGAATCTGTTCGATATGAAAGTGAAAATCATATCGACCACGGCCCATCACCCCATTCTACTGGTTCTTCATATGACTCCGGCCGTGGAAGCCTTTGCATTTACAATGCATATTCGTGCTGGTGCCTACCTGGTACCTATTGGAAAATACAGGGTTCCATTTCTTGTGCAAATCCACTTTTTTTTTAAAATATTATTCGCATACAAAAAACTCAATGAATGTATCCGAATAACCTCTTCAGTCGTCTCGTTATTTGGAGCAATTGATACATTTTTTATTTTTCTTCTTCTTTTTATCGTTCTCAGTTGTATATTCTATCTGTATGTATTCTGGCAGCCTTCCATCAGCAAATGAATGAAATCCTTTTAGCTACTGATCAGATACTGATCCCACTTAGGTCCTTTCACTCCTCAGTACCTACGGAAACCGACCCGCAGTTGGAGGTACTCTCGACGGCTCATTGTTTCGGCAGAACCATAAGTTCCCGTAGGATAGACCTGGCCTGGAATGGGCGCAACAACTCTTCTTAGCTGGAGTCTCGGTGACGTATGGTCCGAGATGAGTAGGTCCGGGACTTATGACATCACCTTCCACACTCCAACAGTCACGGCTGCCAACTATCAGACGTTTCTTGTAGAATTTCGGGGAGTTCTGTGAAGTGGGTGTAATTATTGTGGTTAGTGCTAAATTGGTTTTCCAGTGTTGTGAGGTTTGTCTGCAATTGGTATGATTCCTCTAAGAAATATGCCTTAAATTGATCTACCATTTCGTGCGAACACATCAATGTTAACGAGATGATGAAGCAATTAAACGGTTAGTCGTATACAGCCGCAGCAATGTCCTGTTGTAATGTTACAATAAGTACGTGCTGACGCGACAGCTTGAAAAGTTCTGAGAACAAGTAGGTCTTACAAATTACAATGCACTCTACTATACAGTAATTTGTAACACGTGTCCTCGGTAATGCTCACATCACACTCTTACTCGCTATTTCTTTATGGAATTTTTTGAATAACAGCTGATGTGAACAACAAGGTTAGCATTAAAAGAAGACTTTATAGTCTCATTGTTCGCCTTTTGTTTTGTATTTATTCAATAAAGTCGTTTTCAATTCAATTTTCAATTCAAATCAACAACACACAGAATGCTGTTTGTGGATGGCTACCGTTTTATTTATTTCTAATGATGCAATAAAATTTCTTGAACTCCAGTACGTAATTATACAATGCAATGTCCCATTTTGAAATACTTCTGTTGACCCTTGACCTTTGTCTAGGCCTTGATCGATCAATCACTATTACAAGGTCACTTTAAAAGCTCACGCTATGAACAGTCCTCGACCCTTTCGGCAAACTTAATGCTATTGGCTTCTTCCAGTTAACACTTTAACATAATGTTGACTTCGCTGTTGATATTAATTTTTAGTTGCAAGTGTTCAAATGTACAAAATAAAATAGTTACACTGCATTTTCAAACCCTATAATATGCCCATATACCGAAGAAAGTTTTTGTAGGCAGCCAAGATGGACGTTTCCCTATACCTTCCTTTCCTGGCTGCGCAGCCACGAAGGAAACGTTTCATAAATAGTTATGATTATTGACATATGCTTTGTGCCTATACGAGAGCATAGCCCACCTACATTTTGTATTTTTATTAAAATTATACAAAATTCAATGATATACCTTAAAATTCATTCATTTCCTAAAAAATTGTGGGAGCCTGCCTGCCCTATAGGCTATAATCAATTATTTACTCCAAGGTTTATACCCTGTGAAGACACTTGATTCTGTTTTAAGTATATTAATAGTGAAATGCATAGATTATACATCTACTGTATATGGCGCGGCCGTTGTTACGTAACCAACATATGTAATAAAATATCAGTAATATTAGCGCTTTACCACCTGAACTATAGTTTCGTTTCTACATGCAAGTATGCTCAGTGGAGTAATACGACTCTATATGGTACGTACCAACGAGTAGGCTACTATCATGTGGTCACAAAATTGCATTGCATTCGAAGTTTAACGCTAGAACCAGAGCATATTTCACAGGTATCGTTGGGGCTCGGGAAGCATGATGAGAATTAATTGGTAAGCGAATCCTTGTAGTATAGGATCCAGTCACACACACTTGGCTGCGCGTGGTGCTGGCCTTACAAGGTTGCCCCTTTGTCTCGTGTTGTAGGTGTGTAAAATGCAAGCAACTACAGTATATAATTTTGCCGCTTTCTTAGTTTATACGCTTATTTGTAATAGATGGATAATGGTCCATTCGGAGAAATAAACGGCATTCGAAACCATCTATTGGTTAATGGCAATGATGGAATATTACTTTACAAAGAGTTAGTTGGGCTGTGTTTTCTGCTGTGTTAATAGTCATTAGTGTCATGTAACAATTGCGAATTGCCAGGGGAAGGGGGAAATTTTTGGGAGTAGGTGATGTTCCCGAAACGTCGCCCGGTCTAATTGTTCGATGACTGTGTGGTACTTTCCTTTAATGATTATTAGCACAACAGGTAATGTAAGTCCAACTAGCCCTTTCTTAAATTTGAACCCATTACCTCAGGACATGTAGAGTAGTGGTACTGACTCCGACTTTCACCCGTTGGTTCGAGTCCCACACTTGCTACATTTTCTGTTCATGTAAAGCAGGCGTTCTCGGGTTTTCCTAGTTGAGTGTAAGAGAGGGCTTTATAGCCCTAACTCCGCTAGGTTGGCTTAGTAATATAAAACTCAATATTTATTTATTTACCTCTAGCATTCACTCATGATTTTAGATCTCAAGCTTTCCTAATCCCGCGTTTCCTCGTCTTATTGGCAATCTACCGTCCTAAGCCTCGTCAATACTTCGTCACCCATCGGCTTATGTCAACTTATCGTCCTCTGCCTCCCATATGAATCACTGACTAGTTCATGTATAACAGACGCATGATGTCACCTCTATAGTGTTTCAAGTGATAAATGGTTTGTCCCTGTTATTCACTGCTATTCATGTTTAGACAGACCCAGTGTGCTGTTCAGAAAGTGCTCTTGGCAAATTCGATATGAGTAACCTTTGGAATCACAATAACTTTGCATTTTACAAGAAAATCTGCTAAAAATCTATTGAAAGACGCCTGTGTGACTGCCGATTGGACAGTTGGCGTGTTTTCGAGCACGCGCAGTTGTGTTTGTTTTGGTGCTGTCATATAGACGTTCTATTTTCGTGTGTTCCGTGACCCCCCCTTTCTCCAGCAAAAATGGATGAAGAAGTTATGTGGAAAACGTTATACCATAAAATTGAAGCTGAAAGAGCTGTGGCAACTGAAAATGTTGAAACTGAACATGAAGTGAGGTAAGGGTCATGATGTTTTTTGTGATCAGTGGAACTATTAAAAATAATCTAGGCCTACCTAATAGAAAACGGCCTTTGAATATGGTGCTATGTTATTGCACTGCATGCCTTCTGTACCTTCCGTACATTACAGATTATATACAATATATTTCATGCAATACAATTTATACATTTTATACAATACAGTATATATGGAAATAATAATACATTTCTGCCTGATGTGCCTGTAATTTCTTTCCAATAATATATCGGCTATACGAGCTAAAAGATTAAATTCATTGATAAGCCAAGTCAGATTCTTCTAGTTCCATATCACTTTTTTTCACGTTGATTTCAACTAGTAAGTTTATGAAGATAAAATTATTAATTATTCCTGTACAAAATTATTATTAATTTGACAATCGTTCAATCGATACGCGTCACTATAAGAAGAACTAGAATCTCATTCAAAACTAGACTATTTTCCGTTTATTTTTTAAATTTGTTTAATCTTAGTAAATAGGCTATCAACAGTATAGATAAATTCAAATTACACTGAAAATTGTACCTCTAGTAATTCGGATTTTACCTGAATTATATTTATATTTAGGCCTATTGCCTAAGGTTTTGTATCGCCTAATACAATAAAGTCTTATGTGATATGCTATTCACATAATCAAATTCAAGGGCATACTAGTTAACTTGCATCTCTGCTCGTTTAAGTTTTCCTTGCTGTTGTTTAAATACAGAACGGTGCATAGGCCTATGCCTAATAAGCCTATAACAGTATTTCACTTATGACCTACGGTCCTATCGGGACATACTGTATGTTTCTAAATTTACTTAACCAATTTGGCCATTTGGAATAATGTGCAGAATGTTTTAAAACTGAGCCAAGGCAATGGAAATCTATCAGCAAAAGGCTATCCTTGTATATTGGCTCAAAATTAAGTTAAAACAAACTGCCTAAACATGTCCCAGTCTTGTATTAGGCTTACTATATTAATTCGTCACATAACATTGAATATTTTAATTTGAAGCCTCGCCTTAGCAATGACGAATTATAGCGGCTGTCACAGTGTTGATGAGTTTATTCTGCTGGAATGCTACGCAAAATTAGAGACACATGTGAGGTTAGCTGAAAATAAAGAAATCTTTGTCTGTAACTGTATTTCCTGGGCAGTATTCAGGGCTCATTCGTAGCCGTAACAGTGATAGCTCTAGCTTTCTGGAAGTAATGGAGAAGTGTGTTTTTACGAATTTATTTATTTCTGCTCGGTATGTACAATAGGTATTTGATTAACTTAATTTTTTTAAGCTTTATGACACATTGGATTTGGTTGCTAAGAGAATTTGATATAAAATTGCCGTCACAAGGCAACCCACCGAGAGTTCGGGGGTTCTTTCTTTCTTTTTTAAATTGCATTTATGTATTTTCGATTATACAATATATTAGACTAACCAACGAATGAAACGTTTTTAAATGAAAATTTATACATAGGTACATGCAGTGGAAACGTAGCAACGGAAAGTCTTGTCTACCATCTAATGTTACCTAATAAAAACTTTACATATATGGACCAGAAAAGGGTAATCAACTGAGGTGTTACATGTTGTGTATACTTTAAACTTTTTACTGGATTTATTTTTGTTTGGTAGGCACGCCGGTGAAATTATTATAAATAAATAAATAAACAATAATAACAATTTGAATTATTTATAATTATGAACATTTCTTAGGGCGTTGCCTTATCAAATTATGTTAAGAAGTTGAAGAAGAAGAAGTTGAGTTGTCTAGGCTACTATATTACTTTCCACCGCAAAGGTAATGCCGAATCAATGTCTGTTGTAAACTCAGATTTGCGGCTAATTATAGGAAGCAGGAAGGTCATGTACGAATTTTCTCGTGGTACCGCGAAGGCCACCTCTTCGTACTTCGAGATGGTTAGTGTCTCTCTGACCTTCCACTGCGTATTTACTGCGTAGACGATATAACCGAGGTGGTGGATCTACAGTGCTATATGGGACATTTGAACCAGCCAAAAAAAATTTATCCTGTAGCCACCTGCTAATTATTTTCAATGACTGGTCACAGAAGACGTAACAGGTGGCCTCATCTTATAAAAATTATTTTTGGCGGGAAATAAATGTCCCATCTCTCCCATAAAGAACTTTAGATGGATCAATTAGCAATGCGTCAATATGCATAATTGTTATTATAGGATAGGACTATTTAGCCCTTGGTCATAGATCTTCGGTTCTTGGTCCGTCACTACTTAGACCTTTCTTCCTAACACAACTAAATTATCTGGGCTATTTAAAGTGTCCACTTAAATCCGCTTACTCTGATGGTTAAGCTGGATAATCCGGTAACATGTGCACCAAAAAGCTAAAGCAGCTTAATTCATCAGTGTGTTTGGGTAGTTCTTTAAATAATCAACATGCTTGGAGGTCAAATGAAGACAGCATTAGTTTGTTTTCTTAGGCAGGTTAACATGTTTGATGCAGATCTAAGGTAGGGAGTTGCAAAGTTACGGATTAGTAACTTTACTCAAACTTTCAAAGGGATTCAAGTACGTACTTCGGCTACTTACTTAGTTAGTTTCATGTTTTCTCATCAATAAAATTTAATTAAGCCTAAACCGCACTGTTATAAATTGTTTATTGTCTTGCCGTTGATATTACGCACCGTACGGACTTAATTAATTATTTTAGTGAGCTAACTGTGCAATAATCAATAAAATATCATTAAACTGGTAGAAAGCAGGACTGTTAAAGTTTATTGTCATTATAGTCGATTACTACAAGCCCGAAAGGTTGTAGACGTTTAATTAACAATATAAAATAATATACAATTGGCTAATAAACTATCAAAATCTAAAATTTGAAGAGGAATAATTTCGTATAATACAAGATGCTGTCGGATCAGGAATGGAATATAGGCTATACGAATTTAAACAATAATTTTTTTCAAGTTTGCAAATGTATACAAGTGTGGGAGACAATAAAATTGTTAACGTTCATGTATATAGTATTCAGTTGCTGGGCCTGCAGTCCAAGAACAATGACTTGCACCTAAAAGCTACACTCAGTATACCTAATGAAAAAAAACATAATATTAGTAATAATAATTTTCAACGTTATGACCAAATTATTTGAAATTAACTTCACCCCTGCGATACAAGTCTCCATGGAGTACTTAGAGTTGGGGTTGACATTTTAACTGTAAAATATGCAAATTGTAAGACATTATCTACTAACTTAATTTAGTCATTGCATAATCGCAAAACTGCAGAAAATAATACAATACAATTATTACAACTTGACTGAACTTTCAATCTATTCTTGATGGGTTTTCTATTAATTTCAGAATCCAAGAGCTTGACAATGGATTTTTCGAGAAATTCGGGACCCTGCTCAAGCAGACAGCCTCCAAGGCCGAGTGTGCCCACCAGCCTGATGGGGACAGCGGTGTGGGGGACGACACGACCCCCAACATGTCCATCACCAGCATCGACTCGGAGCCCGAAGACAACACCCAGCATCTTATCACTGATGCCATGGGATGGAACGTGAGTGCAATAAATTTATATTACCATCCAAGTTAGCATTAGCAAACAACTTTTTAAATACTAAACTTTTATTTTAAGGTTTTTATCGTGAGTTTTCGAAGAAATAGAATTTCGGGAAACATCCTACATAACTTTTAATACATTTTTATTTTTTTAGTACTGTACCAGGTTAATTCTCATACCCATATTCTTTACTGGACGGTATTACACCATGGTAATGTAGTTGTAGCCATTTTATGGTGACTTTCGACCAAAATATGAAAACACCAGTCACATTCCCGCATTTAATCAAAGTGCCACTGTATAATCTTGTATTTCTACCATTTAATGTACAAATAGGCCTATGTGCAATATATTTGTATACTGTACATTACATATTATAATCATGTATGCATTTATGAATACAGTTTTCGCCTTTTCGCCATATTTTAAAGTGCTTTCTATTAAGAGGATACGGCTTATAGATAACCTTGGATCACCCAAAAAGGCATAGCTCTTGAATTCGAATCCCGCCAAATCCAGATTTTTCTAATTCCTCTAATTTGGGTTACTCATGTCTTATTTACATGCTTCAAATTTAATTAAATCATTTTTAAAACTTATCCTGCGTGCGCACAGCTGCTGTCAAATTTGGCGGATGTTCGCCTGGGCCTACTACAGATTCATTAAAACTGTTGGAATAAAAAGGGAATGTAGCGATGCATAACTGCTGACCCACACTGTCTGTTGGCTGATAATCGAGGACGCTGCATTTGGCCGATCCTACGTCACTCGGTAACGCGTTGATCATCACAGCTTTTGGATCTCATTCAAAATCCCACTTTGCAAACAAACCGACAGACTTTTTACCTTCTCAGCACGCATGAGCGAATGGCCTCGCCGATTCTTGTCAGTGTAGTTACCTTGGCCCTACTTTTTACATCCTAGTACTGAAAATTTTCCTCTTTAATACCCCCTATAGTGCGTGAGTGTTATATAGTGTTTGTTTGTAAGAATTTGTTCAAGATTTACGATCAACCAACTCATATAGAAGTTCAAAATAAAATAAAGAAATAGTCAAAGTTTCAGTATCAAATATTGTACAATAGAATACTATAATCGAAAAATGATCCAGCTTTTGTCCCATTAATGAATCATAGATTTTTATTCCTGAGTCGGCATCTTCTTATTTATTACATTAGAATATACCATAGGCTATATTTATTGCTTTCCAATTTATACGTAGTATAAGGAAAGCTTTGTGGTGGTCGAAATTTTCGATTCCGAGATTTCAACGGATTTACACGTTTTGAGGTCCCAGTAACCCAAAAAAGTGGTTTTTACGAAATATCTGTCTGTCGCTCTTTCGCTTTGTCTGTCTGCCTGTTCATCCATTTCCGGGCAAACTACTCAGTCGATTATGATAAAATTCGGCATGTAGGTTCACAAAAATCATACCTCGGGACTATTTTTTTTATTTTGGACTAACTCAATTTGGGGGTTTTATTTTCAAAAAACTCATAAAAAACGTATAAAAAAATTGTTTCTCCAAAACGGCTCCAACGATTTCTTTTAAATTCACATATATTGCAGTCGTTATTAATTTTGACAAAATGCTTGCCCCTTCTTAGTTTGCTTCTGGGGGTAAAAAAATAAAAATAACAAAATTTAATGAAAAATGATTAAAAAATAATTTTTCTGTGAAACCTTTCAATCGATGATTTCTACCTTCAGGCATGCTTTAGGTGTTCAATTGAGTAACGAAACCGGACAGGTTGCTTTCCCAAAAAATTATTTGGTTTTGTGCAAAAAAAAATGTCTGAAAAAATGATAGAAAATTCACGGTCGAATGCATTGCATGCCCTGTCATTATTGCTGTGTGGTAATTTGTTGGTCTGACCTATCTAGAATTTACCTCGCCTGCAGTGACGTCAGCAGATGGACAACCGGACAACCCCCCCCCCCCCAAGATGCCCCAAACTGAACTATAGGAAAATTATTTACCACGAAATTACTCATTTTCTCTAGCTAGTACTTGATAAATTGGAAAGCATGTTCGAGTAAACTCGGACCGGTTCTCTAAGTTATTTAGCAAACTAACGAAAACCCCCAAAGTAATTAATATATTTGTTCTTGATGAAAGGTTATTAAAATACATTCGATTTGCAGCGAAAAAAGGGAGAAAAAATACATTTTTTATGTAATATGAATATTATGAAATACTGCTCCGATATTCGATCCAATAACTATCGGCATGAGAAAAATTGGAAAGTGTAATACCTAAATTCCAAATATTTCTTCAATCGAATAATTAATATTAGTGTGTAAAGTGTAAAGTCAGAATTTGTGACTGCAGTTTGTACCGCAATCAACCTATGCCTACTAACGGTAATTGTTTTCTTGTTTGTATCATATTGGAATATCTCAAGTCTCTCAGACTCTCTGACATGTTTTATTTTCATTTAAAAAGGATGAGAACCCTAGATTATGGAGCCATCAAAAGCTTCCATTGCACATTCTAATATTAATTATTGGACCCAATATTAAATTATTTATTTAATCGAAGAAATATTTGGAATGTTTATGTTGAAATTTTAATCTACAATTTTAGGTATTAAACTTTCGATTTTTTCTTACGCCCATTTCTTATGGATCGAGTAAATTTATTGGAAAAATAGTTGAGTGTGTTATAGGGGAGGAGGGGGGGGGGTTCTGAATTGTAAGCGGGAACTTTCAAAATAACTACTTTCATATTTTTTTAATAAATATACAAAAATAGTGTTTTGATTTGTGTTCTGTTATTTACCAAGGGGAGTTAGGGCTTAAAGCCCTCCCTTACATTCTGCTATGAAGGCCTTACATGCCCTCTCAAACATAGCCAGAAAATGTAGCAAGTGTGAGGCTGGAATCAACAAACTTTCAGGTGAAAGAGAGAAGTCGTACCACTATGCTACACACCCAATAATTAATAAGTGCTGTGAAAAGCACGACGCAGCAAATTTCTTTGCATTTAAATCAAAATTTAATATAAAAAAGATTGATAGGATTTACCATCATTATAACCCAGCAATGCAATAGTCCAATAATTAATGATTATGTTGTTCTCAAGGACTGATTTAAAATATTTATAGAATTCAGCCAAGAATAGATGTTGAAGAAGTTCTGTGTTTTGTCAACTTTCCCCATTGCCCGATGAGTCAGTAGTTTTGAGTTTGTTAATCCTCTCCAGAATTCTGACTGACTACAATGAATAGGCCTACTGCATAGGGTACTTATGTTAATGCAATTTATGTAAATTTGGGGAGCAATGATGACTGTAATGAAGCACGGGGCTAATGCCTTCCGAGGCGTCAAAAAGGAGGAGCTACAGCGACAGACTAACCGCTACATACAAACTATGACTGTAAGTAAACTGCTACAAGTCAGTGTTGTATATTTAATACTGTACGAGTAGAGCACGGTTAGTAGTACAAGAGGGTCGGGTTCTTTGCGGGGAAAAGTTTTTGCGGTGTATGCGTTGTATATAGTTTTGCGGTGTTGATTATTCTGGAGTGGTTTTCTGAGGTGTTGTTACAACTCCATAATAGTCAAGATATTAAATTCCAGTGACGAACAACACCGTAAAGCTGATAAAAGCCCACAGATAACAACTGAGGCTGCTATAACCTATTGTGATGCCTCTGATCGATATTTATAGATCGTGATCCCATATTTAGGGGTATTGATTAACGCAAAATTCTATCTAAAGATTCATACAAATTTATTACTATCTCTTTTGCAAAAGACCGAAAATAAAACGAAAAAATTAAAATAATATGGTGAGAAAATATGTCATCTGGTAAAATATTCACTTAAAACTGTTAAAAAGCCTTCAACATGTCAATCAATAGCTGAATTCTTTACACCATGTTAAGTGGGTCAATATAATTATAGCTCCAAAATGTATCGAAAAATTTCTATGGGCCAAAATTCCATCATAATGCCCACGCAAACCCGTGATATTAAACAACTTTTAATGACTACTTTCTTTTAGCTTACCAACATATTTTCCCGGTTTAAACAATATACTAGTAGCATTATGATGACGTTAACAAATTAAACACCTCTGGTATTTTGTGCAATACCATACCATACATTTGTATATTATTAAATAAGGCTTCATTTAAATAATTTTTTCACACGTACTGCACAAAAGACATATACCTTGTAGTCATATTATTGTAGCATTCTATTCTTACGGATATTTTAATGTACCTTACGCTTTTCCAACTTTTCAGATTGAAGAATTGTATTCCGAAATCTTGTACGAAATCTTACACAACGTGGGATGTGATGTAGAATCTTCAGAAGAACAAACAGATATTATTCGATACCTCCAACAAGCATTTCATTTGGAAGATGAGAAGCACAACACATTGCTTGAAGCTGCCAGAGGGAAGGAAGCTCCAAATATACTACTTAACGTTGAAGTTATTGAAGCCAAAGATTTAAGGCCAAAAGACTGCAATGGTAAGAACAAAATTTTACGTCTCTCGATAAGCTAGGTTACTTTAATCCTGATCAGGAAAGCCCTAGCTAAAATAGTAAAGGATAATATACCTATTTAAAGTAAATAAAAGACACATTCTTTCTACCATATTTTAAATCGTAGTAATGTTATTTACATCAAGAAAGTGTACCAATAGTGTTCTAAGGATTAGCCAACGTGACAGTTCACGCCAAATTAGTTACTTGGTCTATTTAGGAACGTGGGTTCCGAAGGCAACCACTTTGCTTCTTCCGAGTCTAACCAAAGTGGCTTGCTCGGATACCACTTTACTTAGCTTTAGCAATGATGTTGGAAGCAATTACCCTTAGTCGCCAGCATCTAGCCTAAATATTCACATGGTAAACGTCGTCAAAATCACAAATAATGTTCTCTGTTGGAAATGCAGTATACCAACACATAATTTACAAAGATTTGCATATAGCCTAGTACAATACGAGAACATTTATGAGCACTGGCCCCGTTTGTGTTACAAAATACAATTAATTTAAGCAATTCGATCATCTTTTTATGTGTTTGCAGGTTTAAGTGATCCTTTCTGCACCCTATTTTTGACTTCTTCACCAACTCATCGCTACAACACCTCTGTCAAGTCTGAGACACTGACTCCTCTTTGGGAAGAGCACTTTTCACTGTAAGTTTAAACTGGTAACACATTTGTATCTGTTAGTGTTAATATTAACCTTGCGTACACCAGATTATTCAATAATACTTGTAGATTGTGAGCAAAATTACGATAATCATTTCAGCATAGCAATGCACTCGGGATAGAGAGATAAGATACAATGCATCTATCCTTACCCAATATGCCTCACAATTACAATATTCCCATTTTATCTATTGGTGAATCTTACATTTTCATATTTTTAGACCTGTCGAGAATCCAGCCGAAGATACTCTTACAGTAGAAGTATGGGATTTCGATCCAGCTGAAACAGTCCGTGAGAAGATGACTAAATTTACTGAAGTGAAAGGCGTGAAGGGACTCAGAAAGTTGATGAAAGAAATTGCAGTTACGGCCTCAACTGGAAAACATGACAACGAATTAGTTGGTAGCACTACCATACCTCTTAGGGTAAGTTACATAAACTTTCCATAAGAAGTTTCTGAGATAGCAAGCAGTACCGGTACGTTGTTATTTCTAAGTTAGCTCTTGAGATTATCCGCAGTATCCACATGATTCCTAAAGTATGCGAAGAATATTTATTACCCACCAAAATACAACTTTGATAAATTACGAGTTAGCCTGCAATTCGTGATTCTAAATTCATATGCGCATTTTTGTCGACTAATCGCCTTTATTGAGAGCGAAAATGATAACTATGACTGTTCTATCGTGATGTCTACTGGGGAAGTACAGTATGTACAATAACAGACAGACTGGTGAAGGACTTTTTAATGGACTTAGGCCTATTAATGGTCCCTTGCTCATTTTCAACAGCCCCATGGACCTTTCGAGGATTATTTGTGTTGTTTCCGTGAGAATGTTTGGCCATTGGCAAACTGGGATGCGCCATCGATGTCAACCTGCACCGGCTACAAGTAGTAATGGACATGCTGAGACAAGCATAGAACTACCGCAGTGTACCGCCTGACTCTACCAAGCAGTCATTTACGAGTCACTTCACATCCTAACATTGATCTACAGTTTTCATCGAATTATGTTCGCTTTCAGAGCATTCCTGCGTCAGGCCAGATGTTTTGGTGCCCACTTGAAAAGAAGAGCAAAACTAAGAAGCAAGGTCACGTTAAAGTCAAATTGTCGTTCAGCTCGGAAAAAAATTCGCAGGTTTCATCTCAAGAATACCGCCATCTCCTTAGACTTCTTCTATTACATGAGCTTGACAAATCAAAGGTTGGTCGACCCTGGGTACCTATTATATGTAACTGAAATTGATCTCCACAAAATAATTAAATAAAGTAGTTACTTTCATGGCTGGTCTGAAGCTACCTATCTGAATATATAAATTCACTAAATTCGCGCCTGTCTCTCAATTAATCGGGAATTAACAATTGCCCTGATAGCATGCACTCGACTGCCCATCAGCCTAATAGCGCGTGAAGGACACAATAATTTCCCATGAGGAAATAGTTGTAGAACAATCTGTTTCAATAGTACACACTGTACTATACCAATACTAGTTCTCAACCCTGTGTTATTTACTATAAATTGTTCACCAGTGACTAGACCACTAATTTTCAGATTGAAGCCTATCAATGGAGTGGCAACTTCTCCTCACTTGCCAAAGACATCTTGACACAACACGTCGTCCAAAGTGGACTCACTTCAACTGGAGTCAACCTCGCACAATGGACAGAGTTTGCTTCAGTGCACGTGGACCACCCGCTTAGCTTCGTCCTCTTCGGGCAGCTGGCTGAAAAGCTCACGCGCACATTACAGAACGGTGCTATGTCCGAGGATGAAGTCAAATTGTTTTGGGAAGGCGCCAAAAAGTTGTTGCCGTCCTGCATCAACAGTATCCGGAAAATTCGGAAACTGACTGCAAGCGACAAGAACACGCAAGACCAGGTGGCGTCAATTTTGAGCATTTGCTCGCAGTTAAAGTCCGTGTCTGCTCCCACCGACTGCGACCTGTTCCCCACCTCCGTCTATGGCTGGCTTAGCAAGCCGGCAGATGGACCAAACTGTGATATTGAGGCTGTGATTATTGATGCTATTACTCAAGGCGCCACTGATTGGTAAGTGTACAACCCCTGCATCACATTAGGGCTCTAAATATATTACACATAGATTTTAGAGCCCTACAGTACGTATGTACTGTAAGAAACCTGTTATGATTTTATATACCTGTACTGCTTACTGTACTGCTATTGATGGTTCCTTACACGTTGAATACGAAATACGATAGGCTCGATTATTGGGGGACCAAAACGAAGATCCATTTCGACGCAATATTGCCTATTACGATATTTGGTGCAAAATATAAAGATAATAATATAATTTTGTTTAATTTTATTAATGTTACTTACATTTTCAGGTACAATCATATTATTGAAAATAATACAGAAGATAGCACGCCTGAAGGAAAGCTCCGTCATTTAGTGAAGGTTATTACACTCGTCCGTTCCGATATTCAAAAGGCAATTGAATTCTACGATAAAATTTTCCAGGGGTAAGTTTGGTTGTTATCCGTTACTGCGCAACATGGAAGAAGTCATGGACTGATACAGGGGGTAGCTGCCCCCCCCCCCTGAAATTGAGGAAATCTATTGTAAATTAATTTATTACGCTGTAAGGTCAAATTTAATTGAGATTACATACGTTTGTTCTATTTTACTCACAACTACCCCCCCCCTCCCCAAATGGTTGGATTCGTCACTGGAATAAGCTGTCTTTTACTGATTAAATAAATATGTTTTAGTAAATGCCCTGTCTGACAGTATAGTTTATTCTGCAAAACGATCGTAAGCAAATGCTTACAGACTGAAACGATGTTATGCAATATTACGAAAGTAGAAATTCACTGATAAATCATTCTCCTGTCAGGTCTTACCGGACGCGAATTAAAGCTAAGTTGAAAATGAGGTAAGAACTAGGCCTAGAAGACTTTATTAGTCCAATTTTTAATTTTATATTGTTTTGATGACATATCTGAGTGTAGCCTAGCCTTGTCAAGGCTATGGAAATAGGCTACTAAAAGATAGTTTGTAATTAGGCCTACAATTCTATTTATGAACCTTGAATTAAATTGAATATGAAATTCAATGGGTTACCTGAGTGGTATCCATGCATTTGTTTAGAAAAGTCCAGATCTATTGCGATGAGCAGTTAATAAATAATTAAGGGTACCTACTTAATGTCTCTTTCTTTTTCCTTTTTCAATCGAACCATTCCAAAAGAAAATCTATTTGTGGGACTGTGTATTATTTGAAATATATTGTTTCCTATAATGGCGTACGAAAAATACCCAACTTAATAGGGCTTTATGCGAAAATGTTACCTATTAGCTAATTTTGTACTGTTTTGTTGTTTCAGAACTTTACATTTCTCTTACGCCAGTTCCTTATACCACCTGTATGAAGGGAAAGTGTCAGAGCTGGCCGAGGAGGAAATCCGCGAGGCCTGCAAACTACTAAAGCCTATCCGATTTGAAGACGGCGATGATATAAACCAGGGCGAGATGCTTTCTATGGGAACAACGTTATTTGAGCTGTATCTGTGCCTTCAGAGATTTTCTGTGTAAGTAGGCTACATAGGCTGTATATTTACATGTAAACAAATTAAATGGTGCAAATGCAGTATACTCGTAGAATTATTAAATTGACATAATTATTTGCTTGAAAAGTATAAAAGCATAGAATAAAAATCGACTTCAATGGCAATGTGGTAACGTGTTTGCATTTGTGCTAGTTTTTACTACGCAATGCGATCGGAGACGTGTCGTAACTCAACACGGGCACTAACCTACAGAGGCGACTGAAGAGGTCAATCGGATACATTCATTAGGCGCCCATTCCACCGACCGGCTAGGGCTATTTACAAAAACAGTGACGTGGTAGCAGACATTCAAGACTTAGGTGGATTCCACCGACCTCGCATTGCAGATTGCAAATGACATTGACGGAAATTAGAATTTTTCTTTTTATAGAAATCTATTAAAATGCTTGTACTTAACATATCCCATGACGCCATTTTTTAATTTTAGTTTGTTTGTTTGTGATTTTACTGTATGATCATTGATCAATTTTAACTATGGCATAGAGGAAAATAAACATTTCCGTCAATTCTACAATGCGAGGTCGGTGGAAACGCAACCTAAGTCTTGAATGTCTGCTACCACGTCACCGTTTTTGTAAATAGCCCTAGCCGGTCGGTGGAATGGGCGCCTTAAATTGTTTGTATGCAATTAACCTTTTTAAAAAGAAAAAAGAAAAAAAATGTCTGTGATATTGTATTATCACAATACAATAATAATATTGGTACACCCAATGAGTGCGTCTACTCATTATCTTTTGTAGTTAGACTCTATAGCAGTCGTAGCAACAACATAGAAAAATAAAACAAGCCAGAGGTTTTTTAAGAAGCAAATGTCTATTTGCAATTAATATTTATCATGCTGGAGGTCCACAAAAATGTCCCACCAGTGTCTAGAATATATGATACATTCTTTACGCCTGTGTTTAGATTCGTCTTGTACGTTAGGATTATTTAGTGCTATCTTCCAGACATGCATGTCCTGATAACGTATCCGTTTGTGCTGGCGTTTCACCTGCAGGCAGAGTTGCAAGGGAATTAGAGAAAGGAAGGCATGAAAAGAATGAAGCCGTCCTTCCTGGGGTTGTATGCTCACCAGGAAGATATATAGGTTACTATAGGCAGGACGGTATGGTGTGCAGGGTTCAGCATATCAAGCTAGCTAGGGTTGAATCCCTTCCCGTTCAATATATTGTATCTCCCTTTCCAAAACTATACATACTGTACATAGCCCACGATTACGGGTTAAAATTTTACTGCCAGCGTAAAATTAATTAGATTTCCTAATTGAATGCGTTTCAGACTTGGTACAGGGCTGGGCTCACCTGAAAACGGCAAGCTGAAGATCTCAGATTTCCATCTTTGGTTTCACCGAGGAGTTGCTCAGTGGCTGGACATTGCGTTGTACAAGGCCATGCAAAGAATCGAGAAAGCTGCGGAACTTGATATTCTAAAGCCCGTGGATTCCAGTGTCAAGTATAGTTCCTCTGCGGTAGACACACTCGCCATTTTCTATCAGGTATGTCGAGTTGTCTGATTTAACCGTTCCACAGTAGAATGATGATGCTATTGTACCTAAAAGAAGTCTTAACAATAATGTTTGTAGAATTAAAGTTAATCCTAGGGAAATATGACCGCCTTAAAAAATAAATGTGTTTGTGATTGTGACAATCAATCCCTACTAATGTGAAGGTCATATAATATTAATATAGGAAATGATACCTATAAGTAGCCTACCTATAATATGCCCCATACAATACCTACCTTGTCCCTATTATGCTGCATTGAAATAGATGTTACGGTATAATGTATGTTTGTCATGAAAAATAAGCGTGGTGAACTACTGCCAAGAAAGATTGCCAAAAATATACGAAAGAATGGTGCACTTACCTACCAGGAGATGTAGAGTAGTTGTACTTTCTCTGACTTTCACCAAATAGGTTGTTGGTTCGAGTCCCACGCTTGCAGCATTTTATGGCTATGCTTCGAAGAATATAAAGCAAGGCGGTTCTTACTAGTTAAGTGTAGGAGAGGGCTTTATAGCCCTAACTCTGATAGGTTGGGCTTAGTAATGTGACAAAGAGTCATTATTTTATTTTATTTTATAAAACTTATCTGGCTAATCCTATCATTTTCAATTTCAGATTAAAATTTTCTGGCAGCAGCTTGCATGGCCAGACGTCGAGGGTTCCTATACATTCGTAGCGAAAATTATAGACGTAAGTAGTGTATTTTAAATGCAGACTATCATAATTTTATTTTCGAAATAGCTCTCATAGCCAGCGACAGCCGCGATATTCATGCATTGGTTTGCAAATAAATGCTTATTTATTTTATTTTACGTCACTATGCCTATAATATAACATTACAATTAATATTACAATAGTAATGATTAATTGAGGATTGAGGATACAATACCTGAAAATCGTCATTTTTATTCTCAAGTAACTTTGTTGGTTGTCTGCATTACATTGTCCTATACCGCAGTATGTACTACTTGTGTATGCATTGACTACCTACTGTTAGACCACTAGACTTAGTCTCGGTAAATATTCCTGTGGATAATCATTGCCCGTAAGCGTGAATACGTAGTCTATATCAATAAACTGTCATGGTTCTACAGAACCAAAAGCTAAACGTTGAAACGTTGAAACCGCTCACTGATGACCCAACCTTCAATTAGATCTGGCAAAAAATGCGTTATAACAACTGACATCAGTTAATTTCACCTTACTTTTTCCCATTTCGGGGGGAATTGCTAGCTTACATATTATTTCCAAGTAGTATAAAGTTTTCTTTGTCTAAGATTGTTTCTTTTTTTTAACCAACCATTTTTCCTGCAGGACATTTGCCGCTGTTGTACGTACTACGGAGACAAAATGACGCAGCGTGTCGAAGGATTGGGCGATTGTACAAGCCCAGTGTACGGGACGAGATTTCAAGTAACACCAGAGTGGTGCCTGGCTATTAACAACATCGACTATGTGCGCAACTCCATACCTACGTTCGCCAGCGAACTTGGCATGGACCAGATCATCAGTGCCTTGTCAGACTTCCAGTCTCCCACCGCAGCCGAGCACTGCAAGAAGACGCTTCTCATGATCATTGATAATGCAACGGATAGTGTTGGCAATAAGATTTTGGATCTTTTAGAAACGGTAGCTGAAAAGGTTGGTATATTTGATCGTTGTTGGTTGTATTTTATGAATGAAAACCCTTCGGTTATAAACTCTTACGACGTGAGACTTGAAACGAAGACTTTAAGACGTGAAACAAATGACGACGACAATTAATTGAGTGGAATGGAAGCAAACTGGGCAAAGTCTACAAATTTCTAAAATTCTAAAATCTATCATTTCAATTTATTACAATTTATTACAAGTACCATGTTGAGTCCAAAAGTGCAGAGCATGTTTCAAACTGCGGCAAACCTGGCAGTGTGCTCAGCGTTGGCAGGGGAACATGGCGGGACATGATAACGTGCTAAAACTATACCAGCCATTCTACGTGCGTGTTGAGTCCTGGTCACCTCCGGTTTAATTGTGTGACTTCACCATATTTCCCAAGTAGTTCGGAATCCATTATAATCAGGAGGTCCACCCTGTCAGTCAACTCCCCTTTCCCCCGAGGTGAAAGAGTCTGCCCTTTGGGTGCCTCAAGTTAACAAATAGACTCACTCCCCCCGCCAGGCCGACAGGGTTGCTTAAAGCAGAAATGCTGAAAGCTGGTGTTGGAAACAACAACAATTTATTATAAGAAGCTATAATTCTGGCATAGCCCGGCGGAAAAATAAGTTCAAACTTCAAAGATTGGATTTAGAAACAATCACAGGGCTCTTCAATTTGTTCTCTTTTATTCTATTATTACTGTAATAATTTAAAATTAATCGTTTTTTGCTTTCCAGATGACTCCTTCAATAAACAGGTTCCTATTGGAGGGTGCGGAATTACTAAATCAGGAGAGTAATAGCGTTGATAGACTGATGCAATATTTAGATGAAAACCTCATCACCCTTCACGAACAACTGAATGCTGACAACTTCCAGGGCATTCTCAATATTATCTGGGACAAAGTCGCGAAAATCCTTTATGATCTCGTGGAAAGTAGTCTGGAGGTAAGCGGACAAAAATAATTAATAAATAATAAATAAAAGACGCAAATACTCGAAAGAGTCCCAAGCCTAAACATTTAATATAAATAAATAAAATCAATAAAGTTGCTCTTGTACAGTTAGTACTTGTACCTGTTTGTGCACTAGTAAGCATATGTATAGGTACCGTATGTATAGACAGCCCATTAGTCAACTAATACTGTTGACTTCTAGCCTTCTCCTTTTTGGGCACTACTGCTTTTGCCCTCACATCATCTTTCACCAGATACACGTCCTTTGTCTTCTTTGGCCAAACAACCATTGATATTATTGACAGGTCACTCACCAGCTTATCCAGCTTACGCTTGATTCCTTCTGCCATTCTATGTTTCTTCTATAGGCTCAGGCAATGGCTGATTACATCAGAATATCTAAAGTCGTCGGTCGTTGCTAAACACTAGAGATTACAATGCAATACAGGCCAACTATAATTTTTTTTCGCATTTTGAATTTACTGAGGCTGCATTCCAAATATCGGGAACGTCATAAATAGTCATATGAGGCTGTAAAATGACTTACCATATATGATAAAGGAGGAAAAAATTCATGCTGAATTTTGACTACGGTTAGGTACGTCAATGATTCAGGGGTGCAGGCTATGTAATGTCATTGTTACCTTTTTTATAGAAACGGAGACCTCCTTCCTTCTTTTCAAACCTATACATCACGCTTCAAATTCTCATGAATTTCTTCAAAAAAGGCGACGATAAAACCGATGGTACTGAGAATGGAAGTGGAGTTCTTGGCAAAGTGCAACATCTTCTAAGGCTTCATGGACTGGAGACGTGGGAGCTGATTCACCAGTACCATATGGAAAGAGTTAAGGAGCAAGATGCTCTAGAGAAGGCTGACTTAGGAATGCTGACGGTTCGGGCGCAGTTTCTTGAAAATCATCTGCGTGTTCAAATTATGAATGCAAGAAATTTGAAGCCAAGAGACACGAATGGTAAGTCAATTACCTATTTAGATTGTTATTTTGCTAATTTTATTTGTATCATATCGTCGAGTTCAATACCTTACTTCATATATTGTATAGTTTAATATTCAAGTACAAATAAATCGAAGTACCAGTAGACAGACAATGTGTAAGATGGGTGCAAAGAAAGTAAGAATGGAAGATATGGCATTTCTCACTGCTGATTACCTTATCAAATGAGCTAAAATTTCACTCGTACGCAGAAGTAACATGGCCAAAGAATCTTCAACTAAACCAATTTGTACTGGGCTATATAGATCTCATAAATGTTCAAAAGTGTTAATTTACTCCAAACCAACAAATTGCATAAGTAAATTATATATTTATTCTTTTATAGGTTCCTGCGATCCTTACGTAAAGTTGGTTCTACTTCCCGAAGAAAAATTCGTATCTGTCGCGAAGCCGAAATCAAAAACGCAAAAGAAGACAACCTTTCCCCTTTTTGATGAAATTTTTACTATGTAAGTATATTTACAATCTGTTTTTATTATAAATCCTGCAAAGTAAAATGTAATTCCCCCCAAAAAAAATATATATTATTATTAATATTTATTAATCAAATTTGTCATGAAATATCGATCATAGAACTATTCGTGAGTTGTCATTACATTAAAGAAATGGCCCTCTACATTTAAATTCATGGAATATAGAATATACTATATATTAGGCATTAACATGTAGTATCAAATTTTTTCACAACTGTGGTCGAATGGTGTTAGTGCCAACTATAATATACTTTTTCTTCTGGTAAACCCCCACTAGGGGGTTGGTTTGCAACATTGTGTCCCGGATTCTCCATATTCTGTTCTGTCCTCGGCCAGCCTCCGTACGTCGTGCAGTTAAAGGCTCCGTGCGGCTTGTCCTAACTACATGCTATGTAGCCGATTAATATTATTTAGAATATCATTACTTCTACCTAACTATAAGGCATCCCATTTATGGCTTTAAGATCTTGTTGATAATTTTACAGTTTACCTACCTAACACTTAATCCAGGGTATTTATATACAGCAAAAGTTCAATACCATTTCCAACGATTTTTTTCAGGCAACTAAGTGCAGACCAAGCAACTCAACCCGAGGGACTCATCCTATTCGTAATAAAAGACTCCGACTTTCTCGGCACTGAGTTCATGGGCGAAACCTACCTCGAATTCCGCAACATCCCCAAGACTGAAGCAACTTCCGATATGAACAATCTTCCTCAGGTTCATCTCAAGATCAATAAACCTACCAATTTCAACACCGATGCCGCCAAGGCTTTGGAACACAGACAGGGGGACAAGCTCGCCCGCGAGTTCATTAAAAAACAGAAAGCTAAAGTTGCTCACTGACAATCAAAGTTCCTCCCGAACTTTTTTGGATTCGGGAATAAGGGTCAGGTTTTGAAAACAATGGTGTCCTGAATCACTTAAAAGTAGGATAGGTTCTACCATTAAATATTATCGCTGTTGGGTTTTCAAATTGTTCTTATATATATTAGGCTATGTTATTAATTTAGCAGTTTATAAATCTGTGTGAATGGCAGAAATTTCATAACTATAGGCTATAAGGTACTATATCATAGTTATGCAGTTCTTGTATGTAAAAATGCAGCCTATTAGTATTAGAGTATACATTATTTTAATAAACAGCTTCTTAGTGTATTCTGTTGCCTTATTTTTCGAATGCTCGTTTTTCCAAATTTATCGCATTGTAAGGGAATTACGAGTAGAATACAAATTAATTCGTCAATTCACTATTACAAATGTTCATTATGATTTAGATCAGTGACTCGATGCAGATTCTTTAATGCGTCCTACAAAGTACGGTACTTCATACCGCAAACATAGTCGATGAAGCCCGGGAACGAAGACTATCATGGCGGGGCCACGTCGAAAGAAGGCGGCCAGATGAGCTTATAAGGCGGATAAAACAGATCGATGCCGAGGGAAAAAGAAGACGACGTTGGTGGAATTAGCGCATTAGGAATGAAAGCGAGGAAAAAGAAGAAAAGAGAGATACCTACCGCCGTACACTGTATAGAGGCCTCATTCCCCAACAAGCTCACCATAAATTGTCGAATCGGCCTGAATCAACTTCCAATAACCTTGAATAAACTACAAATCCAGTGAGTTTGTTTAAAAATTGAAAAAAAAAATGACAAAAATATGCTATATGAAACCCATTTAATAGCTTCAACATTAAAAATAATAATAATAATAATAGTTTTGCGTAAGAAACATGCAAAGAATTTAGTAAAACGACTGAAAATTAAAATAAAACAGGCGTTATAGTTCACCATAAAACACACATTGACCTTGATAGAAGGCCCCCTGGAAGTTTATGGGGCAGTTTGCCCACTCGGACCTTTCTTATAATATGATGAATTACGGGTGGACAATGTCAACAATAGAGTAAGGGGCATTTTAAAATCCACCCTAAGTCAGCTACTATTCTTTGCACTATCCATCAGCCGCTCCGCCGACAAGCCCCCATGTAGCGCATTTCCACCGCTAGAAAAAAAAACATAGATAATTATGTTCATTAAATTGTATAGGTCAGGCGCGGATCTACGGGGTCCTTAGGGTCCTCAACATGCGTAAAACCCCACTATTTCAGTCCTATTTTGCACAAATTTTTTCCCGGGGGGGGGGGGAGACCAATATCACCAATAACTTATGTCACTACTTACTTGTGCCACAATTCTGATAGCATTGTAAAAGACCCATATTAGAGTATGTGTTGGTGTCTGTTCCACAAACGGGGTTGAACTGCCCTGTCTTGAAGCACGGGCAATTTTCTGGAGCAACGTGGAGAGTTAGGCCCCCCTGTGGCGTGGCTTCGTCGTCCGGAGCTGCCGTGGTGGTTTGTCGAGGTGGGTTGGTTGGCCTAGGAGGCCGAGGTGGGTTGGGCCTTCCGTTTGGCCTTACAGGCTGAACTGGACCCCAAACTGGCCTGTCATCAGTCCAAAAACTGTTGCTGCTCGGTGGATTGCTGGGGATGCCTCCCTGCCAACTGTTGCTCAATTCATTGTTTGTGTTCCAAAAATCTGCTTGACGCTTGAATGGTGTGCAGTTTCCTAAATTAAAGCCTGTACGGAATAATGTAATTATGTTAGTTCATCACAAATGGTGGAGAACAAGAAATGGGTCCCGGGTGACCACCATAGCTGCGTCGGGAAAATTGGCAAATTCTAGGATGATTTGTGCCTACAATTAGGCTACTTGCAAATATTTGATTAAATGTTTAGGACTGGTAACGGTTGGATTTAATAGTTCAGGGCCAAGAGTTACTGCATTTTACTTCTAATTTCCAATATCTCAGCTGTTTTATTTTCTTATTCCTTACTTTGGCCCGTGGACCACCTGATATATGTCTGTGAGCCACCGGTGCTACATGGACCACAGTTTAGGAACCCCTGTTTTAGAGTGACCCTTGACCAATAGCCGAAAAATCAAATTAATTAGGGAACAGCATAGTGCCATTTGGGATTACAGTTTTAATAAAATAAGTGTTATAAATAGAAGTGTACTTACTCGCAAGTAGCAGTAGGAAATTGATAATGCTAGAAGTCATGACTGTGTTCGTTTAAACCACAAGCACTACAACTTGCTAGGAGGTTGACTGATTTGAAATCCGTGGTTATACAAACTTCCTTCTATATTATCATAACCGAAGTGAAGAGATAAAGCGTGGGATAGGAAACTAGTCAAATGAAATGCTTGTTAATGCAGCCTGGCCAGGCCTGTTTGTAACTGAGCGTAGGCTATGTATGAAGCCGGTTCCAGAATATACAGGTGGAACTAGTGGAAACTTTAATGAATAATTCAGCAACTAGCCTATTCATCATTGGGAAATTCACAATTTTCCCGCATTTGTAATGATTTAGCCACGTTTGGACCACATGATTTCATTGTCAAACTATTTCCAGTCAAAATAGTCATAGACTAGTACCGCACTGTCAAACACAATATATATTGTAAACTAGTTGGCCTATTGATGATAATACGTTTAAACCAGTCGCCTATAGTGAAATGAAAATACGAAATGAAAATACGACTTTATTGTAAACAAAACAAAAGTGAGAGAAAAGCACAAGTAGATGACCTTCTCTACTAATGGACTTGGCCAATACAAATAATTTGGAGCTGTAACCCTATTATGGCGATCTAGGATTAACGTATCACTGGGGTTTATTCAATTGTTACACACAAATGAGTGCAAAATTTGCGGGAAATTCAAATTGATAACTCCTCGACTATATTTTTGGAGAGTTTTCAATTTTTTCTCCCTTAGATGTTGACACATTAATTGAAACTCTTATTATACATGTAAAAAATCTACCTGTTCATTTTAATGTTTATTATTGTAGTATTTCCTTCAATTATGAAGCAATGCAACCATTCTCTTGTAGCCTATTCCAATAATTTATTAATTTGAATTTCCCGCATATTTTAATACCGTCACGTGACACCTTAATAATGCGGTATTAAAAAATAAAGGTCAAGAAGCTGTTGGAAGGATAAATTACATACTAATTACCGTGAGTTAATCCATTTAAATATATATGCCAATGCTCATTAGTAAGTGCCTACTTTCTGGCCTATTATGAAATTCATTGTTGTGAAGGCAAAGCTCAGAAGACTAGAAGAGTGTTAATGAGCATCGAGGGCTGTAGAGCCTGAAGAATAAGAAGCAGATACAGTAGGTATATAGGTAAGTAATTGCTTTAATATATTCCTTTACTACGTCATATCATACCGCGGAATTAGTCAGAAAACTATATTTAACTAATAAGTCGGGAACCAACAAAACACAATAAAAAACATGATAAGTAGATTGAACGAAAATAATTTATTTGTAGTATTAAAACAAGTCGCATAAGCAGCAAATTTCTGCAGTCACTTTTAGCCAACAGGAGAGAATTGAGAACTGCGTCGACAATTCCCGCCGTAACGCATCTGAACATCTGTAAAGAACATAATTAGTGCTTAGCATGTGATGTTCTTTTTTTATGAAAGTAGGCGCCAAATTAGAATCTAAGTAGATCTACATTAATATTAGCCTTCGCAGATTCATTTGTCTAATAGTAAATAGACAAATATATTATTTTACAGTAGAAAACAAATGTTCATTGACATTTTCATGCTTGGTATGTACCCGGCACTAGTGTAAAACTACGCTGAGTTGAGCCATATGTCGCAGCAGAAAAATCACAGTAAGTTGGCTGGGGCAAACTGTGCCAGTGTGACTTATGGCTCAACTCACCGTAGTTTCACGCCTTCAAAACATATGTCCAATTGGCGTTCGTGCCGGCTACATACAATGTAGAGAGGCATTTTTTTAAATCTATGATCAATATTTCATGAAAACGTCATTGACCTAGTACAAACTACGCGTAAGTAAGATCTGATTTGTTCATAACATCTCCATTTGATGCTCTATAGTCAATACCTTACACTGCAGTTTAGTACAGAACACTCACTTGTTCCACATTTCTGAAAGCACTTCAGAAGAGCAAGGCTTGTGTAAGTCTGGCCGTCAGTGCCGCACACAGGGTTAAATTGCGAAGGCCGAGGACAGTCGCAACCTTCGGGGGGGTTGTGAACATAAAGGTAGGGCGGCACGTAGGGGGTTGTCGAAGTGGGCTTGCTGGTCGTGGGCCGAGGGGTCTGCTGAGTCCGGGGAGGTCGGGTCGATCTTGGCGGCTGTGCCCCCCAAGGCTTCCCAAAGCTGGGGTCGGAAGGGGGTTTGGATCCCCATGGTTGACTTTGTCCCCAGTTGGAGTAGGAATTTGCAGGTGGGTTAGTAGAGGGGTTTGAGGGAAAGGTTACAGGCTGAGCAACATCCCAGTTGTTTGAGCCGCTGTTATTCCACCAATCCGCTTGACGTTTCACTGGTGTACTACAGACCAATGCAGCGCCTAAAATCAACAGGCTAGAGTAAGTGTAAAAATTTTGTTGGTTTTAATATTATAAAATAATAATAGAGTTCTATAAAAAAAAATGTGAAATGGATTCAAATGAAAAAAAGAGAAAATTTAAAATTTACACTAAGGCGGGTATTCCACATACGTCAATCGTCAATAAAAAATTGAAAAATGACGTAATAACGACGTAAATTGGCGTGGTAGCAGAATTTTTAGTATGTCTTTAATGTCTACTAAAACGTCATTTTTCAATTTTTCATTGACGATTGACGTATGTGGAATACCCGCCTAATATCCAAAGATTTATGGTTCATTTATAAAACCATAATGAAGACTACGAACCTGCCAAAATACGTGACATTTTGAGATGACGTCACTCGTGCTTAATTTTGTATGTGGCCGCCTTCCATTGAAGGGCTTAGCATATGAGGGGCTAAAGTTGTCGGAAATTATGCACGTGTGACGTCATCTTAAAAATGGCGTGTTCAAAATTAGATGTCTTTTCTATTATTTTTTGGTAAATAAAGTATAAGTTTTATTCGAATATTAGGCGGTGTTTCTACATACGTCAATCGTCAATGAGAAATATGGTTTAGACGTGGTAGCAGAATTTTTAGTATGTCTTTAATGTCTGCTAAACCTTCAATTTCACATTTCTCATTGGCGATTGACGTAGGCGGGTATTCCACATACGTACATCGTCAATGAAGTTTATGAAATTGAAGGACATTTCAATTTTTCATTGATGGTGGCCATTCCACATGTTTTTTTTCAAAAATTGACAATTTTCTACTGAAACGTATGCGCCAAATTTTTGAAATTTGTTTGCATTTATTTTTTGATATTTTGTATTTGTTTTCTTCGTACACTTATTATTTTTAATAAAACCTAATAATAGTAGGAGATCCGAAGTAAGATCGACCTTCACCGATCTGTTTAATGGATGAAAACTGTTTTTAAAAAAAAATCAATTAAAATAATTGTCCTTGACATATCCCATGACGCCATTTTTTAATTTTAGTTTGTTTGTTTGTGATTTTACTCTATGATCAATTGATCATTGATCAATTTTAACAATGGCATAGAGTAAAATTGAAATGTCCTTCAATTTCATAATTTTCATTGACGATGTACGTATGTGGAATACCCGCCGTATGTGGAAACACCGCCTTAGTGTTTAGAATTAGAAAGCTCAATATATTCTCTTCATGTAGAATCGTTTAAGCCAATAAATCAAAACACTTTTCCTAGAGTAATAAGAACTCTATTTCCACTGTAAGAGTCAGCTGGAGGGAAATGCCCCTACAGGCCAAGGACGGATTTTGCCTCCAATTTAGGGGGGGGGGGGGGTCAGCGGTCAGGTTCAGTGGATAATAACATTAAAAAACATGATTATTTTTAATTCCCATTGTAAACCCATCAACACTTTCATTAAATATTTGTGACTATTACTCAGGCTCAAATCCCACTCTGAAATAATTTTTCTTATCTTACTTTATCTAATTTCCCATAGGTACTTACATGTAAAAAGTAAAATGGTTGCAATCAAAGCCATTTTATTTTCTGAAGTGATCTGGTTACTGCAGCCGTGACAATAAGCTGTGGTTGAATAGGCTAATTAATACCACATCCTTTTAATGTTAAACATACGTTAATGATAATAAGTGTCATGTGAACTTGTGAGCTATATAAGTAACATAACATCATAATAGCTATACAAGATTGTAAATAGGTAGGGACTTTCCTATAAATCATGAATCAACTTCCCCAACGTATATTATTTCCTGTCACAATTAAACGTTAACAATGTGTATGCTAAGTGACTCATGCTAATTTAATGGACTTAAATTATAGTTCTCATTAATATATCAATTTACATTACTTGAGATGGTATGCGGCTTACGGTACTTCCATACTTCCAGAATATTATATATTTGGAGCATAAAAAGTGCAATAAAATTGCGTGTGTCGTTATTTATTGTTTATAAGTACAATACAAGTATATCGACTTCGAAGGCAAGGTGGTAGCGTAGGCTTGTACTTGTGCGAGTCCCTACACGCCATGCGCCATGAGACGTGTTGTAACTCAACACGGGTACTGAGGCGCCCATTCCACCGACCGGCTAGGGCTACTTACAAAAACGGTGACGTGTAGCAGACATTTAAGACTTAGGTGGCGTTTCCACCGACCTCGCATTGCAGAATGCAAATGACATTGACAGAATTTAGAATTTTTCTTTTTATAGAAATATATTAAAATGTTAGTACTTAACATATCCCATGACGCCATTTTTTAATTTTAGTTTGTTTGTTTGTGATTTTACTGTATGATCATTGATCAATTTTAACTATGGCATAGAGGAAAATAAACATTTCCGTCAATTCTGCAATGCGAAGTCAGTGGAAACCCCGTCTAAGTCTTGAATGTCTGCTACCACGTCACCGTTTTTGTAAATAGCCCTAGCCGGTCGGTGGAATGGGCGCATAACCTACAGAGGCGGCTGAAGCGGTCAATCAGATGCACGCATTATAATAATAATAATATACGAGTGTAATAACAATTTGTTATAGCATTATATCAGAGCATGTTACTTTAATAGGTGGTATAGGGGGACCCCAAAGGATTGGCCCGTGCTGGGGCCCCCTGTTAATTTAAAACAGCTTATAATTTTAGAACTATGATATTAAATTGTTTGTTTTTATTTAAAAAAATATATAAGGCCTATGTATATATAAGTTAATACGGACGCATGGTATGAGGTTATCAATTTTGACAGTAAAAACCCCGCTAATGTCGTCAATAGAATACTGAATAATGTTCTATGAAAAATGACAATGATGGTACTTTATGGTATTTTATCCTTTAAGACGACCTTACTTATTTGCCTATGTCATTGATTATATGTATACCATATAGCAGATTATTTTAGAATGGAAAATACTATTGAGAATGGTTTCGTTTATATTATTTTATAAACTGAATAATAAGCTAATACTAAACGGAACAGTAGGCCCGCTGGTCTGTATGTGACAATAAATAAAACTACATAACAACTATCCTAACCCATCTGCAGCCTGATCGAGGCGATTATAATACAGGTATTTATTTAATCCCCTGGTATTAATAATGTAAACAAGATAATTTTATAGTGGAAAGTGCTATTCAAAATTTGTTTGTTTACAGTTATAATCCTAGGGTAATTATTTAGCCCCGGTATTTATTTAATCCCCTGGTATTAAAAATGTAAACAAGATAATTTTATAGTGGAAAGTGCTATTCAAAATTTGTTTGTTTACAGTTATAATCCTAGGGTATTTATTTAACCCCGGTGTTATAATCGCCTCGATCAGGCTGCAGGAGCGGGCAGCTACAAAACTTTACTACTAAACATTATTTAGAGATGTACCTTATAATATATACCTAGTATATTCAGCCCATATCCCGCAATAGCTCTATATACAACTTTTTTCAAAAATGTTTTTTTGTCAATGTCCTACCTAGAAATGAATCTTGGATTCTTTTCGGATCGTTTTTTATGTACGCTTACGTTGACTGTCTCCTTAAATTCGATTAAATTAAAAAATTAAAAATTGAGTATTTGTAATATGTTTTCAGTTAAATTACAATTGGTTAGTCATTTTTTAAACCAAAGGAAATTGCGGGATGAACGTTTTTACCACAAGCTTTTATACCCACATGATAAAGCTGCGTTATCTACGCAGTGCGGTGATAAAATGTTCATGTTCACACGGATGGGAGCTAAACAATTTATTGCAATTTGTAAGTTGTTAAAAAAATTGCCCTATAGAAATATATACCAAATAAATAAAATAAATAAATAAATAAATAAAGAGGCTATGAAACAGAATAATGAGGTTTGAGACAATAATAATAATAATAATTGTGTATTGACCAGAAAATTGACAACTACATTTAGGAGAAAATAATAAATGTCTGACAATACATCAATGACGGCGATGAGCGTAAGCCCATGTAGCCCGTAGACTGGACATAAGAGGAAAAATTGCCGGCTGGTCTGGTCCACGAAGCCCCAACCCTGATGGGATCCTTACGTTCATCGGTCTGGAAATTACTCGGCAGCAGGGCTTGTTGCTGACCACATCATTCCCGATAGTGCAGTAGCCAAGTGAGAGGATTCTCCCCCAGATCTCAGGCCTAGACCCGCATTAGGTTGTCGTGCTATGGAATTTTTGCTTTCCAATTTATACGTAGTAGGAAAGCTTTGTGACGGTCGAAATTTTCGATTCCGAGATTTCAAAAGAATTGGAAACGTTTTGAGGTCCCAGGTACACAAAAAAGTGGTTTTTGCGAAATGTCTGTCTGTCTGTGAGTAGATTTGCGGGCAAACTACTCGGTCGGTTTGGCTGAAATTTGGCATGTAGGTTCACAAAAATCATACCTCGAGATCATTTTTTTATTTGGGGCTAACTCAATTTGGGGGGTTTTATTCTCAAAAAACTCCAAAAAAAAACGTTTAAAAAATGCATTTCTCAAAAAGGGCTCCAACGATTTCTTTTAAATTCACATATATTCTAGTAGTTATTAATTTTGATAAAATGCGGGGGGTAAACGCCCCTTAATATTTTGCTTCTGGGGTAAAAAAATAAAAATAACTAAATTTTAATGAAAAATTACTAAAAATAATTTTTCTGCGGAACCTTTCTATCGATGAATTCTACCTTCAGGCATGCTTTAGGTGTTAAATTGAGTAATGAAACCGGACAGGTTGCTTACCCAAAAAATTATTTGGTTTATTTTTTGAAAAAATGATAAAAAAATTCACGCTCAAATGCATTGCGTGCCTTGCCATTGCTACTGTGTGGTAATGTGTTGGTCTGACCTATCTAGAATTTACCTCACCTCCAGTGACGTCAGGTGGACACCCCCCCCCCCCCCCGAGATATCCAGAATTTAACCATAGGAAAATTATTTACCATGAAATTACTCATTTTCTCCATCTACTAATTGATTGGAAAGCATGTTCGAGTAAACTCGGACCGGTTCTTTTGTCATATTATGAATACGAATGAATATATGAATATGAATATATGAATTGAATTGAATTGAATTGAAAACGACTTTATTGAATTAAAACAAAACAAAAGGCGAACAATAAGACTATAAAGTCTTCTTTTCATGCTAACTGTAAAAACAAACATATTGTATTAATAGATAGATGCTTAAAATTAAATAGAGAAGAAACAAGGGAAGAAGGGGGGAGAAGGTTAAGGGATGTTAAGGATGCGCAACGATAACCAGAGTGAGAACTTCCATTTTAATCATCTCTCCAAATCAATCGTATGTCGAAGCAATTTTATTAATTGAATGCGATTCTTTTATAGTATACTATCGTAGAGTGTGTTTTTAGATTTAAAAAATTTCTGGTTTTTCTTCAGAAGCTCCCTTTTTGTGGTCGATTATGTGGAATGCATATGTTTGAGATAATTTCATCAGTGGGGCATTAAAACATTGCCTGCAGCTCACGCGTTTTGATACCTTGAGAAAGAAATATCAATAGTACCGTATTCTGAGATACATTGGCCTAATTATATTTTCAAAGGCTTTTAATGCCGGGGTTATCCAGCTTGTTATAGATTCTGGAGAATGTCTGAGAACTAGTGTTATAATTCCAGGAAAGGTATGAGGATAAATATAACTGCTACCGGTCCGGGAAGTTCTTGAACTTGACCACTAAAAAAATGCATTTATCTGTAAGGTAATTCCACTAACCTGTTCTGTTCAATTAATGTTCTGAATATTAATAGTACCTTGCATTCGTTTGTGTGCGTTGGACGTTACAGAAATGGCTCATCACTTTGTGTTTATTGGTGAGTTTTTAATATATGCCTAGTAGACTATTATTATTTATTATTATATATTATATGTTATTGAGTAGGCTACCGACATCGTATTGTATTTTGAAGGTACAGGATTACGAAGGTGGCTAATACTTCGGAAGTTTTCATTAAATAGGTTGATCGTAGAGCATAAATGAGGTGTGATAAACTAAAAAAAAAATATTTCTCCGCGCATTGCTGCTTATTAATACTGCAGTCACTATACTACTAACACCGATGGGCAACAGTAATGGAACTTGATACGTAAAAAAGGTAACGGTCACTGAGGATTTCAGGATTGTGGCCAATTGGTGTAATTCACGGAAACTTACTATGGATCAAAATGAAGATGACCATATCTTCAGCTTAACGGCATTCCATTTATGACTCTACGATGGAATTAATGAGAAATTTATGCACAAAAAATTCGAGAAATGTGGGGTCTTTCTCCTTTGTTTAGTGCCTCTTCTATCGAAGATCAAAGATCATCATGGCAATTGATATGATGATAATACTGCTGGGGAATTGTAATGCAGCGGTATCCCGTTGCCTTCTGCATCTTTATGCCGTTGACTCATCATCAAGTTCCTGACCAGTGCAGGGCCAGATTCCCAACCTCAGGACAAAAGAGCGCCCTGTACAGAAATGATCGCTTATCCCGGGTTAAATTTGGTCCCCTATATTGGTTCAGGCACCATTACGCGCATCCATGAGCTACAGATTAGGGATTTTGAGACCACGAGTCGTTACTCAGATGATCAGCTACTTTGAAGCTCCATTTGCTCTTAAAGATTCTGAGAAATCCTAGATGTAGTCGAAGCCGTCCCTAGAAGGGACTAAAATCTCATGTACGGTATATTTCAGATACCTACCTATCATATTGCACTGGAAAGTGAAACGGAAGGTCTATACTAGACATTGGATCCACCCAGCAACCCTAATAGTTGCCTTACCTCCCCCAGTCGGAAAAAAGTGGCGGCTGGGCATATCACTGACCCAAATATCTCTAATAAAGCACTGGTCAATAGAGTGGAACCACCACCAGTCTTCATTTTCTTGTCGTGCCACAGCGTTTATTATGTATAAAAATAGCCTAATCACTGATGACTCATCATTCACGGATTCACACATTATCTGATGCACCATAATTACATACGAAAAAGAACTACTACTTTTCTAAATTGCGAATGTTGGTCACTTTTTTATGCATACGTTTTGTACTATATCTATTTCTTTGAACTGTTTCTCCCTTATCAGTTTCCGGAGGCTCGTGTTTTTATTTTTAGAGGTATAGGGTAATTATATTGACCCCAGAAATTAGCACTGCCCACACATTTACAGATTACATACAATATATCTTTCATATCGGTTTATTTTCAGGTGTTCTGTGCTTATCATCATACTTAAACGCACAAGAGACTGAAAATGAAAACAAAAATAGATTCCAAGGGGACTGGATGAAGCCATATCACCGACCACCTGGGTACCAGGCGTACAATCAAAACCAATTCGGGAGGTACCAAGACAGGCCTAGCAGCAGACCTACACCTAATAAACCTTTCGGGTCAAGACCTCCCCAGTTCAGCAATGAAGGCAATTCAGGATGGAATTCGCAACCTTCGTCGGAGGTGTTTTTCCCTGGTTCCTTGCCAGAAGGCGGTGGATTGTCAAAGCCTTCCAACGGAGGCTTCAGCACTTGCTTGAGCAACTGTGTCTATACGCAGGAGTTCAATCCGATTTGCGGCTCAGATGGAAAAGATTATTCCAATATGGGAGAGCTGGGTTGTAACCAGAAATGTGGAAATCGTAAGTACAATAGTTCCTAATTTGAATATGTCATACAGAAACAGTATCTTGGAATATCATATAGAGTTTATATTATAAACGGTACAATGATATGAGAATACTACATGTATACTATTCACTATCATTAAAGAAATCGCCTGTGAGGATATAAAATGCAGTGTGACATTATTTAATTGCGATACCTATTGGCTACCTAGAAATTTTGAACCAGTGCACTCACTCCCAACGGCCTTACCATGTTGAATCCATGAGAGCAGAGGATGCTTCAAACTGCGGCGAACTTGGTAGTGTTCACAACCGTTGGCAGGGGAACATGGTGGAACCTGATTACCCGCTGAGACTATACAAGTCAATCTACGTGCGTGTCGAGTCCTGGTCCCCTTCGATTTAATCCTGTGACTTTACCACGTTCCCGAAGTGGTTCGGAATTCACCATAATTAGGAGGTCCACCCTGTCAGTCAACTCCCCTCTCTCCCGAGGTGAAAGAGTCTGCCCGCCCATAAGGGTGCCTCAATGTTAACAAACAGACTCACTCCCCCCGCCAGGCTAACAGGGTTGCTTAAAGCAGAAATGCTGAAATCAGGCGTTGGAAACAACAAACAACACTCCTAATACCTGTTTTCCAAACCATCACCACCGCATATCACAAGCTCTCACCTAACGGCGCAAATGTCCGAAATAAAATAAACGAAAGATGTTCCGCTTCAATCATACCTTCACAGGTAAGAAAACGCTGTTGCCGCTGCCGGTCATGTTGACGGCCACAACATCCCCCCAGACCCCACCAGTGGACTATAAACAGCATTCTCATGTTGTCAGGGCATGTAGAGTTGTGGTACAGACTCCAAGTTTCACCCGAAAGGTTGTTGGTTCAAGAATTCAAGTCCCACACTTGCGACATTTTCTGTCCTTCTTCGGAGGGCATGTAAAGCCCGAGTCTTCCTAGTTGAGTGTACGAAAGGGCTTTATAGCCCTAACTCCGCTAGGTTGGCTTAGTAATGGAACAAAAAAGTCAATATTTATTATTTATTTATTTATTCTCGGCCAGTTATCGCTTTGGGTTGTCAGCACTGCATGTCTCATTCTAATAGAGAATAAAGTAAAAACAGAACTTCGCAGGATTCGAAATCACGAATCTACGTCTAACTGGGGCGTCGTCTTAACCGCTGGACCACAAGCCCCGTCATGTGCAGTCCTTCTAATTCCTATACTTATATATATATATATATATATATATATATATATATGTATATATATGTTCTTAGTTATACCCTAAAATTTACCTTTGAGTCAGTCTGCCATATGGTCCTCTATTTGTTGCAGGGGTTTCATTGTCTTACCACGGGAGCTGCCGCACCACCCCCGCGCCCAGGCCTACAGCCAAAACGCCAACGGGGATGTACATCTCTCCTGGCAGGGTTGGCGAGATAGCCAGTGGCCAGGCTCAACACAATTAATAATATTTACATGTATGATGCAAAGCAAAGTAATGATTGATGTGTAGGTACTTAAGTAATTTATAATATTATACTATGAAAATTTACTGTTTGGCGGATTTTTTTGCAATCCGGCACATAGCTATAGGTTTCGAATAAACATTGTGTTCCTAATGTCATCCTATAGTGGTCTGGTAGCATGTTATTTATTGTCAATCTGCGTAATATGTAATATGATTTTTCCTCGATGTATGATTAACGTTCCTGCTTATATCAATGGAAGGTACCCGTATCTATCGATACCAACAATAACGTATCGATTGCCTCCACGGAATCCAAAATCGATGGTACTATCAGGGAATCTGTTCCAAATACTCGGTAATCGAAAGAAAGTACTCGTTTCAGGAATCGACTAGAATGGAATCGGATGTCCCTAAATTCACTCGCACCGGTTTATTACAATTGAGTCCAGCTATTAACAGGGTAGTTACACATAGCCATATTTTAGCCTAACAAGCTATTACTACGCCGATTATCTTAATTAACTGCGTTGCATTTAAACTCAACAGCTGCAACATAAATTACCCAAAGATCCCGTCGCATTCTCCTTATAATGTAGATTGCACCAGTCTCTTCCAAATTGAAACTGTCCTTGTGACAATTCAATACTATGCCAGCTGCCAATAAGACTGAGCTGCCCATCAAGTCATTTGCGTTGATAACAAGAATCTAAGTTTACTCCTCGTGGAGAAGAAATGTAACCGTCATTGCTTAAAATAGATCAACAGTGAAGTCATCTCTGCAAGGGAGATAAATTGAACAGATTGATTCTTCATTATATATATTCATCGCAGATGTACAACATCGAATGCAGGTTTGTTTATTTAGCATTTGACGGTTGCCACCCCTGGATCCCCCCACAATAGGTTTGCTTGCATTTTTTGCTCAATTCAATACGGCACTAAAGTTATAAAGAATAGGTCTCGTCAATTTGTAAATTGGTTCCATATATAGTGCTTATGCATAATTGCACTTTTAAAAATATAGTTTTCTTCCAAAATAAAACCTTGCTTGGGAAAAAAATTTATCTGGTTTTACTACCAACTAGTAAGAAAGCATCGTCAGAAAGGATCCATAAATTAAAGTATTTTTTAGTCATTTTTCATTAAAGTTAATTTTTTGTCACCAGAACCAAACTAACAAGACGTAGAAAGTGACCTAGTGGGTATTGTTCACTTTGACAATAAATACAATAGTTTTACAGTTTTTTTCGTTAGGGTAAACCCTTCAAGATTAAATTAGACCATAATGAAATTAATTATGATAATATGATATTTTTGAACCAACGTGCCAAGTTTGATCAAAACTCATGGAGGAGTTCGTCCACAAAGCGACGTACAAGCAGACGGAGTGGCAGACATTTCGTAAAAACCACTTTTTTGGGTTCCTAGTACCTAAATACGTGTAAATCCGTTGATTTTGACCACCGCATAGTTTTCCTTACACTAACACAAACATGAACCAACCTGTTTTGGGAGACCAAGGGATCAGTGTCAACGATTAACTTCCTCCTAAATCAATTTTGTGCAGTCTTATATTGTGCAATCTATTGTAGTTAAATTATTCATTTAAGTTAATCACCCAACCGAATAGTTAGGTGAAACCAAATCCGTCCGGAATGCTACTGACCTCAATGCCCGTAATAGAACATTATTGTATAGGTTTAAAGGAAAGAACCGGTCCGAGCTTACTCGAACATGCTTTCAAATTTATAAATTAGTAGATAGACATGATGTGTAATTTCATAGTAAATAATTTCCCTATGGTTAAAACCCCTCGGGGGAGGAGGGGGGGGGGGGTCCACCTCAATATATTAAAACCCCTTAAAACTCAATTGCATATTCTGGAACGAACAGACTAGGCCTAATACATTGTAACAGTAACAATGACAGTGCACGCAATGTATTGGATCGTGAATTATCTAATAATTTCTTCAAAAAATACTTTTTTGCACAGAACCAAATATTTTTTTGAGAAATTAACCTGTTTTGTTTTGTTACTCTATTGATACCCTACAACATACCTGAAGGTAGAAATCATCGATTGAAAGGTTCGGCAGAAAAATTATTTTTTAGTTATTTTTCATGAAAATTGAATTATTTTTATTTTTTTACCCCAGAAGCAAACTATCAAGGGGCAACCGACGCACCGCATTTTATTAACATTAATAAAGACTACAATGCATGTGAATTCAAAAGAAATCGTTGGAGCCGTTTTTGAGAAATAAATTTTTTAGACGTTTTTTTGGAGTTTTTTCGGGAATAAAACCCTGCAAATTGAGTTTGCCAAAAAAAAAGATTCCGAGGTATGATTTTTGTGAACCTTCGTGCCTACTTTTATCCGAATTCACTGAGTAGTTTGCCCGCAAATCGATGAACAGACAGACAGAGCGACAGAGAGACAGACAGACATTTCGTAAAAACCACTTTTTTGTGTTCTCGGGACCTCAAAACGTGAAAATTCGTTGAAATTTGGGAATCGAAAATTTTGACCGTCACAAAGCTTTCCTTATACTAAAATTACTAAAAATACTATAAATTGGAAAGCAAAAATTCGACGAATGATGAATGATTAATGATAAAGTTAATATCAACATATCCAATAGCCACAACGTTGACAAGAACTAAAATTTAATAGCCCTGCTGTTCAGATTTGTTTGTTTAAACTGGACCCTAGGATGAGTTTCAGATTTATGTTCCGGGTTTTCTTTCCTACACTAGGTAAGCTGCAGTATGCGTATTTTCCTTCGTTTTTAGTTTATAATTGGCATTTTAATAGCCTAGAGCCCTAAAATGAAAATATACTTGGCTATAATTGCCCGTATTTATTTATTGGCTAATAAGTAAATAAAAATAATAAATAAATAATAAATAATAAATATAGCTTTCACGTCCTGACTGTTGCTGACCTAGTCGAACGATATACGGACTAGGCGCCACGGGCTACTTCAAGTTATCTCTTGATCTGGCCTTTCATACTAATGCAGAAATGTCTATGTGTATATTCTAAAAATAGCAAACATCTTGACAGCCACTGATACTTTGATAAATTGAAGTAGTTAGATAGGTCAAACCGTATGACAAATGAAGTGTCCATTAATTATTTTTAATGACGGAATTTTTAATCATTATATTATTATATATTAACGATGACGAATGACTGTAATTATTTTTCCATACTACCTCTCCTAATTAACTTCGCCTAATTACGAAGTAGTACAATTTAATATTGGATTTCTATGCTACACCTTTACGATACGATTAATAGTACAATGGTATGCAGTAGCCGACAGCCGTAACCAGTTTTATATTGTTCTTAGGCGGGGTTTCCACATACGTCAATGGTCAATGGTAAATATGGTTTTGACGTGGTAGCAGACATTTTTAGTGTGTCTTTAATGTCTGCTAAAACGTCAATACCACATTTACCATTGACCATTGACGTATGTGGAAACCCCGCCTAAGATTAGATAATACACTGCTGATTGCACCTTCGAGTACGACTTAGAGAAAATATCAACAAACATATTTGTCTACAGTATAAAAATTAAGTAGATTATTAGAAGGCAGTTTCACACCGTATTTACATACGGGTGGTGTTATCATATTATTAGGGCTCTATATTAGACAGGTATTGTATCCATTATAAGTCTGTTGTATAAGCCAAGCATTGGGTGTTTACCTATTTATTTTTAGAAATTTATCATTGTTTATTTATTATTATTTAAAAAACGTGCTACCAATTAGGGAAGGGTTTAATAAAAAATTACTAAAACGTATATTCGTTTTTTTCAATATTTTTCAATCATTTACTTTTCTTACAATACTTACCATATAGGAAATATGGGATACAACATGGCGGATGACAATACCCGGGTATATAGTGCCTTACATATTACGATACGAAAGTAACCACAAAACACTGCCACGACTGCTATATAAATTTTCGTTCAAATTAAATTTTTGAACCCTTCTCAGGTTCATTGTATTCGTATCTGCCGTGTAAAGCCGGCCGCCATACCAAGTTGAATCCAGCGGACCAGAGCAGGTTCAAAGCTGTAGATAACTTGGTCGTGTGCACAGTGCCGGTAGGGAAACATGGTAGGACTTGTCCTGGTCACCTCCGAACTAATCGTGTGACTTCACTGTGTTTCCCAAGTGGTTCGGAATCCACTATAATCAGGAGGTCCACTGTCCTATGGGCTGGCATAGGACAGTCAAGTCGGAGTCGCTCTATGGGCCCAAATATGAGGCCTAAGTCGTTATTAACACGACGAACACTACTACTACTACAACTACTACTACTACTACTGCTATCTGCCGTGTAAAATCACAAAGCAGGACCTGATTTAGGTCTTTGTTTCCCCTAGATCAAAACATGCGTTTTCTCTATCGAATCTGGTTTACAGCCCCGGATCCAGAGGGGTATGTGGGCGCATTTGCCCCGGGCGCCGACAAAATCATTCACGTGAAAATTATCACAACCGGTCAGGCGAAGGAGACCGTTAAACAGGTACCGGGAACCTGGAAAAGACAGTAATCGGGCGCCAAATGACGAACTTGCCCCCCCCCCCCGAACAAATCCTATATCCGGGGCTGCCGCTTTCCAGCTATGCCGCTTAATATTAACTTATTCATGTTGTTACGAACGTTAAAAAAAAAAAACAATTTTGATTAGTTCTTTCCATTCTAAAATTATCTTGTTTGAATTTTTAATCACCCATTAATAATAATCATCGTAATTAAAATACCCCCACTGACTCCTGGTAAGATTATTATAATTTGGCCCAGAAAACTGTTTTCTGCTTCCAATCAAGCGTCACCGGTCACTATTGCATTAATTGTTTTTTTGTTTATAATAATTATAAACCGTTTTCTGGTGCAAAAATTAGTTGCTCGCGCATATAGTGAAATTAGCGTAGATTTTTAAGCGCAATTTTTAAGACGCCAACACGGTCACCTTCTATGTCATATACTTGTAAAGATACAAGGGCAAAACAACTTAAGCAGAAACGCCTAATTGACGGAACTGAGAGGTTAGCCGTTATCGATATGCCGCAGTATTAATGACTTCATCCGACAGTTCGGACTAAGTGAACGCCCGCTATATGCAGTATTGTGCCAACAATAATTATTTATATTTACTCGACAATAATGGTATGTTTTCGGATTTGTTTACCTTACACTTGTTGCGGTTAAGAGTTTAAAAAATTCTCCAGCAATTTCGGGATTATACTTCATTATAGCAGGTGTGTAGTATTTGAAGAAGATCAATGTGAACGCCTACTGCGCCGGTACCTATTGTATACATTGAAAAATAATTTAGCATTCAGAAATTTTGGGAATAGTCCAATTTAGAATTATAACATCTTAATGCAAAATATATAAATAAAAATTATAGCAGCCTACTGTATGATAATGCTCCTATGACTTTAAAATATTTTATAAACTCATCTTTACATTAATTAATTCCTCAATCCAAATCCGCAAAGAATTGTATTAAAGTGGTCGTATGAAAAATTCATAAAAAATACAAGCTTTCGCAAATTGTTTACATTACATTTATTACATTTGATAATCTGAAATAGTATTAGGCACTTTAAAAAAAAACACGTTACTGACTATGGAGCATTATATGGATTTTATAAAGTAGGTAGTAAATCAGTCCACCTGACTGACAATTTATCACCTATAAATTACCTATAAATTGTCTACTTGTGTATTGTATTTTTATTGAATTTTTTTCAATTGGGAAGTGGGCAGCACAATATTGAGTGACATGCGTGACGACTTTAACTAATTACTAGAATTGAATGTACATACTATAATATGATATCATGACCCATTCAAGGCTATTGCATGGCTGCCAAGCTAAGCCACATTCAGACTCCATGAAGTCACTCGAGTAGTATTATTTTGAAAAAAAGTGAACCACTTCCAATTTTATCAAGTGTGATTATTATTACCATTTACTGTAGAACTGGGAATGAATTTATTTCGTCAAAATGATCCATGTATTTACAAAATATTTTAAAATACCTTGAACAAACACAATATTTGATAAGTATAGTCTACCGACAATATTACGGTACAAATATATACACAGGGGAGTAAATAAGGCATGGTTTTTGGGAGGGGAGGTTTGTCTATTTTGCCAACTCAAACAACTTAAAATAGATCTATCAAAATAATATCTGGGATGATTATGTAAGCATTGTATTATAGTATATTGTATTACAATTACATTATTACATAGGTGGGCAAATCCGTGTTTTAACTAGGGCGGGTCCAGGGCAGATTTTCGGAGAGGGCCATTCCGGGAAAAGTGCTGGGTGTAGCCTACCAAGCCAAATTAATTCTGCAATTGGTGTGTTTGTTAGCGAAACTAGGCAAATTAATTTTCAGTGCATTGTGTGAAAAGCTCATGCGCCTGATGATTAATACCGAAGGGGGGCCCGGGGATCTCCCCCGGGGGAAAATTAGAAACTATAAGTGCAAAATAGTGGGGTTTTACGGAATTTAACAGCGGTAAGGTATAGGTTTTTTTTAAGCTTACAAAGGAATGTTTAAATACTTAGTCATATTGCTGGAAACAGGGGGGTCGGGGGTCTCCCCCGGGGGAAAAATTTGAAAATTTAAGTGCAAAATAGTTGGGTTTTACACATTTTAACAGCAGTAACATTTATAATTTAAGGATGGAAGACATATTCATGTAAGGTTTTTGTTTAGAATGTTCTATTTTATATTTGTACTCTAATTATTCTCGGGCCCCATGCCCCCCACCCCCCCCCCCCCGTCTAGGGACCCGCCACTGGATTTTACAATCCGTTATTTTAAATCAGCCCCCAACTAAACTATGTTGCCCAAATTTAGTTCTGAATCAAGTTCTTTTTCGCATTTCATTTTCATTAGCATAAGATTTCCCTAGTGTGAATCTGTCATTGTCAATCTTAGATCGCTTTTAACAATTTTTAACTGGCTAAACGCTCTTTCATTTCTGATGGTGACCATATACAATATAGATGCTGACTGCATAAGAATGTGTTTGTCGTCTGCCAACAAAGCCCTTGTTTATTTTGACAGTTTACGTAGACGTAGCTGTATGAGTTGGATACTTGTGCCAATTAAGAGGCAAGTTGGGAAGTTGGTTATGGGTACATAAGAATGAAACATTAGCACAAACTTATTTTAAACCAACTTTATTTCGTTTTTTTCTTTGTATGGAACTCTGCTTCTGCCAACTGAGCAAAGGCAAATTACCAACTTTCGCAATTTCACCGATTATTGGGGGGGGAGCCTACAGCTACTCCCCTGTATAAACATATACAGTATGTACGAGATTGTCTCGTATATTGTCAAAGACCCTTATTATTATTATATGATTAATAGGCTAAATTGTGGTTGGTAAGTGATTTAGAGAAATAAAATAATTTCTGATTTAAACTTATTTAAGTTGAGAACGTTGTTTTTGTCGTGACATCAACTTAATGATACAATATAGGCCTACTGATAGATGTATGTATACGTGATCGGTCCGAGTACTAATTATATTATATTCCTGTGACCATGGCAACTGAGGAGGCCGTAGTGGCTGGAAATTACAAATTTACAAATTCAATTAAGACTAAAGATATTTTTTAACTTTTTCTTCATTAAATAGTGCCTAGCCTATTTAAAAATATTATTTTTTGCAATTTAGTGGAATTTAAATTAGGTAGGCCTACCACTTTCAATTTTATAATGTGTGCAAAAAATTAAATAATTATTCATACTGCTAAAGCTGTACGATCCGGGCAGACAGGCCAAAGTCAATCTGAAAGCATACTTCCAAACATTTAATCAACATATGCGGTCGACGTGTTTTGTGGCACTGGGTAGACTTTTAGACTAATATACATTTAATTTAAGACTAACCAGAACTTACTTTGGAACGGCAACTTACTATGGAACATAATTTAAAAAAAAAACCGAATGTGAGATGCCCTGCTGACAAAGTTCCATATTAGTGTGGTCAAATGGTCAATCCGTATTAGTGAAGCATTCAGGGCAGTGGCGGACTAGGACTGGAAATCTGCTCTGGCAATTTCGGATACCGCGGCCTTCCTCAGGTCAAAAAGGCGGACGCACGCTTACATTTTTTTTCAAAATTGAAAATACTGTTGTAATGCTTGTTATTAACTCAAATTTTATTTTATTTTGAATTATGTTACGTTTTTTTCCTTTGATGACTGGCCCCAAATAGCAATTTTTGGTCTGGCCCATCGGGCAAACGCTCATCTGTCCGCCGGCCCAGTCCGCCACTGATTAAGAGGAATATGTTGGGACCTAGCACTACGGACAAATTCTCATGTGAAATTTTATTTTGGCAAAAATGCAAAAAAGCAATTAAGTAATTAAGTTAGGGTGCCAGATAGTTCCTCAACAGAAAGCAGTTTATTTTATTTTATTTTAATTATCAACTCAAATTTAAGTTACTATAATTTTTCTCTTTTCTATACTGTTACAGATTTAGAAATGGAGTTCATTCATCGAAAGAAAATTGTCATCAGTGACTTGTTACAATCTTGACCTCCAATTGTGCATTATTGCAGCCTATATTAGAAAATGAAGAAAATTTTATTCCTTCTTTATACATTTGGTAAGTCAAAATCAGCCAGTTGCTATTCGTGTTTGCGACATACTATATTGTATGCGCATCAAAAGATTGAAAAACATTTCCTATTTTTACCATTTCCTCCTTTACATCGATATTTCTTGTGAAATTTGATAAATTCATGATGATGATGAAAATGATTGTGTACCCAGAAAGGGTTTTTCCCTGCAGTACGTTGCCTCTTATAATAGCAAGCTGACACAGAGACAGAGAAATTTAAAATTGTTAAGTATTATTATGGAAACAAGTGAACGAACTGTGGGCATCATGGTGATAAGATATCAGAAAATGACCTTGAAGGCTTGGGCCACGGTGTTGCGTGATTAGCCCTCCAGCCAGACAAATCCAAGTTGCTGTGATACGAAGCCCCGTGATTTCCCTCATTCATAGGGGGCGCATGAAACAGGGTATCTCATAGGGGTTCTGGGGTAAAAAAAATCTTTGAGGAAGGCCCAGTGGTAGCCGTAGCACGTAGTTCAGTTTTGTCGAAGAAGACAAAATACAAAAATCCTTGGCCGATCCGGTGTAAGGAATAGGGAGATTCTATGCAAGCGCAGACCCCGCTTTTCCTCAATGTTACGCTATAATATATGTAGATAAAAAAAATATATTTCACTTCTTTCCCGACCACAACATCAACACAAAAAACACCCTTGTGTTCCAAATGTCGAACCACAATGACTATCAAATTATGTTCACTTTGTCTGGACGCCATCTTGAAATCGTTGATTTGTCATAAAAAGTTACCATTATCGTAGGCCGGCCACCATACCAAGTTGAATCCAGCGGACCGGAGCAGGTTTAAAGCTGCAGATAACTTGGTTTGAGCACAGTGCCGGTAGGGAAACATGGTAGGACTTGTCCTGGTCACCTCCGAACTAATCGTGTGACTTCACTGTGTTTCCCAAGTGGTTCGGAGTCCACTATAATCAGGAGGTCCACTGTTCTACGGGGCCCACACCGTGGCCTGGGACTGTGTCTAACAATACTACTACTACCATTATCGTAGATAATAATACGGACTTTCAGTGAATTTTTGTTTTCATTCTTCTGCGACCAATATTAACTGAGATATGAATTATGTATTTATCGACTTCGATGGCCAGGTGGTAACGTGCTTGCACTTGTGCGAGTCTTTACTCGCCATGCAATCGGAGACGTGTCTCACTCATCACGGGTAATAACCTACAGAGGCGACTGAAAAGGTCAATCGGATACATTCATTAAATTGTTTGTATGCGATTTATCTTTTTTTTTTTTTAAATGTAAGGTTTCAATCGGCCACCATATTTGAACTAAATTGTGGACCTAGCTGATTAACTCACTCGATCAAGATATTTGTATAGGATCAATTTTTGAGCCAAGTTTCATCAAAATCGGATACCTATGTAACATTTTGAACGGGGGGTGGTTTTAGGCTCAGGGGGCCATGAAATGAAAGTTGTGAAGAAATTTTCGAACAATTTTCGTCTCAATAGGTAGATGAATCTCCCTAAAAAAATCCTTGACGGAGCGAATATTCCTCCCCTCTTTGTAAATAGAACCCTAACCAGAACATGTAGTTGTAATAATGTTTATTTTAAAGTATTTCCAGTTATGCCCAGTTCTGCAACTTTCGACCCTGACCCAATTTGGAACCGGAAAGATAAAGTGCTTCCATTGAAATTGACATGAAAACGTATAGTGATGACATTTAAAACTATCCTGTGGCGCAATAGTTAGGAAACAAACGAAATCTGACAGGCATTGACCGTTAGATGACTGGAATTCACAGGTTCACCATTTCAGATAACGGCTATCAATGGCTCACAGTTATAATTTGCTACTTCGTGTCGTATTTTTGAGAATAGAACATGCTTTTGAACGTTAGCGCTTGTTTTTTTTAGCTTTTATACTCTTACTACATAGGGCTTAATTGAAACAACGGGGGTATTCACTGCGTTTGGTTTTGGGAAAATCGAAAAATCGAACTCCAGTTTTTCTAAGTAGAAAAATAATGCCATGGAAGTGTGTATCTCTACGTACGTTTCCCTCTTTACCCCACCGGTAGGTTGGGGAACTGCACTTGGGAAGTCGAAAACGGCCATATTTGTTGTTGTTTTGAATTTTAATTTTGTTTTTCATTTATTTATTTTTTTAATTTAAAAAATGAGCTCTGCGACAGAAACTAATAAAAAAAAAGGAAACATGTGGCAATATGTTGACTACAACAGATGTTCATAAGTTAATATCCAAAGGCAAAGAGACTTTGGAGGTAAGTTAGGTTAGGTTTTTCTAATTCTATGGTTGACGGAGGTATCCTCACACTGAGCTTCTGAGCTTTTTCTCTATTTCCGCCGATTCCCTTTTTCCCTTTGCTACACATGAGAACCCACACACCAGAAACTGTGCACCCCATGGTCCTGCGCTATAATTATATATAACAATAAAAGATTTCTAAACGTTTCTTTTTTTGCAGGAGTGACAATCATGGTAGTAGTAACATGCGCCCCATCCAGCAAGCCTGCCGTGCTGGCCCTATCCCATATCACGTGCAAAAGCAACTGTTCAGATGAGTACCGCCCCATCTGCGCAGTCAATGCGTTGGGGGTTCCCCGTACGTTCAACAACCCCTGTTACTTGGAGGCATACTACTGTAACTCAAGAGCCTGTAAGTTTAGAGGGTGTGGGGACGGCCTCCATCAAGTCATTCAAGTGTTGGAAATCCTTTGGTAAATGGAATCAGAAAGATACTGCATTCCTTTCTATGGTTTTATTAGTTTTTGTTTACTCCTTTTCCAATGCACAGCGAAAGACTGCAGTATCTGTTACCATAGGTTTTATCTACACATGGTGGGAGTAGTGTTGTATTTCCAACTAGGTGGCACATTTTAGAGTTTTAGAAGGCGCTGACAGTGGCAAATACTTAAATACGTCTTCGGGAGGGAGGCTCCCAATTATCTAAAAAAAACGTTTTGGATAGTGAAACAACATTTTATTCTTATAAAAGTAGGAATTTATAAGTACCAACTGACAGACTACATTTTCAAGTCGTTAACTTCGTTTATTATGGGGGCGAGTTCAGGAAATGGGTTCGGGACGACCCCCCACGCGCTGCGCACGCAGCATTAAAGGGGAAGAAGAAGAAGACTAAATTTTTATGGGTTGAACTTACTATTAAAATTGAGTAATATTTCAATATACAGTACGCAGTATTATAGTAACGTCAGAAAATATTTTCTTCTCGCCTTTATCTGATTGATCAGCAAGTTTGGTAATTGCTGCAATAGTACATACTGTATGTCAGTATGGTTACCACAGTAGTACTCATTTTCTGTTTTCTTAGTACCTACTAAAAACTCAGCCAGTTCAAATTAATTGCAGCAGTTCGATTTCATTACTTGAAATATACAGTATAGTAATTTGTATTTTGTTGCAGACTACGTAGTAATGAAAGAGGGAGAATGCTGACGTCATCGATACCACGACTCAGCTTCGTGAACCATCCCCAGGCAATATAATGTTTTCGAGAAAAGATATTTTTTACATGGACATTCTTTACTCCTATATGCGAGAGCATGCAACAATCACTGGTTTACTAGATATTAACGTTGTTATTGATTACCAAATTTAACACTAAATTGACATTTAGTTCAAGAGGTGACCTCATTGTGACACTATATCCGGAATAAGGTATCAAGAAAAAACTGAATTCGGTGGAGTTCAAACCCACTACCTACAGTTTTGTCGTCTTAAAATATAATACAATGCAATAATTGTATATTTCCAATCAAAATTAAAATACAATAATAATAATACGCTGCAGGGCTCAGCCCGTGTGCAGCTTAAATTTGAAAAAAGGCCTAATCTAACATTCCGTAAGTAAGTCAGTAAGTTAGTTGTTTAGTCTTGATACCCTATTTCGGATATAATGTTATTATTGTTATTAAAATAGTATACATTTTTTCCTAATCTGACCCTATATCCCAGCTGTACTATCTGCATAAGTAGCCTATCCAAAGAAATTTATTAATTAATTTTTTCATTGATTTTCCAAAAATAAAACTGATAAAATGTATGGATGGGTACAAGTACCTGGCTACCTAATTACGTCCCCTTATTAAATTTTTCTGTTAACGGGTCGAGATAAATCATAGTTTGTTCTCTGTTATAGGAAAAACTATGGCATGAAAACCCAGATGTAAAGGGCTATTACGATATTTAGTTCCTACACTGTATTAAAATAGGTACTTATTTACACTACTAGGACTTAGGTCCGATCCGACGATGATGCTTTCAGTAACGGTTATCTTGTTATTGTTACAATTATTTTTGAATCGACTGACGTAGTTATCTTGGGTGACGTCAGCCAATTCAATCATAATAATACTAGAAATATTTACAAGGTATACGTTTCTAAGCTGGGAAGTATTATTCACCGGATCAGACCTAAATAGGTCAAAGTTGAAGTCCCCATTTCCTCGTTTTTCGGTGCGGTACTGCACTTGTTATTATTATTTTTTTTTTAATGAGAACTAAAATAGAATTATACGATATCCATGTATGTGTACTATAGAATTTTTAATAAATCGTCAAGTTATCTACTCTTATTAGTAGCCTATAAGGCACTATATACCCGGGTATTGTCATCCGCCATTTTTTATCCTATGTTTCCTATATGGTAAGTATTGTAATTGTTTTTAAGAAAAGTAAAAGATTGAAAAAAACTAAAACACGTTTTAGTATTTTTTTATTAAACGCTTCCCTAATTGGTAGAATGTTTTTTAAATAACAATAAATAGACAACGATAAATTTCTAATAATAAATAAGTAAACACCCAATGCTTGGCTTATACACCAGACACATAGACCATGGATAAAAAATGGCGGATGATAATACCTGTATAATATAGAGCCCTAGTAGCCCAAAATGAAAATTGTATCGACAAGCATTATGTATTTGTTTTTTTAATGATATCAAAATCGCCTGCGTCCTTGGCACTGTACTAAATATTTTATTGTTTACAAAAATATTTAGCGACTTAATTTTCCGAATTACTAACTAATTTAAAATTTCAATTACAGCAAGTTTGGAATAATTATATTTTCGGTTTTCCTTTAAATACAATACATTATGAATAGGTATACAACACTTAATGTGATACAGTAGACAATATACAATACAATTTTTATTCAAACCTGTTAATAGGATGTGCAGCGTTAAAAATGAGCACACAAAAATCTGATGTTTTTGTTGAATTTTTATTTTTCATTAAATTTACTAAAAAGTCATACAGATTTGGTTTAGGCATGTTCAAATTCAAAAAGACTATTTTATACGTTATATATTAAGGTAATTTTAATTTGAGGCGCAGCAGTTCTTTCATGAAAGTTACTGGGGGTTAAAATTTCCCGTAGAAAATTTCATTGAAAAACTATAACAATTAAAACCCTAGAATATGATGCGCATGAAATAGTCTTTTACAACTGGAATAGACCGAATTTTTGGTAGGTAACTTGCTTAGTAAATTAAATAACAAATATTAAGTATCGGATTTTGGTGTGCCAATTATCAATCCTCCATATTCTCTTAATTGTGGCCTTTAGAAGAATAAGAAATAATAAAATTATAATATTAGTTGGGTTAATGCCGTCCCAACAATTTTAATGGGGTTCACCGTATTTATATATATTAATAATTTTAATTATATTATAATTTATTTATTTTATATATGTAACTCTTTGCAATGAAAATTTTATGATATCATCGTGGCAGTGAAATGTGTTGCAGTAAGGTAGTCCTATTTATTTAAATTTAATATTATTTTGAATTTTTGATGATTGTATGTTGCAAATGCAAGTGCTGCAAATTTTCTTCAACGCATCAGACTCGTGAGGACTCCATGTCAGGTGTCTTAATATTTTCTTTCTTCGAATTATGAAGCAGGAGAGATGTGAAAAAATCTCGGATAGGAACTTCTATGACCACATACAGAATTGCAGCAAATATGCACGTCGAAGCTAAGTCCCCAGAAAAGATCTGTAACAAAAGGTTTTTAGACAGATAGATTTCTTTACGGCATTTATTTTATAACAGGTTTTTAATAGCAATGAATAGTAAAATCCTTTTTTAAATTTAAAAAATAATAACAATTGACCAAAAATAAGTACATAGTAAGTAAAAATAAATACATTGCCACCGATTTGGCAAAATATATTGGAGTGCTAGGATATTTAATTATTTTAACTTAGGGGTAGCCTAATATCGTATTATGAAGTGAATTTTAAAGTGAAATTGAAAAACACACTTGTACCATCTTCTATAGCAATACAAGTTTTATTTTGCCAAACGTAGGAAATTTGAACGAAGCCTACAATTGGATACAGGAGGTACTCGTACATTATGTTAAAAAGATGTTTATCACAAATGCAAAAAATTCTTACCACGTCAAACCAGTTGAAAACAGGAGCCTGCCTCATTTTCGCCAAATTCGCTGTGATTATTGGAAAGTGGAGAAGGTACAATCCATAAGAAATCCTGCCTAGTACAACTGCGGCTCTGGATGACAAGATTCTGCTTAAAAATGCTGAAGAAACAAAATTAAAAAGTATATTAACAATATTGGTGCATTTAACATTTAGTACCTACCTATTAAATAAAAAATAATACATAACTTGTACAGTGTTATTAATTATGTATGTGCATATTTAATGAAACTTCTCTTTGATTGCTGTAATATATACATACAACTTGCGAAATTTAATAGACAGACTAAAATACTTACGTATGGGTCCCCATAAATTAGATAAAACCAAACAGAAGAGTCCAAGAGCCCAAATTGGCCTACGCAATGCAGCAAATATGCCTTTTTCCATTGGACTCGGTGTATCGTTAGGGGAGTAAAAATGCACCCCATACACCAGCGGTAGGCCCATCAGAATCAGTGATAACGCCAATAACCCCAGTGATCGTTTCTGAAACAATGTGTGGACTATAGCCAAAGGTATATTTTTAGGCGTTCAACACAATATTTCAAAATATGCTATGCTTCGCCTAAAAGTCCATTCCTGAGCAAGCTGGAGGAAGGCACTGCAGACCACCTGGCTCACTGCCATGCCCTACAAGAAATCAGCCATAATGACGAACACTTCGAGTCACGGATGTACAAGGAGGGACGGCGTCAAATGGCTAAGGAGCCAAATAAGGGCGTTGGCTGAAATACGAAGAAGACGTAAGACGACGCAAGTGTCCTTAGAGGTACAAGGTACCTAGGCTATTAAACTTTGTAGAAAGCCTCTACAGACGACGGAATCAGAGAAAGAACGATATAGAAAAATGGACAGAAACAGTATCCGAACATAAGTCATCACCATGGTGTAGAGTCCAAACCTACCACCCCTAGCTTTTCCATTTTTTCTTATCTTCCATTCTATACTTCCCCTATCTATGCCGGTTTTCTATGCATTTAACTCTATACTCTGTACCTGAAATGGTTCCTACGATAACATAAAACATCAGTAGTTCATACCTGGTCTGGTTTTCTCGCCTTATTCTCCACAGTTAGCAAGTAGTATCCCGTCAGAAGTCCTATCAGATATACCGCAGCACGGTTGTGACTTTTCACGTAGACTTCTAGAAATGTCTTGTTCGTGCGAGGATTTTCCAGGAAACTGAAAATGGATTTCTTACGGGAGAGATTTCAAAATATTTTGTAAACAAGAAATGACCATGAACTTTTAACAAAATTAATTAATTTCTTGTTCCACAACCAAAGTTAAGAAAGTGACCAGACGGTTAATTTATGAAAAATGCCAGTTTATGAGGAAACTTCAAATGTTTTCATCTGAAAATGCGGCCTGCACTTACGATACTTACTCAGGAAAATAAAACAATACAAGAGGATCCAAATTCTGCCAGAAGACTACGACCCCAGGCACAACAATAAATGCAGCACAAAGGGCCACCAAAAGAAACAAACCAGCGCTCCTTTTGTAGTTGAGTACTATCAAAACCAGCAGAGAGACCAAAAAGAAATGCATCTCACAGGGGATGTACCACGTATGAGTCATACACTGGAAAAAATAAAATGACGCTTACATATAGACAACATTTAATTGCAGGCCCGAGGAAGGCTATACAAGTATATTTTACAGACTTATAGCAATGCTCAAAGAATCTACTTGGTTTGTACAAAGTACTATCATACATATGTAAGTATACCCCATACTAACCATATCCGAATCTTTGATGTAATTTTGGAGAAAAAGAGCACTGAGCCACCAATTTTCCGCACACTTTGCTGATTCCGAGCCTTGAACAATTTGCCACAACGGTCCTGAGCCTAGCCTTGGCATGGCGAATGCTTCGAAAAATATCACCCACAAATATAACGGCATCAATCTGAAAGACAGAATTTATAATGCGGCCAATATTATTAAATATTGCATATGCATATAATGCATTTAGTCAATTTGATTATGTTTAATTTGGCATTGGTACCGTCCATCAATTACAATTTCTGATTTATTCACTATCAACTTGTAAGCCAATAAAGTTATAAGAAGTCCGACTGCCACAATCGAATGCAAAGTTGGCTAAGGAACTATGTAAATTTATTGATACTATACTATTATTCAAAATTATGGGAGCACAATAAGTATAAAAAGTGATCGAGTCATAACATATAAATACAGAAGTATAAATAATTAAATATTACAGAACAGATGTTCCTGTATAAAAGCACTCTGGATTAGAGCCACCAAAGTTTTGTAAAGCATAAAAGAAGAATGTACTGTTAACTTTTCATTGCCTAAATAGACTAAACAATAACCAAAAATAAAGCTAGTTTTACCTAAAAATTCGGGACAGCACAACAGCAACCGGGTTAAATGATTTTTTCAGCAGGAAAAAGGACAACAGAACGCCACTAATGAAGAAGAATGTGTCGACCGTCATGTCTGTCTGGGCCACAAACTTGAATCCCAAGTGCTGCAAATGAGACTCCCAAATGTGGTGATTCTGGGCTGAGAAGCTGATGGGGATACCGGTACGGTGGGCATAGAGTACGAAGACGACTGAAGCGAAGCGTAGCCCGTGGAAGATAGCAAGAGGGTGTTCAGCTGTCGCGGGGTTGTAAGCAACCAGCTTGGGGAAGTTCCTTCTGAGAGAGAAGCAATGCAGAAGTTTTCTTGCGAGAGCTTCAGGACAACAAATATATTGTGATAAAATTGATAAAACAAACTAAGCATATTACTACAATCCTCACTTATAAGACAGATTTCCAAATATTTTGTAAGCAATGCATGCCTGGGTATTTATGAATAAATTATTTAATTCCTTGTCCAACAACCGGAAATATTGTAGGCTATATGAAAATGGTCCTATGAATTTTTTTTTTGTTGAAAAATTCAAGTTTTTTAAATAATGCGGGGTTGTAAGCAACCAGCTTGGGGAAGTTCCTTAATATCCGATAATATAATAATAATGTCCTGAAAAACTCCTGATGAATATAGAGTAGAGGTACAGACTCCAACTTTCACCCGAAAGGTTAATGGTTCGAGTCCTATACCAGCTACATTTTCTGGCCATGCTTCGGAGGGCAAATGTAAAGCAGGCAGTCCCGGGCCTTCCTAGTTGGGTGTAAGAGAGGGCTTTATAGGTTGGCTTCGTAATAGAACAAAAAAGTCAATATTTGCCTTTGAAGGCCTACTCATTTGTCCCTTGTTCAATGCCAATGACGAGTAATATTAAGGTAATGTACATTATTCTCAATGCGATTGACCTACTAACTGACAATGTAATAATATCGTATACATAGAATTTCAGGGCAAGAGTGAAATAAAATACGGTAGTTTAATTTAATGTTAAGGAAATTCTCACCTTCATTATTTTTACTAACATCGACTGATTCACGAAACAAATCAATACAGGTTGCTGCAGCCGTTATCCCCATCAATATTACAGTTACACACCTGAAATATTAAAGAAGTTTAGATATTCCTCAATGCAAAGTGCATCTACCCATTGTACTAGTACAACGCACTTTTCAATTACTATATATTTCAATTCAAACTTTAATGAAAAGGACTCCTGAGGACTGAAGACAGGCTTCTTTTAATTCTGATTATTGGCTCTATGAATACCTGCTGAACCTTTACTCTTCACCATTGTACGCACAATACCCATTGTATAACATGACTTTTATTTAACTGCCGAACATTTTTTTGTACCTTTTGACGACGAATAAATAGTCTACCGAATATTGTTGTAGTATAGATTTGGCATAATGAATGCTTAGTACCGACAATACGCCACGTTATCATTCTAAAAGATGGCTTGGTTGAAACACAATTTTGTACACCACTGTATATATACCACATTGGCGTTATAGGCTTATATCGTATTTTACAGATATTTCCATACCAAAATATAACTTCACCATATCCCCCAGTGTTCCTTGAACGAAAATCAGTGCAGAAATCCTCTTCTAGTGAGAACGTAAAATTGACGGCATGGTTTGTGTATACCGCCTGAAACTCTGCGGCAGGGCAAGATGCGGGTACACACAACCCCCAAAAAATAGAAGCGCGGGACACCATTGACCGATCTGTAACGCTTTCCTGAGAAACAATACAATTATTGAAATACTAATGTATACACAATTTACAATGTATTGTAATCAGCACATTCGCTTACAATCGGTCGAATTCATAAAGAGGATTATTTACTTCAAGAGCAATAGGTGTGTGCTCCTTTTCATATTCCGAACCATTTATTTTTACTTATTAGCATTCGCTTTCGGACAGTTAGCAAAAGCTCGAGAAACGTAGGTGACGCTCGTGACACATGGAAATGATTACATTTTTTACTCATGAAGAAAACCATTTTTACCCTTGTTATAAACGGAAACACAAGCAATCAAGGGGGGGGGGGGTTTGTGGGGGTTCAAACCCCCCCCCCCCCCCCCCCGAAATGAGATGGCTTGATACTACATAGAATTGGATTTTGAGAGGAAAAATAAAAACCACAATGTAATATCCAATAAAATTTCTAACCCCCCCCCCCCCCGAATATTACTGTAACTACAAAATGGCTGATCATGAGAATGTTATGGTACCTACTACAGTTACTACCGAAACGAAACAAGAAGTCAGTTAAGGGAAACTTTCCAATTTTTTTGAAACTAAATGCTGAATGGAAATATTTTGATAAATTTAAATACATAATCTCCATTCACAGCCAAAAGCCCACTACATTAGTCTTTTGTAGGGTTCATAAAAATTACAAGCTTTTAAGTGAATTTGAATTGTTTCAATAGAAATATCATTGTTCTGAAAAAACACGATAAAGTACATAGTCCTGCTTTTATCAGATAGCAGTAGACTTAAGACTTGCCAGGTAAGTAGTTGACAGCTCCTCAAAGTTCGTATTTTCTGGGAAGTTTTCAAAAGACTATTTCCAGATGTGCGCAGCTATGGGTTCAGGCTGATTTAATTGACTGTCTTTAATTGTTTACAAAAAATTTGAACGATCTGAGACCTTAATTTCACGATGAAAATTGTGGTGTTTTTCAGAAATCCATTTTAATTCTTTTTAAATACTAGCGGTTACTGTAAAAACAGTTAATAAAGTACCTACCTACCTACGGACTACGGTGTGACTTCGCGGCAACGATACTTTATAGTGAACTTACGTGAATAGATGTCCAAACAGTATCTTTTGTTTTCTTTTCTCCCTGTGCAATGTGACTAAAATGTACTTTTCCGACGCAAAATTTCAGTGAATATGGTGCTTTGACGTTTTGACACTCATCGAAGTTACCTAATTGTGCTTGATTTCCAAAAAGCCAGCCGGTGGGAGATTTTGCTGCAGAATCCCACACTAAAATTAATAATGGCTATATTAATCTTGCCTGCTACTCTGCTTCTATTATCTTGTTAAATGCCAGAGTCAGCAGTAAACTATATAAGTTTTGGTAATCCGATAGCAGAATTTGTGTATTTAATAGACAATTGGAGGGAGACAATGCCTTACTAGTGTTCTGAAAAATCAAATACCCCATATAAATGTCCATCAAAGAACTGTCAGAAAGGCCGAAGGTTGCTTCGTTTTCACCAATCTTTAGAAACATACATTGTCTTTCATGGTTATCAATTCCTAGCCAAAAAATAGGCTATGTATCGTATACCTACGTGAACATTGAACATTGGGCCCTTATCATACTTACTTTCCATTGCCCATTTGGCATTATTTTCCAGACCATTTAGTAAAAGATCAGCATGATTCCGGCACAACAAAACTGCCGACCTTGAAGGAACTAGCCGAGTTTCCGGAAACACATTGGATCTATTAGTCTCAAACACATATCCCTCGGTGTAAACAATAAAAAAACACGTAAATAATAGATTTATATAAAAAAGTTGTCGGTAAACATCCATGGTTCATCAACGGTCGGTAAGAAAAAACTAAAGCAGGTATACTGCGGGGGAATGTCGAAGACCTCACGGAAATTGTTGTTCTTTGTCAAAGTATAAATTACAAGCAAAGTGACCTCGAACATGACTCAACCGTCAACAAAATAAAATTTACTAAATTATCTTTGCATTTACCTATTCATCAATGGAAAATAGAATTTTACTATAGCTGCAATAATTTGGACTCGTATCTTTACGTGGTTAAGTCATGCTTTTGCCTATTTTATTGCGTCAATGGTTGTAGCCGGTGTAGGTTGAAATCGAGGACGTTTACCAGTTTACCAATGGCAAAATTGCATACGGAAACAATAAAAGTAATATCCGAAATCCATGGGGTCGTAGTCATTCGACAAGGGACCTATGGGCCACAAGAAATAGGCATGGGTTCATAAAAAGTCCTTCAATTACTTACTTACTTAGCTCTAATAATACAAAATATTGTAGCCAAAAGTTTTTTAAACAGCATATTAGTAATGCAGGCTTCAGTAATACAACAAGTATTGATTGATCCGATGTGCTGAACGCATTTGTCAGTGCTATATATATATTTTCACCTTGCCTGCTGGCCACAACACCCCAAGTAGTAGACCTATGTTGTCTCTTGTCACAGCGGATTTTTCTTTATTTTAATTGGTAGGTGGATAATCAGTCAGGACATGTAGAGTAGTGGTATAGACTCCGACTTTCCCTCAAAACGTTGTAGGTTCGAGTCCCACACTTGCTACATTTTCTGGTCATGCTTCAGAGGGCCTGAAAAGGCGGTCCAGGGACTTCCTAGTTGAGTGTAAGAGAGAGCTTTATAGCCCTAACTCCGATAGGCTGCCTTAGTGATAGAACCAAAAAAGTCAATACTTATTATCGACTTCGATGGCCAGGTGGTAACGTGCTTGCACTTGTGCGAGTCTTTACTCGCCATGCAATCGGAGACGTGTCGTACTCATCACGGGTAATAACCTACAGAGGCGACTGAAAAGGTCAATCGGATACATTCATTAAATTGTTTGTATGCAATTTATCTTTTTCAAAAAAAAAAAAAAAAAAATTATTTATTTATTTAGAATCCTATGTAATAATATTAGAACGTGAAGGCCTATTGTATTGTATTGTTTTCGGGTCTAGGCCCAGTAAGTAACACCGTAACCTCCGTATCTCTTCAAATTTTATCGCACTTTTTGTAATAAATATATCGTACAAGCAGTATATTTCCCCTGCAATACATTGTTTATGGGCAACCTTTGTACAGATGACCTTATTTTTGTGAACTCTTTAAGATATAATCTGTAGTTGAAGCGTTATCCATCGTGTTCTACCTCTGCATATACTTTTCCCCCTGTTAAATTAGCTCAGGATTGTGCAGCCTTTTAATGAGGCTAATGCAGTGATGAGTCCAGGGGGGGGGGGCATGAGGGCTATGGCCCCCTCCGAGAAAAATTAGCGTAAACTATATAAAATAGGACATTCTAAACAAAAACCTCAGTATGGTAACACGAACATGTCTTCCATTTTTAAATTATAAATTTAACTGCTGTTAAAATCGTAAAACGCCACTATTTTGAACTTATATTTTCAAAATTTTCCCTAGGGGAAGACCCCTAGCTCCCTATCGGTACCTATCTACATCAGGCGCATGGGCTTTTAAAGAAATGCACTGTTAATTAATATGCCTCGTTTCACTTATTACAAACACACCAATTGCACAATCGCTAAAAAATTAAAATTAGCTTGATAGGCTATACCCACTATTCCCGGAATGGCCCCCTCCGAAAATCTGTCCTGGACCCGCCCTTGCGCTAATGTACCGCAGTGTAATAAAGTGACAATACTGTTGCAAACTCCTGTAACGTCTCGTTCAGAACACCTACAATATGTATCTTCCAAATAAGAACGGATTAAGAGGGAACATCTACGAACATCTATAGCCACGTTAGAAAAAGGTAAACATGGAAAATAGACGGAAATAGGATTACAATATACTAAAAAACGAGTACCATCCATAAAGCATGGTATGGCTTTAATGCAGCTCAGCGATATGAAGTCTAGACATTAGCAGATATAAATGTATGAGGCCAATTAGAGTGGATATACTCTTTAACACTAGAGCATGTAATCACGGAAAGACGTGGAGACTGAGTCGGAGATTTTGCAGTGCACACCACCCCAGCAAGGTGGAGGGTAAGGTTCGAATCCCATTTCTGTCAATTTTTCCATGTCTTCCTTCTTCTAATTCTCCTGCCTGCAGACGCTTTCTGCAAAGTTAAATAGGTACTTTGTGCCTCTAATTGTCGTTATTTGATATGATACAATATTGAAATGAAGTGCGATTTGAACGTACTGGTAACTTTCTTTTAAATTGAACATATATATAATATATATATATAATATATAATAATATTAAATTATTCTAAATTAACATCAATGAATGTAACTTAATAGACCGGGTGCCACCAATCCTTTGGTTCTCTAAAAGGGTGGCAAATTTTCACACTATGTCCGTAATAGTCCATGGGCTGCGGATATGCCGAAAAGGGATTTCTGGCTGGCGAGAGCGGTAGCATTTGGACAGGGGATTTTTTTTTCGAAAATGTTTTTTGACGAAAATTCACTAAACGAGTGGCACGTTGAGATGCTACCAAAATAACTAGTGGCACTCGAATATAAGTTGAAACTTCATGCCAGAAGATTTTCCCAATGGGAACCCCTTCCCAGAGGGTGGTTAAATCAGTTGTGGGTACCAAAAATTCGCTGAAGAGGTGGCAAATCAAATTTACCTCTATGTGTAAGCTTGTCGCCTGACAATCATAAAAAACAGTATGCCAGACGTTTTTAGCAACAGCAACCCCTTGCCAGAAGGGTCGGAAATTTATCCTAGGGTGCTTTTTGTTAAAAGGGTGGCAGTGGAAAAACCATTATACCGAATAGTACTCATGAATGTAATGTTAGAAATCTCAGTCACAGACATTTTAAGTGCAGTGGGGGTTGATACAGAAGGGTGGAAGTCACCAGCCAAAGTGAAAAATTAGCTGAAAAGGTGGCAACTTAATTTCTCCGTATACATCTTTAGATACTTCGTATTCATATTAGAAATTTTTGTCCCAGAAGTTTTCTCATACTTTTTCCCCAACAAGAAGGGGTAGTAATTTATCTGGGGTGGGTTTTCACTGTAAGGGTGGCATGGAAAATCCAACATAAAATGGTTCATTTGTGCTAATTTATGGCAGGAAACAACCCCACAGAATATTTTAGGGTAGTTAGGGGTGATCCAGAGGGGTGGAAAGTCCAATACAGAGGGGTAAAATTGGCTGAAGAGGTGGCAATCTGAATCGTAGCTTAAATGTCTTAAATTGGTGTCTGTGTTACTATGTTATTGGTCACAGACGTTATATTCGGTGTCTACCCCTCCCCAGAAGGGGTAGAAATCTACCTGGGGTGGGATTTCACTATAAAGGTGGCATGAAACATTCAACGCGAAATAGCTGCTTCTTGCCCATATATGGCGGGTAACCATATGCCAGAGCATTGTAATGTGATTAGGGGTGATCCAGAGGGGTAGTAAACCATAAACTCAGGGATAAAATTCTTTAAAGAGGTGGCACCTTGAAATTTTGCTATGTGTTTGTATATTTAAATACAAGTACGAAAAAATTGGTCCCAGAAATTTTATGGAAAATCCAACATAAAATGGTTCCTTTGTGCTAATTTATGGCAGGAAACAAACCCACAGAATATTTTAGTGTAGTTAGGGGTGATCCAGAGGGGTAGCAAACCAAAAACTGAAAATTGCGTGAAGAGGTGGCGCCTTGAAATTTTACTGTATGTTCGTATATTTGAATATATGTATAAAATACTTGGTCCCAGAAATTTTATGCGGTGCCAACCCCTCCCCAGACGGGGTAAAAGGAGGAGAGACAATTTTATTAGCTAAACAGGTATTTGTGCCAGTCTCTAATATTGATCCATTCATATTACCAATACCATTGGCCTACATTTGAAACGCACTTATCCCCAGTGGCGAAATACAAAATATCCCCAGTGCGGGGGGGGGGGGGGGGGGGCTACCAACCAACCAACTCTACGTTCAATTCGACGAGAAAGAAATTGTTAACCCCGTAGCCTAATTTCGAATCTTTGGAATTAAATTGCTTCATTTTTTTAAATTGGTGCCAATTTTTAACATAGCTTCCATGTCTTGTTTATGCAATTTAGTCGAAACTTGCATTTATATTATTTTCAGACAATGGTGCCAGTGATACAAATTGGTAATTTAATTTTTTATGATTCTGCCTATTTTACTGATAGACTTATTCTAAAAACGTATTTTTTACGCTTAACAAGGTCGTTACTTAATATTAAATGCAACATGTTATATATTCCATCGATCCTAACCCATAGTGCTAGGACAGGGTGATTTTTGCTTAACCGGTGAAAGTACAATAAGCGCTTCGCCAATATATTTGGGCCTCAATTCATGCTCGCAGCTTGTACTTTTCTCTCGGCTCGTAGGCTTATGTGTATAGGCGAACTTATATTACGACTTTAGAATATTGGGAAACAAAGAAGAGGTCGTTTGGTTGACATATTATGTAAGCAAAACCGAGAATGCAACTGTAAAAGCTAATTTAGAAAGCCGCTGGTACGGTGTCAAAAAGCAATTGGGAGGCATAAAGAATATGATTAAGAATACATCAGAACTACATCTGAGAGCGGACAGAAGAAGACATAAAGTGTCTACGGCCGATTAAATTATTGCGCTTTTAGAGGAGGAACGAAAATGACTGTCGAGGGACCGCAGTATTAGTAGTAGTAATAAATTTGGCAAAGTCCCATGCCATGGTGAGGGCTCGCAGGACACTCCCCATCTTGATCACTCAGACAACTCAATTGCGGCAGCGAAGCTGTTTGCCTGCCTCGAATCCTCCCTTAGCGAAACTAACCGAGGTAAGACGTCCTAGCCACGTGCCACCCGGTCTCGGCGCCGATCGGCCGGAGTCCTTCGAGGGAATCTGCACACCCATGCGATCATTGGGTACCTATCTCCCGAAGAAACGTTTCAGGGTGGCCGTTGTGTGGAGCTCTTCGGTCAAGCAACCCGGTAATTCTCAATCGATGCAGCCAGTGACATGCTCTGTATTCCAGATACGCATACAGTGGTGGCAAGCCCAATAATGCCTCAAGCGCAGATGGAGGAGTTGATGGCATTGCCCCAGATATTGAAATGCAAGCCAGTCTTTTTATTTTCACCAGCTTCTGCTTGGATGTCTTCAGCGACGCCCTTTTCCATCACACACGCAGCCACAACAGCCACATAAAGTCACCTCATCACTTTTATTGAAAGACCCCAGGTACTTGCAAAACCAACCTGTAGGCTCCTATGAACCGAGCATGCCGTTACTATTGCTGAATCTCATTGTCTGTTCCATAGAAGCTTCAAATCAAGATGAACTCCCAAGAACTTAACACATTTTGTAGATAGAACTTCTTGATCATTAACAAACAGAGTTGTGTTCTTCAGCTTCTTTCTTCTAGTGAAAAGAACTAACTGCGTGTTGCTGCAGCCTCTAGCTACCCAGCTTCGATAGGTTTTTAAAGTATGTCACGAAAATGAGAGGGCAGAATGTGGCTTTGTGTGGAACTTCGGTATAGTACGAGTGAAAATTTTGCAAAAATTCAACAGGCTTATCGGGAGACTTCTTTGTCAAGGGCATAGGTTTATCGATGGTTCAAGGCATTTTCCGAGGGTCGGGAGATGTTAGAAGGCGGACCCCACAGCCGAAGACCTTCAACTGCAAAGTTGAATTGAAAACATTGACAAAGTGCGGGCCCTTGTGCGTTACGATCGACGTTTGACAGTCAGAATGATCGCAGATAAATTAAATTTAAACCACACAACTGTTAATCTTCGAAAAACGGTCATGCGAGGCGACCTAACAACAAGAACAATTGGGTGCTGCATCATGACAATGCGCCTTGTCAAACAGTGATGTCAATCAATGAATATCTGACCAGTATAAACTCTTCAACCTCCCCATTCACCCTCTGGGGAGGGGTTGGCACCACATAAAATTTCTGGGACCAATTTTTTCGTACTTGTATTTAAATATACAAACACATAGCAAAATTTCAAGGTGCCACCTCTTTAAAGAATTTTATCCCTGAGTTTATGGTTTACTACCCCTCTGGATCACCCCTAATCACATTACAATGCTCTGGCATATGGTTACCCGCCATATATGGGCAAGAAGCAGCTATTTCGCGTTGAATGTTTCATGCCACCTTTATAGTGAAATCCCACCCCAGGTAGATTTCTACCCCTTCTGGGGAGGGGTAGACACCGAATATAACGTCTGTGACCAATAACATAGTAACACAGACACCAATTTAAGACATTTAAGCTACGATTCAGATTGCCACCTCTTCAGCCAATTTTACCCCTCTGTATTGGACTTTCCACCCCTCTGGATCACCCCTAACTACCCTAAAATATTCTGTGGGGTTGTTTCCTGCCATAAATTAGCACAAATGAACCATTTTATGTTGGATTTTCCATGCCACCCTTACAGTGAAAACCCACCCCAGATAAATTACTACCCCTTCTTGTTGGGGAAAAAGTATGAGAAAACTTCTGGGACAAAAATTTCTAATATGAATACGAAGTATCTAAAGATGTATACGGAGAAATTAAGTTGCCACCTTTTCAGCTAATTTTTCACTTTGGCTGGTGACTTCCACCCTTCTGTATCAACCCCCACTGCACTTAAAATGTCTGTGACTAAGATTTCTAACATTACATTCATGAGTACTATACGGTATAATGGTTTTTCCACTGCCACCCTTTTAACAAAAAGCACCCTAGGATAAATTTCCGACCCTTCTGGCAAGGGGTTGCTGTTGCTAAAAACGTCTGGCATACTGTTTTTTATGATTGTCAGGCGACAAGCTTACACATAGAGGTAAATTTGATTTGCCACCTCTTCAGCGAATTTTCGGTACCCACAACTGATTTAACCACCCTCTGGGAAGGGGTTCCCATTGGGAAAATCTTCTGGCATGAAGTTTCCACTTATATTCGAGTGCCACTAGTTATTTTGGTAGCATCTCAACGTGCCACTCGTTTAGTGAATTTTCGTCAAAAAACATTTTCGAAAAAAAAATCCCCTGTCCAAATGCTACCGCTCTCGCCAGCCAGAAATCCCTTTTCGGCATATCCAGCCCATGGACTATTACGGACATGGTGTGAAAATTTGCCACCCTTTTAGAGAACCAAAGGATTGGTGGCACCCGGTCTATAAGTTACAAAAGATAAAGTAGAATAAATTAATATCACTACAGGTTGTTTTGTCAACAGGGATTAAATTGTTGCAGATGCTTAACTTATGAATTTCACAGCTGCTTGGGAGGTTAATTTTCAACACTAGACTGTAAAAATAATCTTAAAACGCCGTGGTAGGCATGCTGGATCATTTACCAGCAAACGGGGTCTAAGCCAAACAAAGTTGACTTAATTTTCAGTGCATATTATATTGTATTTGCGGTGTTCCTTATTCCTGACTTGTTTTCCGTGGTGTTGATCATTATAGTATTGTTTTTACTTTTTTTTTCTTTTCACATTATTATATTCCGTAAAATAAAAAGCAAAACACCCCCTCCTCCTATTACTTATGGTTATCTTCACTCAATTATTTTTTGGAATTGATATTTAAAACAATCATACAAGGCTGGTAGGCCTATACTGTACTGTAATTGCCAAGCTTAGCGAAGGCTAAATGCACAGTAATGTCTTTCATAGCTACATGGCTCCACATAGTTGGGGGAGGAGGGGGGGCAACCAAGGTTCATGGCTCTCAGCACAAGTACAGAAATAATGCTGTGTATCCTTTTTAAATAGGGTCATTAAAAGAGTATATGGACTGCAAATTAATACAACATTGATGATACGTGAAGGTCAAGTCTGGATATGGTAAACAGAGAATATGCATTGAACACAGGGACTCCCCTCGACTATGGCAAATATATATAGTATTATGCCAACGGTTGCTAATTTACATGATAATTTTTTTCTCATTATGGGTAAAACCCAAACACAGGAGTGGACAAACTGTTGTATATACCTAGCATTGTCCGGTAACATTATTTTATACATATTGACAATTTAGATGAACCATTTTTTGTATCCAAACTTCCATATTTCAGCTATGTCAACACCATTATCGTATTTGGTTCGTACAAATTTTTCAAAGTATTATATACTGTATGTATTGTTACATTTACGCCCGTCGCCGCCATTGATTGCTTATTATTTTTATTTATTTTTTGCTTTGATCCTTTCTGGTTCCACCCAGAACTTTATTATTTACTAGTTACGAAGTTCAAAAGCACATTTTTCCTTCATTAATTCGTGATTAAATTTTAAGTTAATTTAAAATACAAGTTAACCTGGTGCATATTCCGTAGCCTACATGTTTTCAGTTTTATTGAACAGAAAAATGGCCAAATTTGTCTCAATTTTACAATCTACAATACTCGTTGTAAGAGGATATTCAACTGTATGTTTTCTTATCGAAAATTTGAATTTGGAGACTAAAGTATGGCCCAATCTTTTTAGTATTTTTCATGCTGTTGCCAACCTGGTATTTCAAGGCCAATGAGTTTTCGATTCAATTATAATAGGAACTTTAAAAGTTTTAAAGTGAAATTTTATTAGGGAGATCGCTAGATTTATTTACCCTTTTTTTCTTCCTGATATGGATAATTTAGACCAGGGGCTCCCAACCTTTTTTTTCCGAGGACCACTAGATTATGGTATGATTTTTCGTGGACCACCATGGCTGTGATAGGAAAATCATCAAATTCCAGGACCAAGATCAAGTAGTTTGTGCCTACAATTAGCATAGCTAATATTTGATTAAATGTTTGCAACTGATATTGGTTAGATTTTATAGTTCAGTGCCAATACTGTATTTTACTTCTAATTTCCAATACCTCAGATGCTTTATTATCTTATATCTTTCTTTGCTCCGTGGTTCACCTGATATATGTCTGTGGACCACCGGTGGTTCATGGACCACAGTTTGGGAACCCCTGAATTAGACTACCTGTCTATATGACTACAAGAACAATCAACATACAGATCTTATCTATTATGACATTTCAATTACGACTCTATGATCGATATTCTATTTTAAAAAAATACTTGGTACAAAAAACAGTCTCTAAAGCTCTGTAAAACTAGACTAAAAACGCCATGCGAGTTATGGTGTTGTTTGTGGATTTTATTCATTTGGAAAGAGAGATCCTAACTCGTTCTGGTAAACATGGAAATATATATCTGAAAATATCCTAGCAGTATACCCTTGGGCCAATTAGCAAGGCTATAAAAGCTTGGCTATCAATGCAATGTTATCAGTTGATACCCCAGTTTGCAACATGAAGCTTGCGTTCGCCATCCTTATCGGTAAGTTGAATCCATTGATATTGATTTGGTTGTTTCGAAATTGCCCAGGGTATAGTTAAGTTTTTGGGGCTACTTGGTGGCTACGATTGGGGATTACATGTTAGCATCGTTGATAGTTTATCCGAAATTTTTAACACTATTACCTTCACTTAATATTATAATATTTTACAAGGAGTACAAATGCAATGTATGTTTTTACTTAGCACAAACATCAAAGAATCAATAAGCAAATTAATCCAGGGTAGATCCCCTTAAAAATGGTTAAAATTGACATCAATTTATAGTAGGATGGAACCCATTGAAAATGGAAGATCAGAGGCGTAAAGTTTTAGAATGATGGCGGGGGCAAAACTTTGTAGACCTTATGACGTCATCAGGCAGGATTTAAGGAAAAATTGAAAATATAAGAGCAAAATAGTATGGTTTTACGCATTTTAATAGTTGTAAAGTATAGCTGTAGATTTTACACAACTAAAAAAGGAATGCTTACGTTCATATTGCTGCAAAGGGGACCATGAAGTATGAACGACGTCTTATAATGTTCGAGGCTGGGGCGCCCCCCCCCCCCCAAAGGGGCTGGAGGGGCAAGTTGGACCGTGCCCCCCCCCCAACTTTACGCCCCTGGAAGATAATATGATAAATATGGAAGAAAAAATAAATAACGGGCGATTTGAGATCAGGACCAGGAAGGGAGAGTTTTTAAGGGTGAAAAAAGGGTGACTAAATATCGAGAAAGCACCCTAATTTTCAATCGAATAATCTCACCTCAAAAGATCAATTTTTTTTTAAAAGTTGGTGGGCTTTTTGTTTGCTAAAATCTCCACTATTCGAAAGTGTAAAAAGCTTTATATGCATACTGTGCTAAATTTTAGGTTATGTGAACAAAGTGTAAATTCTAAACTAAAATTGTAGATCTTCTTATTACCTACATTTTATATATTTGACGTTTCTCCATAAAACTTGTAGTTTTGCCGGAAATCAAGATATACTGTATTTCACCCTTAAAAACTCACCCTTCTACTCCTGACCTCAGATCGCCCGTAATTTATTTTTCTTTTCATTTTTATCATGTTATCCTTCATTTCCAATGAGTTTCATCCTGCTATAATTTGATGTCGTTTCTAAAATTATCTACCCTAGACTATGTTATTCAAACAGAGTTTGAGCTGACGGACTACTTTATCGTTTATAGATGAAGGATATAGGAAATAGGATTAATTAATACAGCCAATTGATAATAATGTAGACTATGAACATTAGCTTAAGACGTATCACATTCCTTCTAATGTGAATGGACGTCTTTAAATCTTGAATTATAATTTTTTTTTTTTTTTTTTTTTTTTTTTAAGGCGTGGGAGTCTTTCGAGTATTTGCGCCGGTCGGTGTGTGTGTGTGTGTGCGGAAGTCATGGCTGTTTTAGAATGGTTTTGTCTACAGTCTACAGGTGGGGGACAAATTATAATATTAGATAGGCTAATAATACGGGATTTTGGTTAATTTTTTTCTGCAACTTCTGCAATCTATATTATACTGATATTTTTTTTTTGATCGGCCATCTTGAAAAAAATTGTGGGCCTATCTGGTTAACGAACTCGACCAATACATTTGTATGATAAAATTAAGTAACAAGTTACATCACAATCGGATAATTCCTATGGAATTTGCAGTATTTTTTAAAATCGATAGTATACGTATGTCTTTAAAAATTTTGAACGGAGGGTGCCAAACTTTGTAATATAACTTTGATGAACATACCAAACTGGTGCGTCACTATCCTCTCCCGGCGATGGGTTCTCCTTCTGATTCTTCTTTCTTACAAGCTAATTCTTTCATTGGTGGGCCACTAGGCCAATGGAGGTTTGGGTTCCTGGGTTCCTCTTTTCTTGTTCGTTTTTTCCCTCCCCCCTCGCCGCAGACAGGAGACTCCCATCAGCGAGGGGGGAGGAGCCCTCCTGTCGGCCTCCCGATCACTCCCTCATTTCGGGTAAAATGCGATGACAAATGAAAATAATAATAATAATTTCCTTTCACAATGATCACTCCTTTGTGTCAAAATTGCCGATGTGTCGATTCAAAACTCAACAAGAACATAAAAAACGTGTCACCAGACAATATTTAAAAATACATTTTGGCGCAAATTACGGGGTCTTACTTTACTTTCAATTACCAAGAGGGAAATCACTGTGAAGTATCTATATTTGATTTTACTTTACGTCGTTACAACTCAGTGAAGTACTTGTGACTCTAGTTATTTAAATATATATAGCAATTAGTTCCACACCTACTCACTCTAATTTTCTTTGCGCAGCCCTCGCCCTGGTCTGCACGGCTCGCACTGCCGCTGTCACAGATAAATGCAAGCCTATTTGTCCTGCTATCTTTCAACCAATCTGTATGACCAATGGGCTTGAGAGCAAGACCTACTCCAACCAGTGCACATACGATTATGATGTTTGTTCCAAGAAGATATCAGGTAGGCTAACATGTATGCTTTGTCTGTAGTGTTTACTGCATGCTGCTGGCTCATTGAGGCAGGTGCTACTGACCAAAACTGTCTCAAGAGATGTCCCTACATCCACAAACCAGTCTGTGGCACCAATGGAGTCGAGGACAGAGAATTTGCCAGCGAATGTGCTCTTGAACAGGCAAATTGTGCTGCAGGAGGCAGTTCAGCAGGTACTCCGTCAGTTAGACTAATAAGAGCCATTATTTGTGGGAGAGGAGAAAAAAATGCCAAAGCTAAAGAACCCATTATTGTCCCACTAACATATTTTTTGTCCGACCCCTAACAACGGCGCTCAGTTACCTTTTGTAAAGTTGGGAAGATAAGGGCATATGGAGGTTAGATTAACTGACACAAAATTTCTGTAATGTAGTTTCTATTCTGCTACTACCTGATCAACACAGTTCCGGGCACTTAGTGTAAACCGCGTGGAAAAGGCAGGGGCGGCTCGTGGGAATATAAATTGGTGAGGTACAGCATACAAAAATAAAATAAAATATCAAAATTGGCAGAGCTGTGTGTGTTTAACTCGTTTAGAGGCAGGGTCTAGCGCGTGTCTCATCGGCTCATCATTGAGCTGGGTGCAGCGAAAGTTTTGAGTATGTGTCTTCACGCTGTTTGAGCTTTTTACACCTTGAATTCGTGCCTGTCTTTTAGCAATGGAGAGGCAGTCGGAAATGGTGCCACTGCATCATTATAGCTAGTTGTGAATTTTTTGAGCTAGTTCAGCTCATGGTTCCTTTTCGCGGTATTTTTTAAGTTTTAATTGCCTCTTCTAGAATTTGATTTACCTATACATTTCCTAATTCAAAATACACTTTTTTGTTCGAATTATTTGGAAAATTAGGTGAGGCACTGTCTCAGTTGCCTCTAATGGCGAGCCTTCACTGGGAAATGACAAGTTTTCAACACAACCCTGGGGTTTTCTAGTTTCTCTTACTTTTTCCACACAATCACGCTCAAGTATCCCTTTTAAAATTTCGTTCTCATCCTAAAATGTCGAAAGACTCATATGGCTGAGTACCTACAGCTCATTTGATTTAATTTTTGTCAATCCCCATCTTCTTTTTTTTTTTTTTTTTTTTTTGCGTCATAATCGACAGATTCACAATTTCATATGAGTAAGCTACTGTAAGCAGGAATAAAAGCGGTTTATAGAATATACTGAATACCGAGTGTAGCCCGGTTGCATCAATCAATTTAGCGACTTCGGTGGCAAGGTGGTAGCGAGCTTGTACTTGCGCGAGTCTCTGTATACATCTTGCTGTCGGAGACGTGTCGTAACCCGACACATACTTAATAGGCTACTTAGTGAGGCGATTGAAGATGTAAATCGGATTTATATATATTAAATTAAATAGTTTGTACGCTTTAAAACTTTTTTTTTAATTGCATTGCATGATTGGAATGCTTCATCTTTGAGACATTACGTATGTTTTTAGCGTTATGTTAAGAAGAGGAGCGTACCTATCGGATTTTTTTGTACCGCACTGGATATTTCGAAAATCTGCAACAGTTAAATTCTGTTCAAATCCACGTAAAATCGTCAAAATCAATTAAACTTCTTTACAGATTTCAACATCAGCTTTTATGGTGTAAAATGTTAGATAAAAAATTTTTTATTGACATGAAACAACGGCAAAAGTATAAAATTAATGTGATATTAGAAATAGAAATATGGCCTACAGTCTATATAATGTGAATTATTGTTTCAGGTTATAAACTCAAGCACGCAGGCGCCTGTGGAAAGGGTACGACCAAGCCCAGAATTTGAAGATGAATGATCTGAATTGTTAATTTTATATCATTAATTTCGTTTTTCGTTAATTTATTTTGGATATATCGTGCGTACTAATTTAATAAAGACTCATGTAACTATGCTAAGATAGATTTTTGTGTAGCCTACCTATATATTTTGGCATTTTTGCTCGAGTAATATAATATGTATGTGCTCTACTTTTTTCCCTTTTAAAACATGTGCTTCTAATTTAAAGAACATGTGCCTATGTATCTTTATTAATGATGAAATAGAGGTCAAAGTTAACATTAATATACTCTATATTTTTGGATTTCTTTAATTTCTTATGGTACTCTTTTAGGCCTAGTTAGTACTAAAAACGACATTGGTCATCGAAATCTTTAAAAACCAGCAGGAAATGCTAAAGTGGTTGTAAATTTGTCAAGCCTGGAAACATTGATGAAGAAAAAGTAGCATCCCGGCTGATGGGCAGTGGTTGACCTGAAAGTGTCACTTGCTACGGAGCCACGGAGGTACAACCTTCGACGTCTACGCAGCGCCACTGAAGATGTCGACCACAGCTGTTGACAAAACGTTTGGAAGTTCACTTTCAGATCGACCGCAGTCCATCTGCTCGGATTCAAGTGTTTTTCATTTGACTGCGGCCTTGCTTGAAAGCCTGTGCAGTTACCTACCTACCTGGAAACATTACCGAAAGTAACGGCTAATATGACATCAGCATACGATAGCTTGTGAATACACAGTACTTCTTAATTCTTATTTGAATCATGCAGATTTTAAATGAAATGGAAAGAAATGAAAACGCCTCTATGCTATTAAATGAAAAACGTCTTTATATTAGGCGAGCTTTAACCCTGAAGGACTAGTCTGTCAGCTTGTCAAAGTGAACTATCTGACCAGTCTACACGGTTCATACTGCTGCTGCTTCTGCTGTTGCGGCTGTGTTTGATAGCCTCAATGACCTTGTAAATGATAGTGACTGCCAAAAAAAAACTGTCGGAATACCCGTACTCGAACACTAGTGGGTCCGAAAGCAGTTGGTTAGTTTGAGGGACGTTTATTATGGAAATATGGGAATACATTACGTTACGTTACGTTAAGGTGGCTCCATCGGCCCGTGAGGACCTCTCGCCTGTCGCACCAAGCCCCTCCAAAGCGCGCGATTCTCCGCCAACTCCCTCCATGCGTCGAAGTGGATGCTGCCGGCTCTCAGATCCTCGAAGAGCTGGTCCGACCATCTCTTTCTGGGTCGCATTTACATTACGGTCCGGACAAAAACAGGAGACTTATTTTGGGGGCTGACACAGCTCCCTAAGTTAAGGAAAGGTGTAGCCACAAGAACACATGTAAAAGTTCAGGTTGCAAAAATTAGGTGAACCGATGTACAATAAGCCAAAGGCTGCAGTATTAAGACTACCATACTTGGAAAAGACGGCTAATAGGGCCCCTTTCATTCATCAACGGACGACTCAATACCATGTTAGCCAACATAAACAATGATAGGTTTAATATTGGCACTAGATTTTGCTTAATAACTGTGGACTATGAATGTAGAAGGCGATTTGTCACAAAAATTAATTTATGAGTTGGTGGTGTCACTGGAATCGTCGTGGTGATCCCAACGCGCCTTTTTGGCTTTGTGGCACCGGTTCAGTATAATTTGTTATGTTTTTTTTTTTTGATAAATACACGCATTATTATTATTATTATTATTATTATTGACTTTTGCAAAGAATTTAATAGAAGATCTAATGCGATTTCTTTAATATCAAAAAAATATTAAAAATCGTACAATATTCACCCCGTTATGTACAACGGAAGCATTTAGATTTTAATTCATTGGAAAGAATGCATGCACCCGACAAAGTTTGATTATCCATTCGTATTGTACAATAGCTACTATTGTATGAACAGTGTAGCCTTAAAAGTGACAATATGTAAATTATAATTTAGGACTGTTAGCTAATAGCCTATTTTCTTTTATTTCACTGTAATGAACTTTGGATACCGTGGACCTCGGACTGAACTTTTCTTCTGTTTTTTTTTGTTTGTTTATTTGACCCCTTCTCGATAAAGTGAAAAAGCTAAAAGGTTATCCATCATATTCTGCCTGCATAATTATATAATTCCCAAAGTTTCATAATATCTTACTAAATAACCGTGCATGGGTTCCTATTTATCAACTAGTGTAGGTAGGCTACCACAATACGGTAGGTAATAATTATGAGTATAGTTTCACAGTAAATGATTGTCTTAAAGTTTAATTTCTGCTATCCGACTTTGTCTATCCTAAAGCACTGGATTCATCAGTCCAGAATGGCTAATAATGATAATATAATAAACCACAATACGAGTAATTATGGCATGGGATGTAATGCATTGGAATATGGATTATCCATAATATCTTCAAAAAATATTTTTCTCAAAAACTATAGCATTGCTAGGGAAAGCATCCTGTTCCGTTTTGTTCCTCTATTTAGCACCTTAAACAACCCAAGGTTAGGAAGAATCGATGTAACGGTTGCTCAGAACAATTACTTTTTTACTTGAACCAAGCTGGGTTTTGCATACATTAATAGCCACTATACTACTATATAATGTGATTTAAAAAGAAATCATTGGAACCGTGTTTTGGAATGAAATGAGTTGTAATGAAAAATAAACCATATACATTTATCAAATTTAATACTTATATAATTATTCAGTAGGTAATCATCACATTCATTTGAGTAGCTTGGCTGAAAATCGTATAACAGACCAACAAAAATTTCGCAAAAAGCACTTGGTACTGCCTCAAAACTTGTAAATCTATAGAAATTTCTTGAAATTTCGAAAGCATAAATTTCTACCACTTATATCCACGCGTACAAATAGGAAAGCAATAAGTTATCTAACCTGACCCTCAGCGTTGCTGTCAGGGCACAGTGATAGCTAAGGAGCAATCAGCAAGGCTATAAAAGCTTCCCTATCAATGTATTGTCATCAGTTTGTGCTCCATTCGCCAAAATGAAACTTGTATTTGCTATCCTTTTCGGTAAGTTCGATAAAATACCCAAATTAAAGTTGCAATTTTTAGCTAGAAAATTTCAATTATAGTTTAAAAGCCCAATTCAGACTTGAGCTAATACAATAACCTTAGTTTTTACCTTAGGTAAATTTTGGGGACACGCTGCAAGAACGCCTGCGGATTAGTTATAGCGTAGAACACTGCAGGTACTGTTGAACCGGCGCTTGAAACCAAAGCTTGTTTGATTTTACTTATATATGGAATTATATTTTGCACTTCGGTTTCGGAATCTGCGGTTGGGCCTTCTATTGAGAATGGAAAAATGTTTTTTGTGCCCAATTGTTCTATATGGTATGGAGAGATGGACGATGACACAAGCTATGGAGAACAGAATCAGTGCATTGGAAATGTGGATGTACAGGCGAATGCTGCGCATATCCTGCAGAGATCGTCTGACTTTTATTTCCAATATCGTTTTCAGCACTCGTCTTGGTCTTCACAGTCCACGCTGCTGACAAATGCAGCCCTATCTGTGCCCAAATGAGCAAGCCCATCTGTGTGACCAACGGACTTGACAATAAGACCTACGCCAACAAGTGCGCATACGATTATGATGTTTGTTCCAAGAAAATAACAGGTACGCAGATGTAGTTTTATTCTCTAGCTAAAAGTATTGGGCTGGCCGTGCGCTCATTTCAAATTATGCTAAGCTACAGTTTGTCTCATGAGATAGCAAATCTGCATTGAATATTTTATTGACAAATCCCCAAAGCGTTATGATGATTTGTTCTGTCCATATCTACGTTATCTAACAACTTGTCATCAAGAAATAAAGTGAACTACTAGTATATTGTAATGGACTCTAAGAATGTTAATAAAATAATACATTTTAATATTCATACATAATATTGCTGCTGATGCTGTTGTTAGAAAGACTTCATACGAAAAATGTGATTCCCTATATAGGTTTTCTTATTAATGAAATACACAAAATTGTTGTTACTAATTGATAATTTTAATGTTTTTCCAGGCTACCATCTTAAACACGATGGTTCATGCGGGAAACCAAAAGCATAAGTTGGAGCTAAAACCGATTTTGGAGTCCCCATTTCCTGATACCTGGACTTATGAATCACCGTTAGGCTACTTTAATTTTAAATATACAGTATGTAATTAGACGCACAATAATTGTAAAATTATTCACGTGTTTTTCCTTCTTTGAACGAAATATATCTGTAATTAAAATTAAAATATTTTTTTTTTACCACATCTTGTCATTGTAACTCTCTTCATTTGTTAGTATGTCACGAACGTTAGGGTCTGTGAACCCACAGTGGTTTTTTATGCTGGTGCATTGCTCGGAAATTCTGGCTTGAAAGGTGGGAGCGTAAGAGGCTCCGACAGGTGAGGAGGCTGTTTACAAACATGGGCAATTCCAAGTTGTAGAATTTTTCAGGAGAGCGGACTTTCTGTTGAAAATTGCATTAAGCTTATAACTGACCCTAGACTTCTCATCTCTTCTGTGCGCAATCTGGCTGCTTTGGCACTTTATTTTACAATGTGCAGGTGGATATTAACATTTTCCGCAAGGTCGGATCAAATCCCCATTTTGTGAAAAAACGGAGTTGTCCACGTTTGTAACCAAGCTCCTCAGGTGTATATAGTGGAGTATCCTAAGAAATGGCAAGCTCTACGCGATATACCGAGAACCTACGATAGTAGCCGAAATCAATCAGGTGGCTAGGGGGCGCTTTAGGAACGAATGCCAGAAAATAGGGCTACAAGGGCAGCCTTTCACAAGGTGCCCCAAGGGAGAAGGCGAGTAAGATGCTCACGGATGCGATGGCTGGACGACTTTAAAGTGGATCTGGCGACCCTTGATGTCGATGACTGAAAAAAAGAAAGAAAAAGAGCGCAAGACCGCGCAGGATGGCGCGATGTGGCAGGGCAGGCCAAGGCCCTTCATGGGCCGTAGCGCCGAGGAGTAAGTAAGGTAGTAAGTAAGGGAAATTTTTGGACAGACAGACGATAAACGTAGTAAATTAAAGCCAAAGATGTTTCTAAAGTTTCCTTGGATTTATGTTTCATTTTAGTCTTCATGCTCATGTTTGGCATAAATATTTCGCCTCAATTTCACGATTCTTCAGTTCCTATTACCCTAACCTAGTTTTCCAGAAACAAATACTGCTTTTAATGCTTTTAATAATAAGATTGGCGACCATCATGGCAATTTGGAGACTCCAAGAAGGAAGTCGTGCTCTTGCCAAACCACTGCCTCAGGTTTTTCAATCAGGATGTTCTTATTCTGCCGGGAGCTCTTTGTCCATTTATCTTCCCTTGGATATTTTACGTTCCTCATCACCTGGCCAAAATATGTTATTTCCGTTACTTAACCGTCAGCAGGACCTCAACATTATGTACACGATCTCTCCGGGATATGTGCAAAATTCTTCTGTATACTCTAATTTCAAATGCACTGATTCTGTTCTGTTACAAATACCCAAATATACAGTATATCTCGTAGCTAAAACAAAGAACCGGTCCGAGTTTACTCGAACATGCTTTCCAATTTATCAAGTAGTAGCTAGAGAAAATGAGTAATTTCATGGTAAATGATTTTCTTATAGTTAAATTTCGGGCATCTCGGGGGGGGGGGGGGGGGGGCGTTGTCCAGCTGACGTCACTGGAGGTGAGGTAAATTCTAGATAGGTCAGACCAACAAATTACCACACAGTAATAATGGCAGGGCGCGCAATGCATTTGAGCGCGAATTTTCTATCATTTTTTTCAAAAAATAATTTTTTGTGCAAAACTTAATAGTTTTTTGGGAAAGCAACATGTCCACTAAATTTAACACCTGAAACATACCTGAAGGTAGAAATCATTGATAGAAAGGTTTCGCAGAAAAATTATTTTTTAGTCATTTTTCATTAAAATTTAGTTATTTTTATTTTTTTGCCCCCAAAAGCAAACTATCAAGGGGCAAGTGACCCCCCGCATTTTGTCAACATTAATAACGACTACAATACATGTGAATTTAAAAGAAATCGTTGGAGCCGTTTTTGAGAAATAATTTTTGTAGACGTTTTTTCGGAGTATTTTGGAAATAAAACCCCCCCAAATTAAGTTAGCCCAAAAATAAAAAAAATTATCCCGAGGTATGATTTTTATGAACCAACAAGCCAAATTTCATCAAAATCGACCGAGCAGTTTGCCCGGAAATCGACGCACAGACAGACAGACAGAGCGACAGAAGGAGCGACAGGCAGACAGACAAACAGAGCGACAGAAGGAGCGACAGGCAGACAGACAGACAGACATTTCGTAAAAACCACATTTTTTGGTTCCTGGGACCTCAAAACGTGTAAATCCGATGAAATCTCTACGTATAAATTGGAAAGCAAAAATTAGGAAAGCAAAAATATCGCTCTAAAATACAAAAACTACCTAATCCGCAACGTTTTAACAACCATTACCGTACTAAAAGGGCCATTTCATAAAGCAATTAACCCAATTATAGGCGGACATACGTAGATTGTCCGCATTTTGATATTTTTCCTGGTCACATGGTATCAAGAGGAAAAAGCATAGTAGTTTTAATGGTCACATGAAGTTATAAATCACAAATTTTATTACACGTGTATAAGTTGCCATACTTGCTGGTTCTATTGCCTGTACGGAACTGGGAGTTTTATATGTATAGGTAAGCTATACAACAGGCAAGCTCTGGCGGAGAACTTAAAAGCTATAGTTAAGACATTTTATCACTACTGTAAGGAAGTGCAGTATTTTGCTACACCATTATACCCCTAACTGTTATAATATAGAAAAATTGTTTTTGTATAGGAGCTGAGAAAGTACTATTGGTCCCAAAAGTGCCATGAAACAACCAACCGATTCTTTAAGTTTGTAAAAAAATGATTAGACGCAGGTAGTAGGCAGAAAGAAGAAACTGCCCCCCCCCCCCCAAACGCAAGTTGTAATAATAAATTGAAAAGTAAGTGATGTAGGTACAAGTGATTCGGTGGGGTGTCGGTCGCCATTACAGTCCAATGACGCCACAAGTTGAAATAAATTTGTCTGGAAACTTTTTTTTAATTGCCTCGTATAGACTTGTGTAGACATCACAAGGTTGGTGACAGCTAAATGTTAGCTCAATTACTCAGCAAATGTAGTCATTTCACGAGGATTTAAGTTGGAGTACCATGGCTTAGCGGCGGCCAGTTTAAATCTATCGTCGCCATGAAATCAACGTCGGTCGCTCTTATTGCAGCAGGTAAGTAAATAAATAAATAATTAATTTTGGTACTATTTTTTCAATATAATTATTATTATTATTATTTTAACTTTAATCGCATACAAACAATTTAATAAATGTATCCGATTGACCTCTTCAGTCACGTCTGTAGGTTAGTATACCCGTGCTGAGTTACGACACGTCTCCGATCGCATGGCTTGTAGAGACTCGTACAAGTACAAGCACGTTACCACCTTCCATCGAAGTCGATTACGATTACTAAGCCAATCTAGTGGAGTTGAAGCCCTGCCTTACAATCAACTGGGAAGGCTCGGGACCTGCTTGAAAATGTAGCAAGTGTGGAATTCAACCCAGCAAACATTCGGGTGTAAGTTGAACGCGACTTCGTTGGCAAGGTTGTAGCGTGTTAGTACTTGTGCGAGTTGCGGTTGGAGGCGTGTCGCAACTCGACACAAGTACCTATTAGGTGGCTTAGTGAGGCGATTGAAGAGGTTAATCGGATACATTCATTGAATTGTGTATATGCGATTTAATATTTTTAATTAAATAAAAAATAAATAAAAAATATGAATCCCGCATCACTACACTTCATGTCCTGACACCATACCTACAGGAAAACAGTTTATTTGTCTGTTAGCGGTGGGAAAATGAGAGAGAGCTCAAATTGGCGCACTAAATTGAATGCAGTGCAGAAAACGCACTAGTCAGAGGCGACTGTGCCCTGTGAGGGAAATGGCAAGGCTCGTATATGCAAGACTTAGCGACTTCGGTGGCAAGGTGGCTTGTATAAGGTGCTTGTACTCACTTGCGCGAGTCTCTATACATCTTGCGGTAGGAGAAGTGTCGTAGGCGATTGAAGAGGTTAATCGGATACATTCATTAAATTGTTTGTATGAGATTTAACCTTTTTTGTATAAAAGAAAAAAGAGATGAAATGAGAAAGACCCAAATGAATTGAAATTACTAAATAGTAATTAGAGCAGCCGGAAAAGACGCAATGACCATGATGTAATGCTGGTAAGCACGGTTTGTTGAAGGAGAAAAAATACTGTACATAAATAGATACCAGCCGCAGAAAGTTGAAATGAAAATTGTCTATAGATAGTCAGTGTTAGTCTTCGGCCCTTTCTGTCCAATCATACACTACTAAAACCCATTCGGCTTGATCTGGATTCATCGGGTTGACATACCACCTTTTCAAAGAAGAGACCCAGACTCGAATTTTCCTCCTGTTCAGTTCTCTATATACGGCTTAAGGCTATTTCAAAATTGCTTTTATTACCATCGGCGTCAAGTTTTTTTCAAACAATTATTCTTTTTCTTCAGTGCTTTTGGCATGTTGCTGGTCAACCTACGCAGCTGCTGTAATCAAGCAATGTTCCAACGCATGCCCTTTCCACTACTCGCCTGTATGTGGTACAAATGGAGCAACTGAAAAAGATTTTCCCAATGAGTGTGCAATGGACGTAGAAAATTGCCACCTGGAGGAGAGTACACAAGGTAATTAAGGAGGCGAAAATTCTCATGAAAATGAATGTCTGAGGACTGGTAGACGATCCTCTGTCTTGCATATCACTACACCATTTACGTTTTGGTCTGAATCATGCCTAGTAGAAACGTTTTAAGCCCAATCCCATTTTTTCTTGAATTGAATGAAACTTTATTGAAATACCAAAAGGAGGACAATAAGATTACATAGAGTCTTGTTTTCATGCTGACCCTAAAACAGATTGTATTATTAATAGATACCGTAAAACCGCCTAAATTGGGTCAATTTTCAGTGAATTTTTCAACTTTTGAGATTGTTTGTTGTAATATTTCACAGTTATTGACGTTTATACATAGCAGCACGCACACGAGATTTAGCAGGAGTCTAGTTTTTCGAATAGAATGGTCCCACTAAGAATACAAAATTAAAAAGACTGACCCAATTTGAACTCTAAGGGTGGGTAATTTGGGTCACTGAAAGAACCCCTTCTTAACTAGTGTACCTTACTCTTGTACCACAGTTAAGCGCTACGCGCCTCATTTAGGTTTTCTTTATATTTTTATCACATTCAGCAACTAAAAATAAATTAGCAGGGACATCTATAACTTACTCTTAAAACTATTCGAGAATGTCCAAATAAACATTATTCAATAATATTAGCGGGAAAATGGATAGCTATTCTCAGTAATTGCGTACAACTGAAGTTTTTTCAGGGTTCTTGTAATTTAAATATTTCAAATTTAACTAGGAATTAAAATAAACTAACTTAGCATTATAGGAGTGCCTCACTTTTGCCTAAATTATTTATTTTAGTTATTGTACTGTGTTTACAGACATCAACATCGCCATGATGATTGTCGGCGGTTCTAGAATAATTTTTTTTTTAATTTTAGCGCGCTGACCCAAAATACACTCTCTGACCCAATATAGGCGGTTTGACGGTACACTAAAAAAATCTAGAAGAAAAAGAAAAAACGGGAGAGAAAGAGAGGGGGAAAGAAATTATTTCAATATTATACGTATTAGCCATTGGCTGACTGTTTCATGTTCTCTGAGACTGTACGGGGTGTCCAAACTAACACGCTTCTTATCTCTTTTTTCAGTTTGGCGAGTTAAAAACGGAGGGCACTGTGCTCTGGACTGGACCAGAAACGGCCAGCTCAAACTCTAACATTTAAGTTTCTCATTTTCAACTGTATTTTTATCACTCAATTAATTCTACTGAGGTATATTTATATTTTTACATAAATATAGAGCGTCAGACTTACTAACGTGTATAATTTTTACGCAAATTCAAAAGACGACTTAATATCAATAGGCAAGGTCGTAGCCAGAAATTTTTTTCGGGAGGGGTCACCGCGGTTTCCGCGGAGGTAAGGTAACCTCAATATTTTAAAAACTCAATTTCATCTAGTGTACGCTTCAAATTTTTCAGGACCCTCTTTTGGCTACGGTCTTGCCTTTAGGCTTTCTAGAGTGTATCCCGATCCATTGAAGAATCCTTATCGACTTCGATGGCCAGGTGGTAACGTGCTTGCACTTGTGCGAGTCTTTACACGCCATGCAATCGGAGACGTGTCGTACTCATCACGGGTAATAACCTAGCGAGGCGACTGAAAAGGTCAATCGGATACATTCATTAAATTGTTTGTATGCGATTTATCTTTTTTTAAAAAAAAAAAAAAAAAAAAAATACTAGTAGAATCGCACAAGGACCGCTTCCAATATTTATATTGTGATATAACATGTACGCCCAGCATATAGTAGTAGGGCCCAATAGGTTTTTAAGAGGCTTGGAGCCCTACATATAGAGCTTTGAATTTGTTTATAAAATATTTATTTTACCTAAGCATATTAATTAGAACCTAAAAACCTTGAACCTTGAAAGCGGCAACATTCGTGTTTACCAGCTTCCGATGCTTTACCGCTACAGTAGATTACCATTGGACGTAAACGAACTTCTTTCATTTTTCCAACACATGATCCGAATGACCCATAGCGTCCCAATACGGCCCAATTGTCCAGTAAAGATAAACTGTATGACCGCTGTTATTAATTAAGCCTTGCTTATGTTATCGCTGTTCAGCTGGCGACCCGTTTGGACAAGTCTACAAACTACAGCTTCTGTGGTAACATAGTCTATTCGAAAAACTCAGCGAAGTTTAGTCGCGTATGATATGTAGGCCTAACCGCGTACACCAAGCATATTTGACCAGTAGTATTTGCAATGCACTTTATTCTTGCCATTGTAAGTAATGGGTATAATAGATAATGCCGATAACGCAGGTACCCAAAGCTTAGTGATTCTGTTAGCTCAATTACTCAGCAAAATCATCGTCATCTCACGACCTTTATAGACAGGGATTCAAGGCCTAGCTGCGGTCAGTTAACACCTATCTTAAACATGAATACAACGTTGGTCTCCCTTATTGCAGCAGGTATGTCTTAAACAACTTAATACAAGCAATAGAAATAAATTGCAAATTTATACTTTCATAAGGTACAATATACAGTATATGATTAATAAAACAATATCTAGATTATTTATTATTTTATTTTATTCTGACTTTTGCACAATAATAATTCATAATACAATAATAATTCAGTAATAATACAGTATATATAAATAAAAATTGAAGTTCTAGCAATCGGCATTGTTTGTAGAAACATAGTGATTCTTGTTCGAATGTCTGACTTGCAGGAACCTGTCAAAGTGAACAATTTGAATCAAGGGCGGATCCAGCCGAAAATTTAGGGGGGTCACAAGTTTTTTGTAAGTTTAAAAGGTAATTTTTTTGTTGAAAAGTTGAGTTTTATTCTTTTTTTTTTTACTAGGTATCTTATGAATTTACTGGGAATTTACTCATTTAAGGGGGATCATGACCCCCTGACCCCCCCCCCCCCCGTGGATCCGCCATTGATTTGAATACTGGGTATCATGCTACTGTTATGTTCAATATTCGAGTAGCTCAATAACCGATACATGATGGAGACTGCCAAGGAACTAGTGCAAAAAACGGACCTGATAGGAGCTTGTTTGGCTGTCTATTTAGGCTACGGGTGCGTTGTGGGTATGATGTCTGGGCTATAGCGAAGCAATAACAGGACTTAGTGCAGGGGCTGAAATCGTTAGGAGGGTCCTAAAAGATCGAAAAGGTTATTGTTAACCGAAGTCAAAAACCAAAACTTCGAAGCCAAATGGTTTCAACCTTGAGGTGACAGAGAGAAAATTGAAGTTCCAGTTTGCCACTATCCTCAATCCTCAGTATCGATTGTTTTGTTTTTAAGTGCTTCTAACATGCTGGTCAACCAATGCAACCGAAGACAATAATTGCCCCCAGGTTTGCCCAGAGATCTACACGCCGATTTGTGCTACAAATGGTGTTACCGAACGAGATTTCTCCAACGATTGTTTAATGGACATGGAAAATTGTGAGATAGAGAAAACAAAAGGTAAGCAAAAACAATCAGTCTGAAGACTGGTAAGCAAACTATAAGTAATGTTGTGACCAGACATTTCGTGCCACTACCTTTGAAATTAGATATTACCCAGGACAAATTAATTAGTTGAAATCAGCTCTCGAACCCACTAGATGCCCATGGTTTGGGATAGAGTAAAAGCATTTTAAATGTCAAGTAGATAGTTTTTTTAATTTTTTATTTTTTAAACATTAATCTTATACAATCAATTAAATGAATGTTTCCAATTCTTGACCTCTTCAGTCGCCTCTGTAGGTTAGTATACCAGTGTTGAGTTCATCGGGTTCCCGCCAAAAAAATAGGCTCATAGGTCCAATAAAAATATCTATTTTTTTTAGCTTGGCGAGTAAAAAACGGAGGACATTGTGCACTAGACTGGACTAGAAATGGCCAACTGCAGGAGGGAGAATAATGAACTTTTTTGAGCATCTCAATTTCGGAACCGTATATCCGTTATTCAATGCCAAACGAACAGTGAAACATTACATATGATAATTTTGGACTTGGGTTGATTTTTAATCCTAATCAAAAATGGTTTCGCAATTTGAAAATGGATGTGAAATTGTGAAGCGTAATTTTAAATCACTCATTTGAGGTAGATTAGTCCGTAGACTACCTATTTATACAGTGTTTGGGATGGAAACTAATAAATTGCCAAGATCATCTTCTATTGTACTTTCAACATAAAATTGATACCTAAAACAGGTACTCCTTTACTGAGATAATTATTTAATTAAAGCACAGTTTGGGTACTTCCACGGGTTAACTTTTTCCCCCAATCTACAGTTCAATACGATATTTGAGTTAATATTTAGGCTATAGCTGTGGGCATTGTTGAAAAAAAAAATGGTTTTTGGAGGAGGTAGGTACTTTTTTATATATTATGTTATCTACATACTGTATATATATTAACAATTGCCTTCATGGGTTAATTCGTGTTTACCAGCCTCCGATAGTTTACCGCTAGATTACCATTTGACGTTCTTTTCTGAATGTCCTCATTTATAATCTGGCTGTTAAGCTGCCGATCCGGTCGGACAGGTCTACAAACTACAGTCAGTACAAAGCTTTTGTGATACTATAAGATTTCAAAAAAAAAACTCTGTGAAGTTTCGTCGCGTATGATATGTAACCGCGCTCATCAAGAATATTTGGCCAGTAATATTTGCAATGCACTTTATTTGTGCCATGGTATACAATACCTATAATGGATAATGCAGATACATACCTAAAGTTTGGAGACACTAATGTTAGCTCAATTACTCAGCGCAATCATCGTCTCCTCACAACCTTTATAGACGGGGATAAAAGGTCTAGCTGCGGTCAGTTAATACCTATCGTAAACATGAATACAACGTTGGTCTCCCTTATTACAGCAGGTAAGTAATAAAGAACTTAATACTAGTCATAGTAATAAATTAAAAATTTAAACTGTCATTTAGGTTTAATTAGTAAAAGAATGCCCACACAGGTATATTATTTTATTTTGACTTTTGCGCTCTAACAGTACATAATACAGTACCGGTATATATAAATAAAAATAGGAGTTCTAGCCATCGGCATTGCTTGTCGAAACATAGTGACTCCTGTTGGAATATCTGACTTGCAGGAACCTGTCAAAGTGAACAAAATTTGAGTACCTACCTACTGAGCAACATGCTACCGTTATGTTCGATAGGGTAATTGAGTTTCACAAAATCTTAGGTATATACATATATACATATATATTATACATGATAGGGACTGCCAAAACAACCAGTGCAAAAACCTTGCAGGTTTGATAAGAGCTTTTTTGAATGGGTATGCATGCTGCGGGGTCGAATGATGCCTGGATTATAGCGAAGCACTAACAGGACCTAGTCCAGGACCTGAAATAGTCCGAGGATCCTAAAAAGGTTACTGTAAACCAAAGGTAGTAGGGGCTTCCAAACCCAACTAGTTTCGAACTTCAATGAGAGGGAGAGAAAATTAAAATTGGAGTTCTGGTTTGCTACTATTCTTTTGTGTTTTTTTTTTAAGTGCTTTTAACATGCTGGTCAACCAACGCAACCGAAGACAATGATTGCCCCGAAATTTGCCCACATATCTACGCGCCACTTTGTGCTACAAATGGTGTTACTGAACGAGACTTCGACAACGACTGTGTAATGGACATGGAAAATTGTGAGCTGGAGAAAACAAAAGGTAGGTAGGGAAAAACCTTCAGTCGGAAGTCTGGTAAGCAAACTATCAGTATTGTACTGTACTACCAATGTAATACTACTCATGAAGTATGATACATCACCCAAGACAAATTAATCCGTTGAAATCGGCTCTTGAACTGATAAATGCCAATGGTTTGGGTGAATAAAATAAATAATCAATTATTTGCAAACAGACCTAATAGTCAAATAAAGTGCAAATCTTATACAGATAATTGGATTGAATTGAATTGAATTGAAAACGGCTTTATTGAATAAAAACAAAATAAAAGGCGAACAATAAGACTACAAAGTCTTCTTTTCATGCTAACCTTAAAAACAAACATATTGTATTAATATATAGATGCTTAAAATTAAATAGAAAAGAAACAAGAGAAGAAGGGGGGGGGGGGGGTTAAGGGGATCCATTGTCGTCACCATTATATGACCGGAGAGAGTCTCAAGCGTTAATTGAGTACAATTTGAATTCCTACAAGGTATAATTTTGTTTTACTAGTTACTTAAGATATACAGTAGATAGTAATTACCGAAACAGAACATCCTGCTGCTAAAAGACTTGTAGACAATAATAATCAATATAAAATTGAAAAAAATAAGAAGATTGAATCAAAAAGTAATAAAGTGAAAACAATTTTCAATAGGCTAGGTCTATATGAAATTAGAGGATATGGAAAAAACTGGGCTTGGCGGGATTCGAACCCACGATCTACGTCTAACCGGGGCGTCGTCTTAACCACTAAGTAAGCTCACAGACCTGTTCGGTGAGATAGTTGTGTAGTTTTTCTAACCTGTCTAGCAACAAGAATCATGTCAATTTGAGCATAAGTAGAAGATTTGGCGATCACTGGACTTGTCGGGGCTTGTGGTCCAGCGGTTAAGACGACGCCCCGGTTAGACGTAGACCGTGGGTTGGAATCCCGCCAAGCCCAGTTTTTTCCATATCCTCTAATTTCGGTTATAACGAGGAGGTTACCTCTTCAACCAAAGTTAATTTAATGTCAGTACCAATTATACCAATCATACAATGTATAGGCCTATATGGATACATGGTAATACATAATAATGTAAATAAGTAATGGTAGTGGTCTTGTTTGAATTTTATATTTTAGTATATATGATATTCATTTAAGGTTAATTGCGACAATGTTTTAAGGAAAATTACTTTAGTATCTAATGAACGAAAGGTTAGATTAAATATTTTTGTTAACGGATGGAGTAAAATCAGACCAATTTACCGGTTGACTTTAAATGTCATGTAGTTCATCGGGTTCCCGTCAAAATAGCCTCATAGACCTATTAAAAATGTTAGGGCATGTAGCGTAGTGGTACGGACTCTGACTTTCACCCAAAAGGTTGTTGGTTCGAGTCCCACACTGGCTACATTTTCTTCGGAGGGAATGTAAAGCAGGCGGTCCTGGGCCTTCCTAGTTGAGTTTAAGAGAGGGCTTTATAGCCCTTACTCCGCTAGGTTGGCTTAGTAATAGAAACAATAAAAGTCCTTATTTATTTATTTTAAAAGATCAATTTTTTTTTTTTTAGCTTGGCGAGAAAAAAACGGAGGACATTGTGCACTAGACTGGACTAGAAATGGTGAACTGCAGGAGGGAGAACAATGAACTTTTATGTGAATTGCGGGACCGTAACTATCTCCGTTATATATTCAATAACAAACGTACAATGAAACATTACATATGCTAATTTTGGACTTTGGTTGATATATACTCCTAGTCGAAAAGATTTTAGCAACTTGGAAATGGCTGTGATATTAAGAGGACATGCTACGTAGAAAATGAGCATCCCAAAATTTGTTGTTTTTATTGACTTTTTATTTTTTTATTTAATTAACAAAGCAAGTCATTAAAGATTTGGCTCATGGAAGTTGTAGAAGACTACTTCATGCATCATTTAATAGGAAATATTAAATTTTTGGTACCTTAGTTCGCTTATAAATACCAGAACAGACAGGACAAGACTAAAATTTCGCGTATTCTGGGATTTTTGGAAGAACTACAAATCCAAAAAGTAAAAATACCTGATTATATGATGCACGAAGTAGTCTTCCATGAGCCAAATTTTTAATAACTTGCTGAGTTAATTAAGTAAACAATGAAAAGTATTTACTTTTGGGGTGCCAATTTTCTACGTAGCATATCTCTTAAGTACCTTGTGAGTTTGCTGTGTGAAATTGTGGTAGCCTACTTATACTGATTGTACAGTAGCAACGGCCTTACCATATTGAATCCATGAGAGCAGAGCATGTTTCAAACTGCGGCAAACTTGGTAGTGTGGACAGCGATGGCAGGTGAACATGGTGGGACATGAGAATGCGCTGAGACTGCTCCAGTCAGTATACGTGCGTGTCGAGTCCTGGTCACCTTCGATTTAATTGTGTGACTTTACAATATCCCCAAATGGTTCGGAATTCACTATAATCAGGAGGTCCACCCTGTCAGTCAACTCCCCCTTCCCCCGAGGTGAAAGCGTCTGCCCTTAGGGTGCCTCAAGTTAACAAACAGACTCACTCCCCCCACCAGGCTGACAGGGTTGCTTAAAGCAAAAATGCTGAAAGCAGGCATTAGAAACTAACCACTATTAGTATAATTGCCTATCTGCGACGGAAACTACAAGACGTCAAGATCATCTTCTATTGTACTTTCAACATAAAATTGATACCTGAAATAAGTACCTACTTTTTCTTTCTTTCTTCTTCCTTTTCTTTCTTTATTTGAATGAACCGTGGTGGGGTAGATTGCCCACGAATAGCATATCTCAACTATCTCAATTTACTAACTGGTCGCTTGTGGATAATAGTCGCGTACCTGGTAGATGCGAATAGCACACAAGGGGAACTACGTTTGCAATGTAATTTTTAATTCGATGTATCACATCACAAATAACTACGAGTATACTTGAAAATAGCGCATACTGAATTAAGTTTAGTACTACATAAGACATGCCGACAACAGCATGTGGGGGACATTTAAACAAAACGGGGACACTCACACCTACAACACGAGGCAACGGGGAGACCTTGCAAGGCCAGCGCCACACACAGCCAAAGCGAGCGACTGGATCCTATACTACAAGGTTTCACTTACCTTAGAAAACTCCCGATTGAACTGAGAGCGGCGAGAAATGCTTCTAACTTCCCTAAATTGCTTAGAAACCATATATTACAGAAAGCTTTCTACACTGTCACTGAGGCACTACCACAATGACAATGACAGAACTACCTGATTTTGACGATATTTTGACGATTTTACTTTATACTTTCTTGTCAATTACCTGTTGATTACTTCTATTGTATAATTTAACAGAAATATATATATACAAATATTTATTTATTTATTTACAGCAAGACCTAACACCTCTTTCCCTTGTTGAGAAACTTTGTTTTTGGCTAGATGATGAAGCCGGTAGAGTCTAGGCTGATGGGCCGTGGTCGATTCGAAGCCGTACCAAAAGTTCTTTTTCGCCGTCTTTCAGCAGAGCCAATTAGTCAGCCCGAACTCAACGACTGTATCAGTGCCGGGCTTGGCCTTAAGGGGGCCCTGGGGCCAGAATTGTGTGGGGGCCCTTTCTCGGGCAGTAAAGACTTATACCCTTAAATGAATATTCCACTATTAATTTAATATAAAATGGAGACAGAGGAATCAGGATGCCAGACAAGCCCAGGATTTTTTTTGGCGCTGGGTGTGGCGATTGTAATTCTATCTAGTGTATAGTTTTTTCTTAATAATGCAATTGTATCTAGTGTATTCTTTAGAGGTTATGGTTATACTCGTATATGATGAGTATATGATAGCATGGGCGCATCAAACGTCAATTAATTGGCCGATTTAGCTGCGGGGCGAACACAGGCTTATATTTTGCGGATATGCGGACTAAATCGTAATGTTAACATAACGACGGTTGAGATTGAACAGAAATAATATTGCATTTAACCCGAAGACGGGGGCCCGGAGGTCTCCCCAAGGGGGAAAAATTGAAATTATAAGTGCAAATAGTGGGGGTTTTAAGCATTTTAACAGCAGCAAAGTATAGATTTGATAAAGTTTATAAGGGAATGCTTATTCTTAAAAGGAATATCATTTAGCCCAAAGAGCCAGGAGCTCGGGGGAAAAATTTGAAAATGTAAGTGAAAAACATTATGGTTTTACAGCAGGAAAGTTTACAAAGGAATGAATATTCATTTTTTTTTTTATATTCATTTAATATTCATATAGCTGCAAACAGGGGAGGAGGGATGGGGGTCTCCCCCGGAGGAAAATTTTTGATTAAAAGTAGGCCCAAAATAGTGGAGGTGTATGATTTTAACAGCAGTAAAGTTTATACAATTTACTGGGGAAGAAAACCGTGTTACCCTACTAGATTTATTTAATTCTCAACTTTCAATAGCATAAACTGGTCCATTATGGGAAGATGTGTTTGCCTTATTGGTTTGTTTTGATATTCTAATCTATATCTACTGTAAATTTTGTATGTTGTGGCTTTTTGTGGGGGCCCTGGGGCCATGGCCCCGGTGGCCCCATAGCCAATCCCGGCACAGGACTGTATTAATTTTCATCGTATAATCCAGTTTGTTGATTGTAATTAGAAGCTAGACTTAGACTAGATTGTATTGTATTGTATTTTATTGGAATTACCACATTTGTTAGCAGTATTTACTAATTTTTTTGACATGTTTTTTCTGCACTATAATAGTCAATATAAAGCCATATTGTTACCCTAAAGCCAGAAGGGCGTACCCATCAAAAACAACATTTCGAGATAATTGCGGTTCTGTGGCTGTATAATTTCCTATAAACAGTCAGATGCACCCTTTTAATCGGAAATATCAGACTTATTTTCCAGGATTGATTTTTTTCCGTATATATGCAAAGATATCTAAATCTCATCACAAGGTCACTAAATCTGATCAAAACTAAATTTCGCCAAAATGTTTGTTACGCCTTTCTGACTTGAGGGTGACGATATATTGAAGCTGCACTATATAAAAAATTACTTTCCATTTGCAGCAGTCCTTCAGTCGAGAAGCAGAAGAATTAAAAAAAAACATAGGCCTATCCTTCTGGTTGTGCGCTATCCACACGGGTAATTAAAATCAAAGCCTGTGTGTGTGTGATCACCACGGGGTTGTGGATATGCTGTATATGCGCTTGACTTACTTGACTTATGATGGCGCGTTCAACCCCGGGGGACTTTTGGACTCACACACAATTCGCCTCCATCTCGCCCGATTATCTGCGACGATCTGCCAATCCAGGAGCCCTAAGCTTACAGCCTTGAGGTCCTCTTCAGTTTGTTCCCTCCATCTCCTCCTTGGTCTTCCTATCGGCCTCGACGCATGTATTTTTGCCTCCCACGTTTTCTTGGCCGTACGGTCGCTCTCCATTCGTTGTACGTGTCCCAATCACTGTAGTCTCCTGGCTCGGAGTTCCGAGCTGTATATGCGCTTACGCCTTACTTCACGTTACTGTGTACCTCATAAGTATAAACAATTTAGTAGTATTTGCAATGCACTTTATTTTACAATATACGTGTATCTAATAGATGTGCATGACGCAATGTTTGCTTAATTACTAAGCAAATGCATGGAATCGTGTCATGAGCTTTATAGATGGGGTACTGCTGCTTGGGGATGTCAGTTTCAAACTACCGTTAACATGAATGCTGCGTTGGTCGTACTCTTGGCAGCAGGTAGGTACCAGATAATGTACATATATCATCAATAACTCCGCTAGGTTGGCTTAGTAATAGAACAAAAACGTCAATATTTGTTTATTTATTTATTATTTAATGAAAAGAAACAAAAAACTGTCTACGGTTTTGGGTTATTTTTGGTAGTTAAGCTACCTACTATTGTAGTATTGTATATATAATTGTACTCATTCCTACAATTAAATTTGTATCCAGATTAACTTTAAGTCGATATCTGCTTGTTTGTCATGTTGTGGACGCCAGCGGTCATACAAAGTTGAATCCACCCTAACAAACCCTATTCAAAATAGCAAAAAACTTGGTAATATGAACCACTTTGGCAGGGAACATGGTGGTACATGATATCTCGCTGAGACTACGAGTCAGTCTAAGTTCATGTCGAGTCCTGGTCACCACCGAATTAATCGTGTGACATTACTATATTCCCCAAGTGGTTCAGAATCCACTGTAATCAGGAGGTCCACCTTGTCAGTCAAATCCCTCTCTGAATGTGAAGCAGTCTACCCCTAGGGTGCCTCAAGCAAAATAAGACTCACACCCCCACCGGGCTGACTGAAAAAACAAACATGTTGTGAATCCATGCGATGCGGTATCAAAGAGAAGCTGCATTATATGATGTATTAAATAATATCAGGTATTCTGCTTCGAAGTTGATGCACAATTTTGTTTTATTTTTAGCAGTGCTATTAACATATTGCTCGTCAACTAACGCTGCAGACGACAAGGAATGTCCCGAAGTTTGCTTTTATAACTACGTGCCATTATGTGCCACAAATGGAGTTACCGAACGAGATTTTTCCAATGAGTGTGCAATGGATGCGGAAAATTGTAAACTGGATAGTACTAAAGGTTGGTATAAATTATTATGATGATTATGAAAATAAATAGTGGTCGGAAACACTGTTCTCAGTTTTTTCCTCATTAGCAGCAAGGCTGTATGTAGCCAGTGTGGGATCAAGGGGGAGGGCAAATTTTTTTCGGCCCACTCATACAATTCACCATTTAACGGTTTTTAAATATATTGAGGTTACCTCACCTCCGGTAACGTCAGATGGAACCCCCCCGAACAATATTTATGGCTACAGCCATGATTAGGACGACTGAGAGTTAAAGAATTGATTTTGTCTTTTAGTTGACTTCCTATACCGTTTAGTATTAACTTATTCGTGGGGCTAAAAAGGGTAAACTAAACAATCTAAGGTGACCATAAAATAATCGCCCAAGTAGGCGCGTATGTCAAATATATCAGGGCCATAAGGACGGATCCATCCCATAGTAGGGGGGGGGGAGGGTAGTGGTGGGTCATCAACTTAGAATAAACTTATTTTAGTATATTATTTAGTTAAGAAACGGAAACTAACATACTCCGCTCATGTGATGAGCGAAGAATTTCGCCTTCTGCAGTTCCAAAGTACCTACCATGTTGATCTCTAATTAATCTTTGGTAGAAAAGGCATTTAAAGAAGATGAAGATGAAGAAACGTGTAAACCTAAGCCAAATTTAAATTTTACTTATTTAAAATTTATACTTTCTTGTTGTAGTTTGGCGAGTGAAAAACGGAGGACATTGTGCACTGGACTGGACCAGAAACGGCCAACTGAAAGTTTAAATCTCAATTATGCCTGCATATTGTACATGCATATACAGCATATTTTTTATTTTAATGTGAAACGTTTGCACGATATGTGCTTCAGTTATTTTCATTACAATTGGTTTTACTCTAGCCTATCCCAAATTTCCGTAAAATCGGCCGCACAAACGCCAGGAGGGCCCCCTCAAGATTTATTGGACCTTTCATCATACCCATTAATAAATCCTTTCAAATTTCATTTAAACCTCAAAGTTTTTAAGTTATTTCATAAAGCGCAATTGAAGCAGCAATGGCTGCACAAGGGCGGATATTAGGGTCTGAGGGTCCGGACCCCCCCCCCCAAAAAAAAAGAACTTACACTAGACAACAATGCGTTTACAGTGGGAATTAAAAATTATAATGTTTTTTGATGTTATAATCCACTGAACCTTTGGAGGCTAAACCCGCCCTTGTGTCTGCACTACACAGCCAAAACCCCGCAGGTGGGTTGGGTTACGCCGTTAGATTAACCAGCAGCTATAGCTATTGCATGATTACTGTGGGAAAGTGCTTCTCAGCGGGCCTACTAATGTCATTTAATATTATTAACTTATTCTAGGCCTTAAACATGCAAGGAAAAAACGGAAATTAGAATTTTTCTTTTTATAGAAATCTATTAAAATGTTTGTACTTAACATATCCCATGACGCCATTTTTTAATTGTAGTTTGTTTGTTTGTGATTTTACTGTATGATCATTGATCAATTTTATCTATGGCATAGAGGAAAATAAACATTTCCGTCAATTCTGCAATGCGAGGTCGGTGGAAACCCCGCCTAAGTCTTGAATGTCTGCTACCACGTCACTGTTTTGGTAAATAGCCCTAGCCGGTCGGTGGAATGGGCACCTTATACATTCGCATTGCATAATTGACGGAAATGTTTATTTTCCTCTATGCCATAGTTAAAATTGATCAATGATCATACAGTAAAATCACAAACAAACAAACTAAAATTAAAAAATGGCGTCATGGGATATGTTAAGTACAAACATTTTAATAGATTTCTATAAAAATAAAAATTCAAATTTCCATCAATGTCATTTGCATTCTGCAATGCGAGGTCGGTGGAAACGTCACCAAAGTCTTGAATGTCTGCTACCACGTCACCGTTTTTGTAAATAGCCCTAGCCGGTCGGTGGAATGGGCACCATAGGTTAAGGAGCAATTATGTGCATGTTTTTGAGAAAACGCTCCGGACACGATTATTCGTCGGAATGGACCTTATAGTGGGGCTCAATCAGCCGGGATAAGAAAAGATATCTATCTGACCGCCCTTATTAAGCCTGCAGTTCGGCTGCTCTTATACAGGTGTGCAGAGAACAGTCCAGATATGTTATTTGTTATTAAATAAACAATGAAAAAAAAAAACGAAAATTTCGCTACGTGGGATGTTTCAACACGTTTAGTATAATACAGGTATTCGTCTACACCAAAAATATATTTTGGCCCAGTAATGCAATATACAAAAAACACATATAATACCCATAATGGTTAATACAGATGACTAAAGCTTGGTCTAATGTTAGCTCAATTACTCAGCAAAATGTATTGTAGTATTTTACGACCTTATAAATGGGATAACAATGTCTAGCAAGGGTTAGTTTGCACTAACTGCTGTTAACATGAATTCATCGTTGATCACGCTTACAGCAGCAGGTAAGTTGTCGGTATATTATAAATTCTAATAGCCATAGAAAGATTAAAATTCAATTCTACTCTGGGCGACCAGGCGTAGGGAGATTTCATGCAGGCACAGACCCGAAAATTGAGAACAATAAATAAAGAAGTAGCCCCTTCATCTTGTCAATTCTGCACGATGCCCCGGTTATTAAGGCAACCACCGGATCCAGTTTTTCCTCATTCTCTATTTTCGGATATTATAAGAATTTCTTGAGGTGGTTGTCTCTCTTCAGCCCAAGTCAATTTAATTTCAAACATTTTGCAAACCTACCAGGTTGCAGTAACCGAAAAAGAAAGCTATGTACATTCTTACAGTTTAAACCATACGTCTGTCTTTAAATGATGCCTGTAAGAATAGCCATAAATAAATAAATAAGGACTTTTTTTGTTCTATTACTAAGCCAACCTAGCGGAGTTAGGGCTATAAAGCCCTCTCTTACACTCAACTAGGAAAGCCCGGGACCACCTGCTTTACATGCCCTCCAAAGCATGGCCAGAAAATTTAGGAAGTGTAGGACTCGAACCAACAACCTTTCAAGTGAAAGTCAGAGTCCGTACCACTACTCTGCATGTCCCGACAGGGTAGCTTTGGGGAAGCCTCGCCGCTACCCTTCAAATCTTCTTTTTAAGGAATTCAATGTCCTGCCATTGCCCTTGCTATATGCAAAACAAGTTCTACTTTTCCGATTTAAAAGGGCTAAAACCATTCTTGGGCAAGGCGATTTCGTCCATTATAACATTAATACCAGACTAGGTACTGGACGCAACCTAAAAACTATAACGTATAGGTATAATTAAACAAATACACAATAGTTGCAATGTCGCTAGAACTACAACAATTTTCCCTGTTTTTTCAATAAATAAATAATTTAGCATACAGCTATTACAACTACATTACAATGAAGGGAGTTTGTCCACTACGCCGTAATCTTCTAATCTAAACTGAGAGACAGCGTGGTGTCTGGGAGAACTCGTCTGAAGTAAAATTAGGGTGTTTCCGTAGCAAAAGGGGGCAACTCGAGCGTGGAGTCAGGGAGTGTCGGGCAGACCGTTGTTCCCTTGTCAGGGTCTGGGCCTCCTTGCGTTAGTTGTGGAAACAGGCAAGAAGCTGCACACGAATTATAGACACACCCACAAGGTTTACATCCATGACCACCGAACACGAAGTATGGCAACATTTTTCATGAAAGATGCAGAACAAAAAAAATTCAGGATGGACCACAACACCTTGGAGCAAAAGGCTACAATATGTTATTATCAGAGTTAAAGAACCAAGGAGCTGTCGCCTGCCTGCTTCAGGGGTAGGTTGAGACTCATGCTATTAAAGAGCTGCCCCTACTACCTACTGGAATATATAGATGATCCCAAGATGGAGTATTTATTTTTCTACCAAATTGTTTGTTATTTTCATTTAGACTATTTAGGCGCCCATTCCATTGACCGGCTAGGGCTATTTCCCAAACGGTGACGTGGTAGCAGACATTCAAGACTTAGGTAGCGTTTCCACCGACCTCGCATTGCAGAATGCAAATGAAATTGACGGAAATTAGAATTTTTCTTTTTATAGAAATCTATTAAAATGTTTGTACTTAACATATCCCATGACGCCATTTTTTAATATTAGTTTATTTGTTTGTGATTTTACTGTATGATCATTGATCAACTTTAACTATGGCATAGAGGAAAATAAACATTTCCGTCAATTCTGCAATGCGAGGTCAGTGGAAACGTCACCTAAGTCTTGAATGTCTGCTACCACGTCACCGTTGTTGGAAATAGCCCTAGCCGGTCAATGGAATGGGCACCTAAGGGCTATTTATTATTTTATAGATGACGTCGAGAACCACCATTTTAGATTATCTTGAGGTTGGAAATGATTTAAATGTATTCTCTATTGTCTTTAAAATAGGATTTCCGATTGGACACTATACCCCTGCATTGATTATGTTCTTTTTCTTCAGTGCTGTTAACATGCTGCGGATCAACAAATGCAGCCGATAACAAGGAATGCCCCGACATTTGCATATCTCTAAGAAAATGATGGGTTCAATTCTGAGGACTGGCATCTGCAGATGTAGATTGTAGTGAGAAAGTATGCCTGTATAACTTCGGTCAGGTAATGACCTACTCTTTAATTTTAATTACCTGTAAGCTGGTCAAGGTATTTCAATCATAGCCTATCGACTGAAGAGGTTATTCGGATACATTCACTGAATTGTGTGTATGCAAATAATCTTCAGTTTCACTTCAATTTCAATCACACAAACCTTTCATAGGTTTTGATTGAGGTGCCCACGGAGGAATTTATACATATATATATTTAGTAGGAACATTGTTAATTTCTTAGTGGGTTTGTTGTATAATTAATTTCATTTTGTATTGTATGATAAATATATTTCTTTCTTTCTTTCTTTCTTTTCTTTTTTTTTAAAGGAAAGAAAAGAAAGAGTCTGGAACTTTGACTTACCGGTAACTTCCATACAGCACTTCACCGCAAGTTAATTATAAAAGGCTAGAGCAAACTGTAAAAGTAAGAGAAAGCTATCTTTTTTCTTCATCATTTCGATGTAAAATAATCCGTTTATTCTCACATTCGTTTGTATAAAGTAAGTTATATATGGCAAATTTTGTGACATACACGTATTTTTATTTTATTTTGCCAGTCAACTTAGGGTTTCGCTGTGTGCAGTAGAAAATGTGGAGTTCCTCCTGTCCTCATAAATCCTTTAATTATGTATTTATTTAATAAAAAATATTTAATTGAATTAATTTATTATGTGATGCTGTGTTTTATTTATTTCTATTTCAATTTTTAATTTTGAGTGATAATGTACGTTGATTCTCTTTCAGCTATGTAGCTGTTGTGGCTACTGCTGATCTGTGTAATGTAAAATTGTTTTCAATACACATATTATTATTATTTGTAATGTTTTGTAGAGTTTGGTCTATTTTTTGCTTCCATATTCTTCCCATTTTCAAACATTGCATGTTAATACGCAATATACACCAAATCACTTACTGTCCCAATGCCAATGGTCAGACCAATTTGTTCGATGAATTGTAAATAAAGATTGGTCGGGGTAGCCCATAAATCTATTTTTTTTTCAGTTTGGCGAGTAAAAAACGGAGGACATTGTGCACTAGACTGGACCAGAAATGGCCAACTACATCACTGAAGAAATCATTGGAATCGATTATGGACAATGCAATTAACTAATCCGATAGTTTTTTAATATAGTATAGTAAATTTATAAGCTATATACAATATATGAAACCGATTTTGTTGTCTCAAAACAATTCTTTTATGTTTATTGATCAACTTGTGCACAAAACTACTTAGTACATGATGGCTGCATGAGGTTGTACATGAGGTAGGTAGTTCGCATTGTTGCACTAGATTGGACTAAAAATGGCGAACAGCAGAAGAAATAATAATGAACTGAACAAAAAAGGTTGGCAATCCCTGGTCTACACCATAAATGTATTTTGGCCTAATAGTGTTTGCAGTGCACTTAATTTTGCAAAATACAATAAACATATCGCTGCCCATAATGGATAAAGCAGATGCCCAAAGCTTGGTCTAATGTTAGCTCTATTACTCAGCAAAATGTATTGTAGTATTTCACGACCTTATAAATAGGAAAGCAAGGTCTAGCAAGGGCTAGTTTGCACTAACTGCTGTTAACATGAATGCATCGTTGGTCACGCTTATGGCAGCATGTAAGTTATCGGTTATTATAATATTCCAATATTGTACTATAGTTAGCCATAGAAAGACGAAAATGTGTTTCTACTCTGGCTGACCAGGTCCAGGTTTTTCTTTATTTTCTATTTACTAGGTTACAAGGGTGAGTCCAGGACAGATTTTCAGAAAAGTGGGAAAAGTGGGTGTAGGCCACCAAGTGAAATTAATGTTTAGCGACTGTGTCATTGGTGTGTTTGTTTGTTAGCAAAACGAGACACATTAGTAATTCACAATGCATTACTTAAAAAGCCCATGCGCCTGATGTAGATGGGTAGGCTAACCCCGGGGGAAAAATGTGAAAATTTAAATGCAAAATAGTGGGTTTTTACGAATTTTAACGGCAGTAAACATGGAAGACATATTCATGTTACCATGCTAAGGTTTGTGTTTAGAATGTCCTATTTTATATAATATATACATAGACATTTTGTAAAAACCACTTTTTTTAGTTCCTTGGGATCTCAAAACGTATTAATCCACCGATATCCCTAAATCGAAAATTTCAACCATCACAAAGCTTTTCTTATACTAGGCTACGTATAAATAGGAAAGCAACATTTTATAAACGTACCACTATTGTACTACTATACTACTAGTATATTATAACTACGAGTACATTACATTAAAGGTAGTCTGTCCACTACGTTCTATTTGAGTTTAGGCTCAGCTTCGGTGTGATGTGTAGGAGTAACTCTCCCGAAATAAATATGGTGTTTCTGCTGCAAAAGAGGGCAATTTAAGCCATGTCGGGTGTCCGGGAGGGCTCTACAGACTATTAATTGTTCCATTCTCTAGGCCAGAGTCTCCGAACATTAATCTCATTGTTCGTTTTGGATATTCTGTTGGCAAACACGTAAGAGGATACACACGTATTTTAGACAAACTTACGAGGAACCTAAATCACCTCCGTACACAAAGTAGGGCAACATCTTTCATGAGAGATGCAGAACATAGGATAGATTTCCTCTATGCCATAGTTAAAATTGATCAATGATCATACAGTAAAATCACAAACAAACAAACTAATATTAAAAAATGGCGTCATGGGATATGTTAAGTACAAACATTTTAATAGATTTCTATAAAAAGAAAAATTCTAATTTCCGTCAATGTCATTTGCATTCTGCAATGCGAGGTCAGTGGAAACGCTACCTAAGTCTTGAATGTCTGCTACCACGTCACCGTTGTTGGAAATAGCCCTAGCCGGTCAATGGAATGGGCGCCTATTACAGAGTTGAAGAAACAGAGCTGTCGCCTGCCTGCTTCAGAGGTAGATTGAGACATTTTTAAGGAGTTGCCCCTACTCCGTACAGGAATTAATAAAGAGGGCCCAAGGCAGAGTACCTATTTATTTTCTATCAAATTGTTTGTTATTTTTATTTATGCTACTTAAGACAACTAATTATTTTGGGATATTTATTACAGTATGTTACAGAAGACGTTGAGACAATTTATTGTATCCTGAGGTTGAAAATCAAATAAATAATATTATTGTCTATTCTCTATTGTCAACCGCATAAGACTATATATTTGAATAGAATTTCCGGTTCACCACTATACCCCTGCATTGATTATTTTCTTTTACTTCAGTGCTAATAACATGCTGCGGATCAACATATGCAGCCGATAACAAGGAATGTCCCATAATTTGTCCTGCACTCTACAGTCCACTTTGTGCTACAAACGGTGCTGCCAAACGAAACTTCGACAACGATTGCGAAATGGAGATGGAAAATTGTCGCCTAGATGGTACTAAAGGTACGAATATTTCACAGAAAATGATGGGTTTAATTTTGAGGACTGGCATGTGAACCATTAGGACTATTGTAGTGTTATTAGAAAGTATGCCTGTATAACTTCGGTCAGGCTGAATTTTAGTGACATGTGAATTGACCTATCTGGTACGAAAGTTTCACATAACTTTCCTATACCGCCCCACCTCAAGTTAATTATTCATAAAAGGTTAGCCCAAGCCAAAAGGACGTAATTTTTGCTATATTTTTATGTGGGGTAAGCATCAGTTTATTACTCGCATTTTCAGAAGAAGCTGTTGTTCATAAAGTGAGTGATAATGGCAAACTTTTGTGACCTATTCGTAATATTTTTTTTCATTCTCCAACACGCACGCACGCATATTAATACGCAATATACCTACACCTAGTCACCTATACTACCCAATGTCATTGATCGGGGATAGGGTAAAAGCAGACCAATTTGTCTCATGAATTGAAATTATCTGAAGTCGGTATTTAAACTTATATTTTAATTTTTTTTCAGTTTGGCGAGTAAAAAGCGGAGGACTTTGCCATAATGGCCAACTCTATTACTGAAGAAATAATTCAATTCTGTTTATTAACAATGCAATTAACTAATCCGATGTTTTTTGTATATAGTAGGCTATACAATATATGAAACCGATTTTACTGCCTCGAAACAATACTTTTGTGTTTATTGTTCAACCGAAATTAGAGGATATGGAAAAACTGGGCTTGGTGGGATTCGAACCCACGATCTACGCCTAACCGGGGCGTCATCTTAACAGCCCAGTTTTTTCCATATCCTCTAATTTCGGTTATAACGAGAAGGTTACCTCTTCAAACAAAGTTAATTTAATGACAGTGTTATATATATACCATATAATACTACAATGTATTTATTGCTCAACATATGTATAAAAAAACTACACAGTACATGGTGACTGTACGGGGTTGCATGAAGTAGTTCGCATTGTTGCACTAGACTGGATTAAAATATATGGCGAACTGCAGAAGAAATAATAATGAACTTACGAAAATCTTAATTTCGTGACCGTAATCTGTAAGACGATATTCTTTCTTCTTCTTTTTATTCTTTTATTGAATAAACCGTGATGGGGTTGATCTCCCACGGGTTTGACTATGGGATCAGGAAGGCCATTGTCTGAGGGTCCCACAAAAAATTGGCCCCCTAAAAAAAAGAAGCTCCACAAAAAGCCATAAATACAAAATTATAATAGATTAAAAGCACCAAAATAATAAAGCAAGTACTTACTTACTTCTTGAAGTAAGTACTTGCTTTATTATTTATATTTATATTTATATAAAGCAAGTAAACTTGTTGATATATTTGGCGGGATTTTGCACCCTACATCTCAATTTCAATAAATATTGTGTTTGGTTTACCATAACAGAAAGTAGAAAAAGAGAAAAATAGAACTCCAGTTTTTCTACGCAGAAAAATAATGCCGTGGAAACGTGTATCTGTACGTTTTCCACTTTACTCTCACGGTAGGCTGGGGAACTGCACTTGGGAAATCGAAAACGGCCATTTTTGTTGTTTTTTGTTGTTTGAATTTGAAGTTTGATTTTTTTTATTTAATTATTAAAACATGAGCTCTGCAACGGAAACTAATTAAAAACAACAAAAGGAAACATGTGGCAAGATGTAGTCTACAGCAGATGTTTATAAGGTAATAGCCAAAGGCAAAGAAACTTCGGAGGTAAATTTGGTTAGGTTTTTATATTTCTATGGTTGACGCTGAGCTTTTCTATTCCCTTTTCTATTCCCTTTTCTATTCCCTTTTCTATCAACACAATTGACAGGCTAGTGGAATATTCGTCCAAGAGTTTAAGACTTTTTCATCCCGAGAAGAGTCCCAGCACAATTCCGGCCCTCGGGCCCGCACAAGGCATTTGGTATAAGACATTTGGACTCCAATTTTTACCAGAAAGGGACATGGAGGGAGCCTCCCCGAATATTGCGCTTACTTGAGACTATATCACGAGAATGAGCGATCGTGCGTCCCTGGTAACGGTGGGAACCTCCCCAATCCTTCCACCACCGGGCCAAGCGACAACACCTTCTGGTCTGTCCGAGGCTGAGAGAAGCCGTGTCTCATTGGGACGCCAACGACAAGGGCATCCAGGCCGCAACGTATTGGATCAACGTGTCCTAGGCCCGGACAAGTTAAGTAAGTAACTACCAGAAAAATTGTTGGTTCGAGCCCACTTTGTGGGCATGCTTTAGAGGCCATGCAAAGCAAGCGGTCCCGAGTCTTCCTAGTTGAGTGAAACGAAAGGCTTTATAGCCCTAACTCCGCTAGGTTGGCTTAGTCATAGAACAAAAAAGCCTGTGTTTATTTATTTTATTTAAGGCTTAACCCGGCACTGCAATGGATGGCGTATCTGAAATAGGTAACGAAATACATGCATTATCCTCACTGACCCTCAAAGAGCCAACCAATAAGGCAAACTGCACAACTATTTATTTCTTCAATTTATTATAAGCCTGCAGTTGGGTTGTTCTTATATGTACGGGTAACCAGTAACAGTCCTCATCAGACTCGTGAGAGCCTACGTCATTATATTAATACAACAACAACAAAACAAGTATAATTTTACCTTGGTTTCCATACAGCTATGAATTATTTGTATAAAAGCATAAACCGCTCAAGCACTAGTCCTGCGGTAAGTCACTCCTACGTGTATGCATTACAGGGGCTATGAAATCCTGTCCCACTGCAGCAATGGAGATTGTGCTGGACTTCCCACCCCTCCATATTGCAGTGGAAACGTCAGCCGAAATGGCAAGGCTACGGATTATTAGGAGCGGGGTAAAAAGGAGTGGAAGGGCAATTAAGAGAGACTCAGCCTCTCTGACTACGTCTGACCACTGCCTGGATATGCCAAGCGATAGAATTCACCCAAAATACTGTTTTAAGAGGGAATTCGAAACGATATTAGGGACAAAGAAAGAATACTGCGAATCAACAGGAATTCTCAATAGTCACACAATTAAGTGGTTCACTGATGGCTCTAGGCTGGGACGTACAAGACCAAGAACAGGTCTTGGCGTCTTTGGTCCTGGGGTGAAATATCTGGAGTCTCTTGGGGAGACAACTACAGTCTACCAGGCTGAGTTATGTGCCCTTGACAGATGTATGCAAATGAATCTCGACAGGGAATATAGATCGAGAGAAATTGTTATCATGTCAGATAGCCAAGCAGCCCTTAAAGCAATAACAGCATACAAAATCACCTCACAACTAGTGTGGGAATGTAGATTGAAACTGGACATACTGTCCGGTGCGAATAAGGTTACCTTGATATGGGTGCCTGGGCACACAGGCATTGAAGGCAATGAGGTTGCTGACCAGCTTGCAAAAAGGGGAGCTACCTCCCCTTTTACGGGACCCGAAACTTTTTGCGGTGTTGGGGAAACCCTCGCCCGCAGATTTGTTAAAGGCAGGGAGAACCTGAAAGTGGCTGAATACTGGACCTCATTGCCGGGCCTTCGGCAAGCCAAAATGCTCCTGGGAAGCCACCAGCGCAAAAGAGCCCAAGTATGCATTAATATGAACAGGAGACATCTGCGTGTGATCACAGGATTCCTCTCTGGGCATTGCAACTTGAATGGACATCTGACCAACATAGGTGTCAGAGAGTCTAGAGCATGCAGATTCTGTAACGAAGGAGCGGAGGACCCCGAGCATATCCTCCTTCACTGCGATGCAATCGCACGTAGAAGAGCAGCATGCTTGGGAAACTTGCAATTACATGTAAAAGACCTACCACTTCTAAATCCCCTCAAGGTCCTGGCTCTCCTGAGGGAAATAGGCCTCGAGGAACTGATGTAGATATGTAGATTCTTTGTTGTAGGGGGCACAATAGGCCCAATAGGCTTAAGTGCACACAGGTAACACCTGTACCCCAATTTAAAAAAAAAAAAAAAAAGTCACTCCTATTATTGTAAACACACTTGTAAAAATATACAGCTTTTGATTGATTGATTGATTGATTAGTTATGCAAAAAGAAGTTTCAACGTGTATAATATACAGTATGTAAGTATTCGTCTACACCAAGAATGTATTTTTGCCTAGTAGTGTTTACAGTGCACTTTACAATATACAGTATTTGTAGTACATATCGCTACTTCAGAAGAAAAAAGACACAACTCAAAAATTGTCGATTTCGACTTAATAACGCTAAAATTTATTATTCATAATCTGTATTTTGCTAGTAATGCTAATGCTAATGTTATGTGTAGTATATTTGCCGCGCGATGACAGTTTTATTTGGCGGGAAATGTCATGTAAATTAATAGTTAAAAAGAAACGTTAACTTCAATTTTTGTAAACTAATAGATTTAGAGATGTTTCCTTTTTCTTCCGAAGTAGCGATACTCAATATCCATAATGGATAATGCAGATGCCCAGAGCTTGGTCCAATGTTAGCTCTATTACTCAGCAAAATGTATCGTACTATTTCACGACCTTATAAATGGGATCCCAAGATCTAGCGACGGCTAGATTGAACTCACTGCTGTTAACATGAATGCATCGTTGGTCACTCTTATTGCAGCAGGTAAGTTGTCGGTATATTATTATAATATTGCATTGGCCATAGAAAGACAGAAAAGTGTTTTTCTACTCTGGCTGACCAGGCCCAAGTCTTTCTTTATTCTCTATTTACTAGGCTGTGTACTATATCCTGAGGTGGCTGTCTCTTGAGCCCAAGTCAATTTAATGTCAAACATTTTGCATACAAGATACGTAGGTACCGAGACAAAAAAAAATGCTACATTCTTGTAGTTTTGAATTATAGACACACCCACAAGGTATATATCCAACGTACACGAAGTAGTGCAACATCTTTCATGAGAGATGCAGAACAAAAAAATTGCAGGAGGGACCACTACACCTTGGAGCAAAGGCTACAATATATTATTATCAGAGTTAAAGAACCAGGGAGCTGTCGCCTAGCTGCTTCAGGTGTAGGTTGAGACCTATTGAGTTGATTATGTTCTTTTTCTTCAGTACTAATAACATGCTGCGGATCAACAAATGCAGCCGATAGCAGGGAATGCCCCACAATTTGCCCTCTACTCTTCAGTCCACTTTGTGCTACAAATGGTGTTGCCGAGCTAAACTTCGACAACGATTGTTTACTGAAGATGGAAAATTGTCGCCTAGATGGTACTAATGGTAAGAAAATGATGGGTTCAATTCTGAGAACTGGCATTTCCAGGTTAACCATTAGGACTATTGTGATGAGGAAGTATGCATGTACCTACCCCTATCGCTGAATTTTAGTAACTTGTAAATATACCTAGGCTATCTGGTCCGAAACTTTCACTTTAACATCTCTTCCACCCCGTCTCAAGTTAATTATAGGATACGTAAAAGGTTGGAGCAAATCGAACGGACGATATTTTTTTCTTCATTTCGATGGAAGATAATCCGTGTAATCACACTTTCAGAAGAATTTGTTTATAATGTGAGTTATAAAAAGCAAATGTGTGTGACCTATTCGTAATTTTTCATATAGTTTGGTCCAATTTTGTTTCCATTTTTTTTTCCATTTTTAAATACGCACGCATGCTAATTGATACGCAATATACACACCCAGTCACCTATACTACCCCAATGCCATTGATCAGGGATAGGGTAAGAGCAGACCAATTTGTCTGATGAACTGAAAAGATCTGAAGTTGGTCGGGGTCGCCCATAAACCTAATATTTTTTTTCAGTTTGGCGAGAAAAAAGCAGAGGACCTTGCCACAATGGCTAAACATATTGGTTTAAGTTAGAAAAAATGGTCATACCGCTACGTGATTCCTGCAATACTGTTCATGATTTTCTCTACTGCACGCACACATCACCACTGCACACGCAACTTTGGGCGCGAAATTCAAATTGTCCTCACGCACATGATAATGATTGTAATAATTAAAGAACATATTTAATAATAATATTAATTTTCCACATATTATTGAAAAAACCTTGAATTCTGATTATAGACAATGGAATTAACTAATCTTATGTTTTTTGTGTTTAGTACACGTGTATGAAACCGATTTTCCAGTCTCAAAACAATACTTTTATGTTTATTTATAAACATATGCACAAAACTACTTAGTATATGGTACTTGGTACATGCTGACTGCGTATGGGGTTGCATGCGCTAGTTATATACCAACGTCGTTGCTGAATTCATTGCACTCGCCTTTGCCCACTTTCGTGTAACCTGAAAATACAACAATCTGCTATTACTACGTAATATACGACGCATTGTTAATTTTAGGAAGGTTTCCTGTTATTTTAGCCCATTTTTACCCATTTCAAACAAAATATAGATACAAATTGGCCTTACTGACTTTTCTTGCTTTATTACTAAGCCAAATTAGTGGATTTAGGGCTATAAAGCCCTCTCTTACACTCAACTAGGCAGCCTGGGACCACCTGCTTTACATGCCCTCTGCAGAATGGCCAGAAAATGTAGCAAGTGTGGTGCTCGAACCAGCTACCTTTCGGGTGAAAATCGGAATCTGTACCACTACTCTGCATGTCCAAATATAGTAATCATATCCCATAACTTTTCGTAATTCAATTGTAGGCTAATTGAACACATAGCCATTTTATTTATAATCTAAATCACTTATTACTGTCACTAGACTAGCCGATCATTATGCTCGGTTTCGTGGTATTTTCATTATTTATGCAATGTAGATTTATTTGTTACAACAACCTGTCCTCTACTACTGTGCTTTCCATCTAGGCCAGAAAGCATATAGAGACTGGTGGTTTATATGCAAAAACCTGCGTGATAGTGTAACTGGTATTACTTAATTCATATATAATAAGAATACGTTTTCAACTAACCCAAATCCTACGATAGTGCCTAGTATAATCTAGTTTAAGTATAAATTAATTATACAGAAAACAAATCGTCGACCCAGGACTAAGGCATGGTAGAGGATCCATCGCTGCACTTGAACCGTCTTTTTCTTATGGAGGTAAGAGTTGGGTGGTCTCAGGCCAGGTGTAAAATGTTCCCTTTTTTTAGTCGTCTTGAACTACGACCTTTTCGTTTTCGTACTGCAATTCGCTACCAACTGATCCGCACTAGAGGAGAGATGGCACATTTGAGCGCGTCAAAAATATTATTTTAATCCTGGGGCAACCTGGCACCTGGCACGTTTTTTTCAATGTCTGTTCATAGCCTATAAGAGAAGTGGTATCAGATGACTCAAAAGTGCCAAAACTATTTTTTGCGCGTTGAAATGCCACATCTCTCCTAGGTATATGGGATACTTCTAGTTCGAACTATCCCTACTCCGAATTGAGGATCTAACAGACAAAAAAAACTAATATTACTGTATTATTGAAAAAATAATGGGCACCTTTGAACTCCGGATCACATTCAGTTTGAAATTTAAACATGCATTCATTTCCGAACGTCACTGATTTATTGCCATTGGTACCACAAACTGGATCATAAACTCTGTTGCAGCCTTGAGGACATTTTCCAGTTACAAATGGCACTGAAGTCAGCAAAACTGCTGAAAACCCGCCCATAGTGCATTAGTACATAGAGCATAGTACAGTACTGAGAAATGTATCAATTTACATTTTTTTGAAATTCTTACCTGAGTAGGTACATACTACCATACAATACATTAGTGCCTCAAAATATGTACTACATTATACACTGTACACTATTGAACTTCAGTAAGACAAAAATATTTAAAGAGTAAACTGGGCTCCTGTTTTCGAAATTTTAAAAGTTAAAATAATCTTTGTTTCTCTCATGGTCTGCCTTATAGAGTAAATTTTTTTTAAATAGTCCCAAAATAGTGAGGATTTTACGCATTTCGCAAGCAATACAGTTTAGATTTCAACGAAGAAGACACCTACCCCACAGAGGGGGCCAGGGTTCTTCCACCCCCCCCCCCCCCCCCGAATGAAACGTTTGAAAAAATAGGCCTGGGGTATCGTGCCCTCCTGGATCTATAAAAACCAGTGCACATTATGAGAATGGATCTATCTCACTTACCATTTAAATTAATACCATAAACATCCACAGTCACTCAGACTCATGAGAAGGTTTTTTGCCCTAGTGGCCTTTTCCTTGTCCCTGTTCGGTTTACACTAACATTCTGGCTATTCTATCCAGACAAGAGTCTCATTGCCTTAGGGCAGACTCTTCATCCTTCCCTTCAGACATTTCGGGAGGTGACATCGATATTTGAACCATACTTGGTATTTGAAACCGGGTCGGTCGCCACCATTTCTTAGAGCGAGGTTGGGGCTCTATTTCACACAAAAAAAGAGAGTGGAGACGTGTCGTATCTCAACACGGGAATGTACTAACCCACAAATTCGACTGAAAATGTCAATTGGATGCATTCATTACATTTTATGCGATTTACTTACGGTAATTAAGAAAATGTTGAGTCGCGGGATCAAACCCAAATAAACTTTCACCAACTGTTTTCAATTTTAATTTCTTTCGGCAGTGCATTAAAATATTAATAACATAGAGCCCATTCAAGCATATTAATTATTATCAAAGCGTTTACGTTTAGGAATTAACTCATGATTATGAAGACTACGGGGACACCTCAGTGTAAATTTTCAATATCCCGTTAATATACGTACCGGACATAAGAATGAAGATAATTTTCATTGTTCCTTTAATATTATTTTGTAGGTAGTAAATAGCGTTTGTTTTCTTTGAGTCTGCAGAATAAGAACTTGTAAAAGCAGTAGGCTATAAAGTAATTCTTATCTCAACAGGCTATGCTATGCCTAATGCCTATAACTTGAGTGTTCAAGGAGCGAGGTCAAAACTACAATATTAAATGCTACAACAGGTAGGTACGTCATTCTTACAATGTACTACTTGCTTTCAACGAAGCCGGCGTTTACATTAGACCGTTTCAAAAGCGCTGTATTAATTAACCAAGGCACGATCCGATGATGATATTTAAAATTTAAGTGACGCTTATCTTGTTAAATATTATTATTATTGAATTGACGGAAACAGGCTAGCTATTGAAATAATAACAAGATAATATTTACTTACATTTGAAGTATCGTTGGACGAATCAGGCCTAATATTTAGAAGACCACTGCACTGGGGAAGAATGGATTTTGAGATTTCACACTCATCGTTTTTCGGTTTATTCAAACCGCTGTATCTTTGTAGTTTCATTGTTTTTGCCAATTCTAAATGCACCATCGGATTCCTCAGGAAAAACTAATAATAGCCAAAAAGTCATTTATTAGCCATTTTATAATGCAGACTTCAACCATTTTTACGTCATGAAAATGCAAAATACAGTGCCAGTGATTTCAGCTCGCTTTTATATCTTTAAATACCTACAATATATATTATATTGTTGCAATATTATTTAGAATGACTTTGTGAGTTACTCACCAAGTTTAAAGCATATTTGTGCAGTTATGAGGGATAAACTCATTGAAATAACCCATGGTTTCCTTCCTGTCATGACAAAGTATATTTAATCCTAATCATTGTTTAATGTTGCAATGAGTAATCTAGTTTCCTATAGTTATACAAAATTGTTTGATGCGGTCCATGAAAAACATTTAAAATCCATATAAATAAGGAATACATTAACAATCAATGGTAAAACACGAAACATTCGAACATTTAAGCTCAGAATATACCGTACAATACTTTCAGTCACTGCACTATATAGTACAGATACAGTAGACTACACAGCCAAGACAGTGCAGTGCCTTTTATTAACTTTTGATAGCACAAGACTTCATAATTTATATTTTAACGGCACTCTTAGCATATTCACAGCAAAATAGTATACAACCTAAAATTATTCCAATTGTAAAAAATATAAAGATTGGAAAAAGATGGACAAGTGAGAAAGCTATAGGCACTTTATTATACAGGACTTTCCTATGATTTCCTACAACATCTCTTAACCATTTTTCAACAAATCCGCCTTCTACAATGTGTCTGATGGTTTTACTAAACCTTGGAGCGAGTGGATTACCTGGAGACATTAACAAGTTGACAAACCTCGTTAAGAAAGGCTTGGGTAAAAACGATATGAGATGACCCCCTGGTTCATTGAAGCTGTGAGACATTCTGTACATTATTTGACGCTTAAGATACAAAAATATATGTGAGCGCTTAAATGCTACTCTTATTAACTGTCGAGTTATATTTGAATCGTAAGTGAACCTATTCGGCACCAGAATTATTGACTTAATGTTGTCGTTCTCCAAAGACTTTTTAATCACTGGATTCATTGCAAACATTAATCCAATCGCATCCGCCTCTTCTAGAGTTGTAATTGGTTTCAGCTGCATTGGTGCCGCCAAAAGTGTACCGAGGCCAGCTTTGTAATACGTCGTAGCAATCATGGAGTATAATTGAAGTGCGGAAAGCGCCACTCCAGAAATCTGAAGCATTGACTTTCCAATAAACCCATAGCAAGTAAATAAAAGAATTACGTTAATAATGGTGTAGGATATATCAATATTTGTCTCGTTCATAAGGGCTAATGCAAGATAAATCATTATTAATATTGCAAGAGCGGATAAAATATACAGAAACCACACCAACCAAGTAAAAGCTCCATGAAAGACTTCGAAATTGATTTCTTTCATGGGAGATGATGGTGAACACCAAATTATTTCTTCGTCAGTAAGCTCCGGTAACAAAATAGATGCATGGAATCGTTCAACGAATATTGTAAAACCTGCCGCTGCAATGTCTACTTGTTGCGTATGGATCAAATTCAGTAAGCCCCCAAAACTTCCATTACTGCTGAATGAGGCGCGCGGATCTTGGTGGGCTCCAGCATAAAGAGCCATAAAATTCAATGTCATTTCAAATTTTTCAGCAAGCAACTCAACCAACTTAATCTCGCTGCCTTTTGCGGGGTGGTCTTCATTTCCATTAGGTTTAATGACATATGGAGGTGCTGATGTCCAGGCAACGTTCAATTTGTAACCGTTGAGAACCGTTGGTAATTTATTTGGGAAAATACCTTCGCTTTTTGCTGAAAAGCTGTTATTCTTCCATGTAATCAACAATTTTATTTCATTATCATCGTGATATGGAAAAAAGGTATAAAATTGATAGTAATCATCGTGAACTACCATTAATGTTGCGTTGAGAACCCTGAGCTTTTTCCATATTGCTTTCAAAATGTCAATGAGAAGAATGTTGTCACTGTCCAGCTTTATACCAGTGTCTAATAAAACAATCAAACATTTTGTGGCAGGCCCAAATATTCTATGTGACTTTAAAGCATCCAATAAATCATTAAAATTATGAATGTTGCTAATTTTCTGGATCCAAAATATGACTAGATTACTATCAAAACTTTTCTTTTGCATCACAGCTGTAATCACTGGAACTGGATGAGTATATATTTGGAATATAGCTCTGCTATCAATCATTAAATTAGCAACTGCGCTGGTAAACTCATATTCTTCATGTATGTGTTGATTAAGCGAATCATTTTGATCTTCGATTAAGGATATCATAATAACAGGAGTTACATCTTTGTTATATGCTAACTCAATGATAGCTTCAAGACAATGGTGAAGCTTTGAAATGAATGGCTCTGAAATTGATGCCAAATTTAAAAGTACAATAATGGAGTAAATAATTGATAAAGACATTTGTTAGTTCATGGCACTTATGCTATAGGAACAATCTACTAAAAAATAAATAATTTATATATGTTGCTATCCAATGCTCACTATAATAATTATATTAAACTGAATAAAGAGCACCACAGCAGATATTAGAAACAAAATTTTACCTTAGCAATTAGAAATTTTTTTTACCTGCCTGTTACAACATGAACATCTTAGAGACTACTGTCTTACTAACTAGAGTAAAAATATCAGTCCCCTCTGAACAAGCATTTCATTGGGTTGGCCTATTGCAAGTTACAATATCGTAATTTATACAGCCAAACCTGAGCAAAGAAGCAGGCAGCCAAAATACAGTAATTTACTTCTTCTTTGACTAGACTAATAATTGTGTGATGAGACGGTGGAAAATTCTTCTCCATAATTAACTTAAATATTTTTGATGTGCTTTTAGAAACAAGATTTGAAGCAAGTTAGACTGTCTCCAATCGTTCACGCAGACATGCTTGACGGTAATAGGCTATAGAAAAGAGTGACATTGTTTTCATGATTTATGAGGGGTGCAGGTATTTAATGGAGCTACAATGCAGTAATATCGATTTACTGAAACTAGTTCCTTTTAATATGTTCCGTATCAAAGTAATTTATCATTATCATACTGAGTATGGTTCATACTCAGTATGATGCCGCAATAATGTATATTTTAGTTACCGTAGCCGTGACGATTAAATTACCTACATGTTTGAGCTATGAAAAACAATACAATTCAGTATAATAACTTGAATTTAATGATAATGGTAATAAGTCATAGTAACCGATAAAGTGTTATTAGCAAATACCCCTTAGATGGATAATAATTGGAGTCATTAGCTGAATATTAGGCTTTAATAATTGTAGTCCCATAAATGCAGGCACGTATGCAGAAGGAAATTTTGGGGGTTCAACCCCCCCCCCCCACCCATTTCCCCCATTTCCCATTACACTAGATACAATGGACGAATGAGAGAGAACCGCTTAAAGCCTAGCGCATTGGCAGACTTCCCGCTTAGCCTGACGTTGTGTATTAAAAACAACTATTTCGCGCCTATTAATTCAAAGGCTTTCGCCCGGGGAATATTCCTCCTACTCGGGTTTGCCAACCAAACATACTGTATAGGTCTACGCAGAGTGCCAAGCCCAGCCTTATAATAAGTCGTCGCAATCATAGAGTAAACCAATATCATAGAAAGGGCTAGTCGTGATAATTGAAACATTGACTTGCCTATAAATCCATAGCAAGTGAATAAGAGAGTGACATTAATAATAGCGTACGAAAAGTTAACATTTTCTCTATCAGTGAGTGCTAAAGTGCCAAGAATAATAAGTAATATTCCAAGAATAGATAGAATGTACAGAAGCCACACTAGCGATGTAAAAAATCCATAACATATTTCCCAATTAATTTCTTTTTTTGGAGCTGGGGAGCACAAGACTACTTCCTCATCAGTAAGTTCTGGCAACAGGACTGAAACGTGGAATCGTTCGTTAAATATAGTTAAACCTGCTGCAACAACGTCCGCCTGCTGGGTGTGGATCAAATGAAGTAACACACCAAAACTGCCATTGCTGAAGGAGAGACGTGGATCAACGCCAGCATCCAGTGTCTTAAAACGCAATGTCATTTCATATTTGTCAGCAAGCATGTTGAGCAATTTAATCTCGCTGCCCATCGCTGGATGGCCGTCAGCTCTGGAAGGCTCAATCACATACGGAGGTGCGGATGTCCAAGCAACAGTCAAATTGTAGCCGTTTAGATTCGTTGGTAACTTAGCTGGGAAAATAGTCTCGTTTGAAAGAAAATTATTATTCTTCCATGTATTCAGTAATTTAATTTCCTTATCAGTGTGATAAGGGTTAAAAGTATAAAATTGTAAGTATTCATTGTTTTCCGGTACCAGCGTAATTGTTGCATTGAGAAGCCTAAGAACTTTCCAAGCTGCTTGTTAAATGGTAATAAGGAGTCGGTTATTACTCTCCACAAATCCATTACCAGGCCCGTGTAAAGTGATTAAACATTTTGTAACGGGAGAAAATATTCTTGGCGTTTTCAAAACAGCCAGTAAATGGTTAAAAGCTTTAATGCCATTTATATCCTCAATCCAAAATATGATTAGTCTACTATCAAAGCTTTTCTTTTGCATGACTGCAGGGATAGCTGACACACTATCACTGTAAATTTTAAATGTAGCGCTGCTTCCTCGCATTAAATCATTTATTGTAACAGAGTATTTATTGTTTTCATGATAGGATAGTGACCTATTAGGCGATTCAGTTTTATGGTCGTGCAATGAAATTAAAATTATAGGAACTGAACAGTTTAGGGCAAATTCAGAATTAAACTGTACAGTATATTGTAAGTACTCGTAGTCAAGACAATAACCAAACAATTCGCTACAACAATGAGTTTAATAGTAAAATATAGGTAGCTGCTAATGAGTATAGGCCTATATTAAAATGGCCTAATGGAGCCATTGGAAGTAGTTTGGAAGAAATGTATGGTAGTTACCAAACTTACACGCTACACTTATCGCGCCATATTAAAATTTGGTCGCTTTAATGAGTCCATAAAAGCCCTTCAATAAGGCGGGGTTTCCACCGACCTCTCATTGCAGAATGCAATTGACATTAACGGAAATTGGAATTTTTCTTTTTATAGAAATCTATTAAAACGTTTGTACATAACATATCCCATGACGCCATTTTTTAATTTTTGTTTGTTTGTTTGTGATTTTACTCTATATTGATCAATTTTAATTATGACATAGAGTAAAACAAAAATTTCCGTCAATGTCATTTGCATTCTGCAATGAGAGGTCGGTGGAATACCGGCCTAAGTCTTGAATGTCTGCTACTGCGTCAATGTCTCTGCATTCTGCAATGAGAGGTCGGTGGAAACCCACCTAATGGCAGCATTGTAACCAGTAGCTAAGAAAGAATAAAATCCAATTTCATTGCATTGCATGACGTGCAGGAAATTTCGTACAGTTGAGTACGTGTGAGTGGGTCGAAAGACCCCAAATTCGCCCATATGGAAAATGAGTATGGTTATTTTAAAGATATTTTTATTTTTTAATTTCATCACAGTAGCCTGCTATTTCGGGGGTGACGGCTACGTTTCACCATGATTTTCTGCAGTCACAAACGAATTCTATCAAATTAGGCTTGAAAAGTTCATAAATATTCTGAAGAGATTCTTGGTCATAAGTCAAAACTCAGCCCCGTGTGTGATGTCCTCTCACAAGTGGTAGGCTACACCACCAGCGAGCGTATTGTGCCGTTTAATAATAACTTAAGCTGGGGTTAAAAATATAAATAAGGCAATCTTTGAGTAGGACTTTGCATCCTAAAATTGTCTTGTTTACATTATTAATCCCAGAATAAGTTATTAGGTAGGTACTAAGTGGCATGATAGGCCCGCAGTTAAAATTTTCGAAATTCTGATGTATTTGAATTTGCCAGCAAATTACACAGTAGTAGCCGGAGAGCAATGATGATATAATTAAACATGTTACAAAACTTGGGTTTAATGTTTTATGGCCGTCACCCCAAATGCGGGGTTTGTTAATCGTTTCCAGTTTCACCCAGTACTTTATTTGACTCCCAACGAAGTTCAAAACAAAAAAAGCGTTGAATAATTAAATTTTTAACTTGTATGTATTTAATAATTATCAAGTTATTCGATATAAAAGTGGCCAATTTGTCAATATAGTCACAATATGATATGTATTTAAGGAGCTTCAACGACTATGTAGTTAGCATGATTTCTTATTAATAATTTGAATTTGGTGGAATTTCGAGACCTAGTATTTTGTGTTTCGTATTGAAACCTGCTTTCGGCGCCAGAGAGTAGCCTTTGATTCATAGGCACGCCGAATGCAATGCATACCATTACCATATAGGCTATGTCTTTATTACAGCGTAGTATATTACTTGCCCATTCTAGGCTATGTACAGTAATTGTCCAACCGAAAATCTATAAATAATTAAATTGATTTCGGTTAGGAAAAATATAAATTTCTTTTTCTTTGTTTAAACCTAGAGGGCAATTATTAATCATAGAACTAAAACTTATCTATTACGGTACCTATAAAATTGATTAATATGAATGCATACGTACGGGTTCATTAGTACCGGTTCTTTCTATTGAGCGAGCACAAACCAAGGCTTATGGATCTGTTTAAGAGGTTAACTGAGCTGAGACCGGATGAGTTTAATGATGGCAGACTACGTTTCATTGCCATAGGGCATATTGAATAGGCTAAATCTCTGACCCTTGCCCGTACTCAACTAGTTTGCCTTCTCTTGCCGTCTTGTTAACATGAAGAGTGCAGTCATTATTCTTTTGCTAGGTAAGTCTGATGATAGGCCCACTGAATTTCCTTACTGAGAGTAGATTAGAACATCTTTATTTCGTAAATTTCCAATTTCCCTAAATTTTCGAATAAAGGGTTCCAACTTCCTATCTGGGTCGGGTATAGTAGACACTAAGCAACTATAATTGTGCGAATCTCGGTTTCGTTACTAACAACCACCAAGAACTACAACACGACAATTCTACCTTGCAAAGACTATTACATAATAGGCTATATACAATAAATACAATTTGTCGATTTCTTGAATTTTGCCAAAATACTGTTTGTACGATTTGTCATAAAAAGTGTTAATTACCATTATCGTAGATAATAATCTGTCCTACCAGTCACATTTTATTGCATTCCCCGGCAACTAATATTATGTGAGACATGCATTTTTTAAGGTTTTGATGGGCAGCCATCTTGAAACAAAATGACGGATCCAGCGGGTTAACGAACTTGATCAAGATATTTACGTATGTTAAATTTTTATGCAAAATATCTACGGAGTGTTTCCTATACTTAAAATCTATATACATACGTACCTATACAGTATATATAGTATACAGGCCTATATATTGTACATTATTTTGAATGGGGGGAGGTTTTAGGCTCTGGGGGTCATGAAATGAAAAGGGATGAAGAAATATTCCGAAAGTCGAACATTGGTCACCGTCTCAATAGGTAACGTAGATGAAATCTTCCTAAAAACAAAGGACAGAAAGCGAAAGATTTTCAGGGTTCGCTAAATTTGTATAGGCAAACGCAAGCTCCTACACTTGATCATGAAAATGGTTTCGATTCTTAGACCTGTAGAAGGTGAAATCTGGTTCACTAACATAAATCACGGGTTTATTTCAGCGGTTGTACTAGCTGCGTCCGCGCTTAGTGTTAAGGAGAAAAAGAAAGCGAACGTTCAGAAATGTCAAATAACCTGTGAAAATGAAAACAAGGAGGCAATTATCTGTGCCGAAGGAAATGGCTTGAAGATAGCGTTTTACAATGATTGCATTTTGAAGCGAAATAACTGTCAGAATAATAGAAGTGAGTATCTCCAGTGAGAAAATTGGTTCTCTTTTAAAATTTGGATGTGGCTTTACATGTTTTGGAACGATAAGGTGAAGCTGTAGGTAGCACTTTGGTGTCCATTCCATTGACTGGCTAGGGCTATTTCCAAAAACGGTGACGTGGTAGCAGACATTCAAGACTTAGGTGGCGTTTCCACCGACCTCGAATTGCAGAATTGACGGAAATGTTTATTTTCCACTATGCCATAGTTAAAATTGATCAATGATCATACAGTAGAATCACAAACAAATAAACTAAAATTAAAAAATGGCGTCATGGGAAATGTTACGTACAAACATTTTAATAGATTTCTATAGGCCTAAAAAGAAAAATTCTAATTTCCGTCAATGTCATTTGCATTCTGCAATGCGAGATCTGTGGAAACCTTACCTAAGTCTTGAATGTCTGCTACCACGTCACTGTTTTTGGAAATAGCCCTAGCCGGTCAATGGGATGGGCGCCTTTACTACGGATAGGGTTCTACTGTACTTATTGGCTAGGGCATAACATATTAATAGATATACTTCTGTAACGATGTGACACCCAAGCATAACAATCTTAAGCAAAATGACGTCAGATCCGATACCAACTTTTTCCCCTGTATCCATTTTATATCTTGCATACATTATGGAATCCAATAATAATTGAAAGTGCAATTCAAACTATTATGTTAAATATTACTAGTATATCAGACCACTTATTTTCAGCCTTTTCTCATTATAAACTGTGAAGTAAAAGATTTTTTTTTTTTTTTGTATGAACTCAGAACAATAAAGATAAAGGGTAAATTAAAAATCTATATAAGAATGATGGGACATTCAAGCGCGCCAAAAACATTTTTTGAATCCTAGAGCCACCTGATGGGACGTTTCCTAACACAAGCTATTGAAAATCGCGTCAAGTGGCCCAGGATTCAAAAAAATGTTTTGGCGCCTCAAATGTCCCATCTCATTGTCAATTACTAAATTGTGGTAAACCATTGAGTGACAAGAATGGACAAACTTGGAACGTACCATTTCACCAGGTTTTTTAGAGCCTATAGGCTAAATACGATTTCGCGTAAAAATATAGGACAGCCAGAATAAAAAATTTTTTGTTTCTTATCATGTTACCACTTTATACATTTATGGTAATTAATAACATACAGTAGATAATTCATTGTTCAGGTCATTGTACGCCTTTAAATGATGATCTCTATATGACCTTTAAAAACGATAATAACATTTTCAGTTCGTTCATTATGTACATATTATGTACATATTATAATAAAAAGAATACAGGCGCCTTTGTATCATTGTAAATTAGTACATGGCTTCTTACTTCTACCAGGACATGTAGCTAGTGGCACAGACTCCGACTTTCACCCGAAAGGTGGTTGGTTCGAGTCCCACACTGGCCACATTTTCTGGGCATGCTTTGGAGGGCATGTAAAGCAGGCGGTCCCGGGCCTTCTGAGTTGAGTGTAAGAGACAGCTTCATAGCCGCTCCGCTAGGTTGGCTTAGTAATAGAAACAATAAAAAGTCCTTATTTATTTATTTTTATTTTATTTATTCTTATAAATCCCGCACTTTCGAGAAGAATAGAGAAGCAGATAAAAAGATTTGTTTTAAACCTATCGATAGATTTAGACTGAAGATTAAAAACAGCTAGGCTTTAGACCTATTTGGGTACAGGCTGTCGAGCCAAATTCATTTTTATCTGCCGAATTTACTTTATTTCATTTAAATAAAACAAAATCATCCAAACAGTACTCAACATATTTCCTTGGTAGCCGATGCGTGAACTCGTTCAGTACATATGAATAGCCGATTAGTGTCTATAAAGCGGTTACGGTTTTCATGTTTTTGTTTTTTACTGCAACAATTGATAACCCGCAAAGGATTTTATAGTGTACGTAACTATACATAATATGGAAGCATTTAACCTACTATAAGTACGGTAGCCCAAAAGAAACTGTGCCTTTATACTAACTTATCCATCTCTATTTCAGATTTGCAGAAGGTGTCCGATGGAATGTGTCCCGGTAACAAGAATCTGCTTTTGTCTTAATCTTAACAAATAACAGATGATTTTGCATAATATACTATTAAAATTTATATAAAATTAAAATTAAAATTTTATAACCAATGTATAAAAGTTATTAAGAAGCACATATATAATTATTAATTATTATTAGGCCTATATTAAACATTAGTACAATTTGTCTCAAAAGACACGTCGGGCTGGCTTGTGTTCCGAGTGCGTGCAGGTGCCTATGCTGTAGAAACTTTAAATATACAGTAGGTATTATTAAACAAAAGGTTAGAACCATAGATTTTTATAATAATACTAGATAACGAACTCCCCTGCATATTTTGAAGCCAGCCGCCATTGCTATAAGTGGATAGAAAACGTTGTTTACATTCCTTAACAACTTGCGTTCTTATGAGATTTCCTAACATTTTCTGTGAAAATTACGTTCAAAAGTTCAATCTTTCAGTTTATTTTCAGTGGATTTTGATCAATAGTTACATAAAGGACAATATTAACTGAAATTAAATGAAGATAAAATTTATTTTGTCGAGAAGTACTCATTTAATAACAGGTACTTTGCGTTCTTTCCGTTCTTTCTATCGACTTATAGCAATGGCGGATGGCTTCACAACACTCCATACAGAGCCCATGGGAGTTCGATATTTAGTATTATTATTAAAATCTATGGTTAGAACTAACCTTTTCCTCAACTTTGAGCTTATACTGCCTGCTGTGTCAATATGGTCATAAGAGGTGATCGGATTTACTCAATAATTCTGAGTTATGAATCAATCGTTCCGAAACCGTCAGTCCTTATCAGCCTGATGATGGGAGTAGCACCCACTTCGGAAACGTCGCCCTTTCCCCTGACAATGGACTCCGCCCTAATTGTCCGATGACTGTGAGGCTCTTGCCTCTGATGACTATTCAGCATGCATCAGACAATGTAAAGTCTAACTAACCCTTTGTTAATATTGTTACACCATTGCCATTAACGTTTCCTAATAGAATCCAGTAAGTAGCCCTATATAATATAATTAATACACACATATTCGGACAAGTTACTTCTGCAGCCTCTAAAGGTAGGGTTATCTATAGAGAATAATCAACATTTCAAAAAGCTCTATTAGTGGTACGTCGCACGTTTCTTTTTTCGATGAACGGCTCCTCTGCGATGACATTATAAAAGAAAAAGAGCTACGTCAATAAGTACTTATGGACTAGACTTTAATGTGAAGTAATGCGTCGTAAATAATAAGAATATAATATTTGGATGCATGTATAGTCTATAAATCTAAGACAATAATATAAAAGAAACACAATTTAATTGTAGGATTAGTTTAATTTAAATTCACCTTTCACATTAAACAATGCCAAAATATATATTACTATTAACTACAATAAATAATAAGACTGTACCCAGTAGGCCAGAAACATAACGAAAGGTCATCAAATTGCATTACTCATCTTCATTTCCTGAATGTGCTGAAAAGTACTCGTTGTCATCGCTTCCAAAGTTTTGCTCGTTAATTAATTCTATATTTGATGATTGTCTGACTCCATTCCTGTTCAGTATTTCGTCAGCCAAATCAATAGCCTCTGAAACGATGGCCTTCATGGCAGTCTCCAGCTTAGAGATTCTCTCGTCATTACAGACATTTATTTCTTCAACGCTACCACAAACACCCTCTTCTCCCAGCTGTTGCTGATCGATATATTTATTAAAAACACCATTTAAAATTTCTGTTCCAATACTCTCAATACAATCGTCAACCGTCTCTTCAGTAATACCTTCATCATTATTACCCTCAACACTCATGGATGCCAGATCATCAGTTGCATCGCAATTTACATTTAAGAAATGCTTTTCAGTGTCTTCATGAAAATGTCCATCTAATAAGCCGGCGATCGTGACATCATTACCGAAAGAAATAGATGTTTGACATGATTTTTCCTCAAAATTGGAATGTGTTTCTTTGGAAAATTCCATGCTATCATCATATTCATTTATGATTTCATCAAACATCAGCATTACGTCGTTACCATTAATTTCCTCGGCTAATTCTTCATATTGCTTCATTAACTCATCAACAGTGTTATTTCCTGTAATGCATGCAAAATAATCCGCTCTAGGAGGTTGACTTTTAGCGTCCTCAAGATGGAAACTATCCAGACATTTCTTGAAACCTTCATTGCAAATCTGAACCGCTGTGTCCTCAACCCATTCTTCAACAAGGCACTCTTTGTCATCATTTGGGCTTTCCAACGCATCATTGTTACATAGATTGTCAAAACTCACATTGTCTTTGGTATATATTTTTTCACATTTAAGTCGTCCAGACGAAACAGATCTATTTATAATCTCATTTAGAATACTTTTCACGTCTTTCCCTTTAGTGGAATCATCAATTTTGCTACTCTCGGTGCTTGTTGAAAGGACTTCTCCCCCATAATTTTGGGCCGTTATTGTTGAATCCATTAACGGTGGAGCCATTTGTTCGTTTCCATTTTCTTCATTGAAACTTACCGGATTTTTATCACCATCCATGCTTACCATTTTCCCAGATTTTTTCTCTCCTTCTTCACAACAGATTGCGAAATAATCTCCATCGTTTGTCGTTTGAGCTTCCTCATTATCAGTACTAGCAAGTACTTCAACTTCATCACAACGATCATCAACTGAGTTAGCTTTTTCTTTGTAACAATTTCTCATGAAATTTGCCAATATCTCCCCAAAATTGTCTTTGGCAGAACCATCTTCTTCGCTGGTGCTAAATATTACATTTTCCTCATTAGGTGGAGGCACCAACGAAGGTTCCTGGAAGTTTTTGGGGTCTCTCATTGCCATTTCAGTAGTCATTTCGGATTCCGTGTCCATCAATTGGAGGCCACTATTTTCCGTCGCTTGGTGTTTTCTTGCTTTTATTGGCAAATCAACAGATTCTGTGGCCCTGGAATTCAAAAAGGCATTGAATATTACAAATTACAAAATTGCCAAGTCATCTGAACAGAAATTTCGTGAGAAGTACTATAATACTACTTAGGCTATTAAAGATAATGGAATGCTGATGTAAACCTACCCTGATGTTGAATCTGGAAGTTCTTCGATTAGTAAACGACCAGATTTGTTACATTTTCGCTGTGAAATATCGCCGGGTAATATTAAAATATCATTTTGGTCTTTGAAATCTTCGGTGTCCTCCACAGAACTTTCTTCTCCTTCCTAAAAGTGAACATACCGTAGTTACTATTATTATTTAATACGTTTGTTTGTTGTTTGTATTTCTATTTTATTTAATATAAAACGAATGTTAAACTGAATATATGGGTGAATATTACCGTAATCCATACTGAAAGTAGTCAGGTTATTTTAACTGGTAAGTACGGCATGAAATGAACCGGAGTGTTGAGCCTTTTTTTTAATGGAGCTAATTCAATAACAAGTCAGTTAATAATACGATTACATCCATATGGCCTGTATGTAATTAAAAAATAAATTAATATGGCGCTAACCTCAGATGAAGAAGACACTCGTTCCAGCTGTCTTTGTTTGCGAAGACTCAACAAATCTGCAATGATACATGTTACACGCATAGTGATTTACAGTGTGGACGTATGGTATTATCTTAAACCTACTTAGCAAGGCCATACCCAAGTTCAGCCAAAAAATATTTTTTGGTCAAAATGCGTGAACCCCGACAGTTTTTTTTTTCCATTTTTGAATTGCTTGGAGTCTTTCCAATAAGTCTCGACGTGTAAGTTGGGTATGTTGAAGTGATGTTATGTGAATATTTGTCGGTAAAATCTAATAATTTCTACTATCGAAATGCGTGATTGTAAGGTTGTAATTGTATGAGCGGGCCGAAAGGAAAGGAAATACATATGGAAAATAAAGACATTTTTTTCATTCTATCTCCCTTTCTTCTTTTCTAAAACCAACTATTTCAGGTCTATTTTTTAACATTTTCCAGGGCAGAACCCAGGGCTCCCATGTTTGCAGGGCATAAAATGTGTATCATACTAATATCCCTACCTGAAAGTTGAATAGGTACATGAACCGTAATTTTACTTAATTTCATACAAGCATTGTACTATTGGCTGAACCCCTCCCCCCTCACTTAAAATTATTGGGCCTAGAAAGAATTTTTAAATTTGAATAATATCTTCTATGCCAATTTAAAGAACTGGTCCGAGTTTACTCGAACATGCTTTCCAATTTATCAAGTAGTAGCTAGAGAAAATGAGTAATTTCATGGTAAATAATTTTCCTATAGTTAAATTTCGGGCATCTCGGGGGGGGGGGGGGTCCACCTGACGTCACTGGAGGTGAGGTAAATTCTAAATAGGTCAGACCAACAAATTACCACACAGCAATAATGGCAGGGCACGCAATGCATTTGACCGTGAATTTTCTATCATTTTTTCAAAAACATTTTTTTTGCACAAAACCAAATAGTTTTTTGATAAAGCAATCTGTCCGGTTTCGTTAGTCAATTTAAAACCTAAAACATGCCTGAAGGTAGAAATCATCGATGGAAAGGTTTCACAGAAAAAATATTTTTTAGTCATTTTTCATTAAAATTTAGTTATTTTTATTTTTTTACCCCCAGAAGCAAACTATCAAGGGGCAAGCGACCCCCCGCATTTTGTCAACATTAATAACGACTATAATATATGTGAATTTAAAAGAAATCGTTGGAGCTGTTTTGAATAAATAATTTTTTTAGACGTTTTTTTGGAGTTTTTTTAGAATAAAACCTCCCCAAATTGAGATAGCCCTAAATAAAAAATGGTCTCGAGGTATGTTTTTTGTGAACCTACATGATAAATTTCATCAAAATCGATCGAGTAGTTTGCCCGGAAATCGACGCACAGACAGACAGAGCGACAGACAGACATTTCGTAAAAACCACTTTTTTGGGTTCCTGGGACCTTAAAACGAGTAAATCGGTTGAAATCTCGGAATCGAAAATTTCGACCGTCACGAAGCTTTCCTTATACTACGTATAAATTGGAAAGCAACAATAAAATTTTATTATTAAATTAAATTAAAATTTCTGATTTTATATTGGTACTTGAATTGCAAGAGTGATGAAGGGTTACCTTCGACGCTTTTTCTTATGGTTTCCTGTTCCTTTTCCGCCCATTCCCGTCGGCATGTTTTCTCGGCTTCTATTCCTCCAACACTCCTGTAATTTAATTCTCGATTAATGAAATAGTTATAATATTACGAACCAAGGTACTGTATTTATTTTTTGAAGGTCCCGCACGGACGTAGGTATTTGACAACTTGTAGGACCCATTGAGTCTAACCCTGCCAACGACCTCACGGTTTTTTTTTAAGCATTAATGAAGAAATATTTTCCGTTCTTAGACTGGTATATTTATTCATTGACACAATGCCTTAACCAAGTTCGTGTTCTACCCATTAAATTGCGCCCATTGGAAACATCTGAATATATTATTCCTAGAAAATTAGTCGAAAATCGCACAACTTTCTCGCGTCGTCTTTGAGATTAGGATGAACATGAACCTTTGAAATCCCCATTCACCACATCTTTTCTAATAGGTAGAGAACAAGCAATAAATAAATAAATAAACACTTTTGTTCAATTGTTTGGTTTCTATTATTCGGCATCGATGGCGCAAAGATGGCGTGCTTGTACTTGCAACTCTCTATAGTCTATAGTAGCCTAGCTATAGACTTTATGCCATGCGATCGGAGACGTGTTGTAACTAAACACAAGTACCTGCGTTAGGCTACTAAGTGAGGCGACTGAAGAGGTCAATTTGGATACGTTCATTAAATTGTTTGTATGTGAATAACATTTAAATAACAAACAAAAACAACAATTATAGACTACTACTAAGCCAAACCTAGCAATAAACATAATAGTCTCCTTAGTAACTTTGTAAAACTTGCTGTCACTCATTGTTAAAATTAACTTAGTATAGTTTTACGAATAAAATTAAATTAAAAATTCACAACCGGTTTCGGCTCACGCCATCGTCAAGTGCGATTGACGATTGACGATGGCGTGAGCCGAAACCGGTTGTGAATTTTTAATTTAATTTTATTCGTAAAAGTATACTAAGTTAATTTTAACAATGAGAGTCAAACCTAGCAAATTTAAGTCACACTCCGTCTCACGCGGATAATTTAGGAGGGTCACAAGTTATATGCTGGTGTATAGGTGTTCATACATACACCCACCCTTCCGAGAAATCACTTTTGTAAAAAACTTTTTTACTATATTATGAATTAAATTACTTAGGGGACTCATGACCCCCCCCCCCCCCGTGGACCCGCCTTTGGCCTACGTGGAACTCGAACCAACAGTCTGTAACACTACGCTCCAAACTGCCCGACAAAGAGGCTACGAAAATTTTCGTCATGATACTGTACCATGCTTCGGCAGCCGCTCGGTCCTTCGGGAAAACAGGACAGTCATCCAAATAAGTCAGCTGTTTGCACCGGACTATGAGATTTTTCCGATAGAAGGACATTCTCTTGATAAGCGGGTTTCCCGATAAGTAGAGTACGCGTAGGTTGGGCATCTCCGAAAATATCTGCAATGTCAACGTAGTGAATCTTGCAGTGTCTATATAAGTTAGTAATTTATATTTTATAAATTATCTAACGTCATACTAGATCGAGGATTTCAAAATCAAAAATCGGAAAGAACATTAAAGCAACAACGACGCTTATGGGTCCGCTTGAAGGAAGTCTCTTAAAGAGTCCATTAGTCTACACTGAAATTTCCAAGTTGGTACTACCGACCCCATCCATGGCTACAGATGCTGCCATCTAACAATAATTTTAGCCTGATAGAATGTAGACAGGGGCGATTCACATAGGCGCCCATTCCATTGACCGGCTAGGGCTATTTCCAACAACGGTGACGTTGTAGCAGACATTCAAGACTTAGGTAGCGTTTCCACCGACCTCGCATTGCAGATTGCAAGTGACATTGACGGAAATGTTTGTTTTTCTTTTTATAGAAATCTATTAAAATGTTTGTAATTAACATATCCCATGAAGCCATTTTTTAATTTTAGTTTGTTTGTGATTTTATTGCATGATCATTGATCGATTTTAACTATGGCATAGAGGAAAATAAACATTTCCGTCAATTCTGCAATGCGAGTTCGGTGGAAACGCCACCTAAGTCTTGAGTGTCTGCTACCACGTCACCGTTTTGGAAATAGCCCTAGCCGGTCAATGGAATGGGCACCTTACATCAATAATACTCTCATCTTCAATCATATTATGCGAAAGGTCGAGACATGAAATACTTGGACATTTGAGCATATTTTTTAAAGCGTCAGAGTTGTGCAGACGGTTGTGACTCAGCTGAAGGGTTTCGAGCTCTTCTAAACCATCTGGAACAATAATGGAAACATCTTTTTAAGAATAAAAAATTTAAAAAAAACAAAAAACTAACATAATGATATACTATCATAGTTGTAAAGACAACCCCTTTTAAACAGTTCAAGCTGTCCCTGCACCTATATTTACTAAACTACTAAGGCACTATATTATACCCGCCATTTTCAATCCTATATGGTAAGTATTGTAAGAAAGTAAAAGATTAAAAAGAAGGAAAACACGTTTTAGTATTTATTTTATCAAGCATTTCCCTAATTGGTAGAACGTTTTGTTTAAAATAATAATAAATAAAAAACTATAAATTTCTAAAAATAAATAGGCAAGGTAGACACCCAATACTTCTTTGCTTATACACCAGTCTTAAAATGGACTCAAAATGGCGTATGACAATCAGGCCCATAGCCTAGATTTTTTTTTTGGGGGGGGCCAAGAACAATTTTTTTTTTTAAATAAATGAAACATCCGTAGTAATTCACCTGTGAGGCTGTAAATACAATGACCATCCGATCAAATGGCCATAGCCCCCTTGCCGCCCCCCCTTTGGGTACGGGCCTGATGACAATACCTGTCTAATATAAACTATAAACTACTAAACGCGCATCGCAACATTACTATGCAATGTGTAGCTTGCACCGACCGCGTCCTTTGATCGTAGAAGTTACGCCTGTAGAAGTTTAGATAGGCACAGTGTTAGCACATTGATTTTATCATTAATTTCCAAAGCAAGTAATTTTAACTGTGCACTTTTTAACCCCAAGAATGAGTTAAATATTTAACCGCATCAGCAGCCTGATCGAGGCGATTATAATACCGGGGTTAAATAAGTACCCTAGGATTATAACTGTAAACAAACAAATTTTGAATAGCATTTTCCATTATAAAATTATCTTGTTTACATTTTTAATACCAGGGGATTAAATAAATACCGGTATTATAATCGCCTCCATCAGGCTGCAGGCTGCTGAGGCGTAAAGTTTTAGAATGATGGCTGGGGCAAAACTAAGTAGACCATATGACGTCATCAGGCAGGATAAGAAAAAATTGAAAATTTAAGAGCAAAATAGTAGGGTTTTACGCATTTTAATAGTAGTAAAGTATAGCTGCAGATTTTACAAAGTTAAAAAAGGAATGCCTATATTCAAATTGCTGCAAAGGGGACCATGAAGTATGAACCATGTCTTACAAGGTTCGAGGCTGGGGGGGGGGGGCAAGTTGGACCGTGCCCCCCCCCCCAACTTTACGCCCCTGATCCGCATAGTGTGCCCACACCATAGTAGGCCTGTTGAACAACTGTAGAACCTTAGAATAGCTGCAGAATATATTTAAATATCGTAGCCTATAATTTATAGGTCTATTGTGTTATTTTCTATTTTGTCTATTGTGTTATTTATTTATTTTTTATTTTATTTTATGTTAACCAATAATAATAATAATAACCTTATCTAGGATATTTTAAATTTTATGGTTAGAACTGTCAAGTAGCCCATTGAAACTTCAAGTTCAAGCTATAATTCAAATGAAATATACAGTACTCGTATCAATCGATACCGGCAAAGAATCGATATCAATAACCCAGTACCTACGGTAAACGAAAGTAATTCAGGAATCGGCAAGGCCGTAGCCAGGACTTTTTTTTCGGGGGGGGGGGGGTTCAGAAATTTCATTGGATTTTACGTAGTGGTTTTCATTTTTTCCTCTTGAAACCCGATTCTATCTAGTATCAAGTCATTTCATTTCAGGGGGGGGGGTTGAACCCCCATGAACCCCCCTTGGCTACGGCCTTGAGAATCGGATATAATATTCCTACCTTGCAGTTGCGGGATAAAAATGCTTTTGTACTTCATTTACCTAGGTTCTCCAGCATCGAAATACTGTTGTGGCACAAATTCAAAGTGTTCAAATGTGCGCATCCCTCCAAATTCTCAATTTTACTTATGAGATTATAATGAAGATACAAGCAGCGCAATTCCTTTTGTTCTTGCAAATTCTCAATCTTGACTATCCCATTATTTTCCAGCCAGAGACATTTGAGACCGACGTATTCTTCGAGATTTTCAATCTTGCTGTAACCTTTGAAATGAAGGTACAGTACGTCGTTAAGGTATGGAGTGTTGTATAAACGCTGTTGTCTGCAAAGCTTCTTAAGTGAGTCTTTGGTGATCCTAAAACCAGGAAAAATAAATGTGATTCTACCATGTAAACTATTTGTGTTGTTAAATACGAAGATGTGATGTTTAGATCCATTTAGCCGCCGCCCAACTGTTAAGTGATACAATTTAATTCACTACTTATCTGTCCTTAAAAGCTTCAAATGGTGAGAACAACTAGATACAATAGGCTACATACCGGTACATTAATAATTTGTCTGTTCCAATCTTCCAGCATCGCTGTACCTATATACATAGCTTATACCCAAATGACAATACAATACAATATATATTTCCTTTAAATTATACAATACATGTAAAGTATAAGATAAAATCGTCAGAGTATCGTCAAAATCAGGTAGTTCTGTCATTGTCATTGTGCTAGTGCCTCAGTGACAGTGTAAAAAGCTTTCTCTAAGAGATGGTTTCTAAGCAATTTAGGGAAGTTAAAAGCATTTCTCGCCGCTCTCAGTTCAATCGGGAGTTTTCTAAGGTAGGCGAAACCTTGTAGTATAGGATCCAGTCGCTCACACTTGGCTGTGCGTGGCACTAGCCTTAGAAGGTCTCCCCGTTGTCTCGTGTTGTAGGTGTGAGTGTCCCCGTTTTGTTTAAATGTCCCCCCCCCCCACCTCAGGCTTTAAGATATGTAAGATGCAGCTAAATATGTACAGACTTGGGGCTGTCATGATTTTTAATGATTTGAATGACATAGGGCCGAAATGTGTGCAATCGCAGCCACTTTTTTTATTGTAATATACCTATAAGTACGATTAGGCTTAATTTGCTAATATTTCCTACATTTAATTGGTGTACTGTATCGTGAAAACACAAGTTATGCTTCAATTAGCATGTTTTAGAGAAATTATTTCCACATATATTTTCCTCAAAATTACGTGGTCTGACACCTTTCGGTTTGGTGCAGGACAATAAATACTGCAAAACATAAGAAAGTAGCTGTTTGAGATCTCCTTGAATATCATAAGTATATACAAAAAGGGTATGCATGCAAGGGGGCGATGGGGTATTCTCTAGGTATTGTAAGCTACATAAATAATGTCTGCATTGGTCTCGATTCTATATGTACCTTCTTTACCTGAAATTCTAAAATAGGCTATACTTCCGCCTAAATAGGTAACAAATATAATATTACATTTAGAAATCAAGAGGATTGCTGAAAATCTTCCAGATTGACTCATTTATAGCTTGGTATAGTTTCAACCCAACCAAGAAGCGAAAAAACAACTACAGTAGGTACAGTATTTAAAATAAACTCAACTGAAAAGCAATAAGGTTAGAATAATTAAATACAGCCAATAAAAGCTTTAAAAAAATGTTCCGAAATATTACAATACCTTGGATATTTATCAGAAACGTCTTTGTCCCTCAAAGAAATCATTTTTCCAATCTCAGTCGAAGTTTCAAATGTAACCCACCGCTGACTGTTTATGTAACCATGGAAACCAAAGTCCGCTGCCAAGTTTCCAGATCGTCTGCTAGTACTGATCGCTTCCCTTCGTGTTTCTATAGCATGATGACTTTCACAGGATAATGCTTCTGTTCTCTCCAAGAAATTATTTCTCATGTCGGCAGGATGGTCTTGGTGCGACTTCGTAGCTGGGTGGGGAGGTGGTAAGTGTTTTTTTGTAATTTTAATGTTATTGCAGGAGGCTGGGTTCATCACATTGATGTAATTCTAGGTCAGGGTCCATCAGTCATAGCGGCTTTTTTTTTCAGAAAGCTTTATACACAACAATACATTTTTTTTTACCTATCAGGGGTAGTAATTTTAAAATAGGCTACTCTGTGAGACTGATGTAGGCTACATGTTAGGTAGCCCGTCTCAATGCCCCAGAAAATGAATGTAGGTCACCCAGAGCAGAGTTGCGTCAAATTGACTTGTCAATTGTTTCGATTGAACTATCCACTGACCAAACAAAATGGAAATGTAAACCTGCCAAATACTAGTATAGTGGCGCAACCCCAGTTTAAATTAAGCTTCAAGAAGTTTAGAATGGAAATCAATTAATAAAAACTAGTTTAAAAAGGGCCTAATAGTTGTTTTTTCTCATTATGACCTTCTTCTATTTCTTCTTCCTCTACTTCTTCTTCTTCCTCTACTTCTTCTTCTTCCTCTACTTCTTCTTCCTCTTTTTCTTCTTATTTTGCTTCTTCTTCTTCTTCTTCTTCTTCTTCATATTCTGCTTCTTCTTCGCCTTCCTCTTCTTCTTCTTGTTTTTATGCATATTTATTGTTACAGGTGTATTTGGTTTGGTGGTTGGACACCCCCTGGATACCCTTAAAGTTCGCCAACAGACCATACCAGGGAAGTACTCCATATGGGACTTAACTAAATTCACCTATCGCCAAGAGGGGGTAGGTAGATGTTTCAGAATTTAGCTCAACATGAAAGTAGCCTACAACAATGAATGTTAATTAATGGCAATATTGTAATATTATTTAACAATGAGTTAGATGGGCTTAAATTACCTGCTGTTTAAGTAGTCATTGGAGTAGTCATCGAACATCAGTGCACATCAGGATTAATCCATAAGTCCTTCTCAGGACTTCGCCTGGCGATGACACCTGAGACGTCGCCCCCTTTCCCTGACAACGGGCTCCGCCCTAATATTGTTCGTTGCTTATTAGGCCTTGCCTCTATAAAGACTATCAGACTAACACAACAGGCAATGTCAGTCTAACTAACCCTTTGTAAATTTAGTAATAAATTACTTGAAGAGAGTGCGTTTTCAAAGTAAATATTGACATAGTTCACTTATACTTTTCATAAAGTGTATTCCTGCATGTAATGTATGTATATCACACTTGACCACGGCTGTTTAAGTCATCGCCTCAAGCGGTCCGACATTTTATTACAAAATGAGCCTCAGTAGTAAATGCTGTCATTGCATGGAAAATTATATCTTAACGTCTATCAAGTAGTCTATCATAGTTATCAAAGCAGGTAATGGATTTTCATCTCTCAGCTTTTGTTACTAATCGTATTATTTTGCAGGTCCGAGGTTTCTTCAAAGGCCTCTCCTATCCAGTCTTTATGAGCGGCTTCTACACGTCACTGCTGTTTGGCGTTTATGGCAACACCATTCGAGCGTTGGAGACGTACAGGGGGACGGCTCCGCGGAAGATGTGTTGCGAGGGTTCCAGCCCCGTTGGCAAGTACTGGCACCAGGACGTCTTCGTTGCGGGGTGTGTCGGTGGGACGGCCGTCGTCCTGGTCGCTTGCCCTATTGACCTCATCAAGATCAAACTGCAAACACAGGCTGGTAGGTTACAGACGACACTCCACACGCAGGGTTGGCGGTCTATTTCTTCCGGGTGTTTCAGTCTAGTGCAAGGCCGTAGCCAGGTTTTTTCGGGGGCGGTTTCAGAAATTTCATTAGATATTACATAGTGTTTTATATTTTTCCTCTCAAAATCCGATTCTATCTATTATCAATCCATTTCATTTCGGGGGGAGAGGGGTTTGAACCCCTATGAACCCCCCCTTGGCTACAGTCTTGGTCTAGTGCATGCGACAAGGGTAGATGATTATATATGGTGAATATGATATGAGTGATATGAGTGAAACAGATTGAAACAATTTAAGTTAAATTTAAGTTTAAGTTATTAGTATTCAGGGGGACCCAGCACAGGAGAAATACTTCATTTCATAATGAAATAATGAAATTTTCATTATTTTATATAATATTATATATTGTGAAGTCCTCCCTCAGGTTTGTTTCTTTGGCCGTGAAACTTTTGGCCTCACGCCCTCCACCGAATAATCAGAATAATCATGTATACCTATACAGTTGGGACTTGTTGAGTAGTGGCACTAACTCCAACTTTCACCCGAAAGGCTGATTGGTTTGAGTCCCACACTTGCTACATTTTCTGGCCATGCTTCTGACGGCTTGGAAAAGCAGGCGGTCCCGGTTCTTCTTATAATTAAGTGAATGAGAGGGCTTTAAAGCCCGGTCTCCGCTAGATTGGCTTTGTAATAGAACAACAAAAAGTCAATATTTATTTATTTTAGACAATGTTAATATTTATATAGCCTAATATGTTGATATGCTACCATCTCGCGCTTCGGCTTGAGGTGTCACAGCTTTGTAATTTTATGTTCACCTTTTTTTTTTTTTTTAAATAAATACACGGATTTTCTATCTACCTATCTACATCTATATCTACTCACTTGTTGTAGCGGGTGGTCATCTGCTCTCCTCTTAGGCGCCCATTCCACCGACCGGCTAGGGCTATTTACAAAAACGGTGACGTGGTAGCAGACATTCAAGACTTAGGTGGCGTTTCCACCGACCTCGCATTGTAGAATGCAAATGACATTGACGGAAATTAGAATTTTTCTTTTTATAGAAATCTAATAAAATGTTTGTACTTAACATACCCCATGACGCCATTTTTTAATTTTAGTTTGTTTGTTTGTGATTTTACTGTATGATCATTGATCAATTTTAACTATGGCATAGAGGAAAATAAACGTTCCCGTCAATTCTGCAATGCGAGGTCGATGGAAACCCCGCCTAAGTCTTGAATGTCTGCTACCACGTCACCGTTTTTGTAAATAGCCCTAGCCGGTCAGTGGAATGGGCGCCTTAGCAGAGCTTACAATTTATGCCAATATGTCCAATTTTTATTTTTATGTAAAAGGCCAATGAAATTCTTCAATTGATCACTTGATATTATCATGTCCTTTACCTTAACAATCAGCTCATCGAATGGGTTAATTGTAAGAGTGAGCTGCTGAAAGGCCCGGAATTCGCCTATATGGAAAATAAAGGCAATTTTCTTTCTTTCTTTCATCATGTCACGATTCATCTCACAATAATGTAAACAAAAGTAGTACTAGTATGTCATTATTGTAAGATGACATATTTTCCTACTACAGTATTAGGTACTGTGCACCAAATATTTATTTCAGTGCACCAATTATTTATTTATTTTATTCTTTACTATTGTGTTTCAGCTCAAATGAAAGCGGGTGATCATTTAAAATCTGCTCAAAAAATAAAGTTGACCGAGCCCTTGTATAAAGGTCCGTGGCATGCGGCACGCACTATTTATTTACGATATGGGATCTATCATGGGATCTACAAAGGGCTGTGGTCCATGCTTTGGAGGTACCGTATACTAGTCTGCAGTTTTATATTTATGATATAATGTTTTGGTAGTTTAGTTATTTCATTATTATTATTTTTTTAATATCAAGATATTACCCCAAACAAAATAAAACGGTAATCAAGAGTTTTAGGCAACCACGCACTGCCAAAATAGTTACTTAATTTTCTCAGACTTCCTTGCATTGGGAGCATAGCCTACTATTAGTTTACGTTTACGTGCATCTTTATAGCACAGTTAGCACTATCAATTATAGCCTACATTGGTTCATTCCACAAAAATTGAAGGGCCTACACTAATGTTTTTTACTCTTTAACACAGATAAAAAGAATGAAGAAGCCAAATTAGATATTAAGTTTTTTCTCGTGGCTGTATCATAATTGCATAGTTCAACATTTGCAGGAAAAAATGTTTCGTTGCAGTAGCCAACCCGTAACATCTATTTCTCCCTAACGCCTGAAAATGTTTCAATTATGCTAGTGTCAGAACTCAGAATGTAGACATATTTTGTTCTTGCCCGATTTGACCTTGTCTGATTTGATTTGCTTGTAAATTACTTTATTGTCATTCAACATATAATACCTACTATTCTTCATTCGCGTTCTCTTACGGATAAAAGCGAGGAAAAAAGTAAAACTCATTCATAGGAATAAAGCAACTAGTGAATTATTACGTACCTAATATAATTTTAGGTAGGCTAGCTGTTTAACAAATGTTTTAGATGCTTTTAGAATAAATAAATAAATATTAACTTTTTTGTTCTATATTACTAAGCCAACTTAGCAGAGTTAGGGCTAGATAAAGCCCTCTCTTACACTCAACTAGGAAGAACCGGGACCGCCTGCCTTACATGCTATCCGAAGTATGGCCAGAAAATGTAGCAAGTATGGGACTCAAACCAACAGCCTTTCGGGTGCAAATCGGAGTCTGTACCACTACTCTACATGTCCAGACTCTGTACCACTACTCCCCATCAATTTCTTCTTTTGTTATAGAGACGTTTGGACGTTTGGACTGTACATGGTTGCATACGAACACATTCTCTGCATGTTCAAGGCGAGTGATGATAAAACTGCCAAAACTAGTATTACAAGCCAGGTTGTTGCTGGTGGAATCGCAGGTACGTCAATATCATTGTAGGACCGTTGGCCCCGAGTTTTGAAATAAGGCACATAAACAATACAAGAACGGTATGCTACAATGCTCAAATGAGGCGTATAGAAGCCAAAGCGTACAACTGAATTTTATTCAAATTTTGATATAACTGCAACATGCTCTTTCTGAAGCACTTATCTATTTTAGAGGCCAATATGTATAACTTTACTGTAGCATGCTCAGTTGCTGAATAAAATGCATTTGCAAAGTCAGTTCATCAATGAAAATGTTTAAAGTTTCTTAACGTCTTCAATAAGTGGCCAAGTGCGTTTATAAATCTCAAAATTAGTTTGACCGCAGTTATATGCTCTTTGGCATTTATACGTTTCAAATGTCCCATCTCTCATGCAAGCCTTTAGAAATCTAGGTAACGTTTATTCAATATAATATTATTTTTAGGTATTCTGTCGTGGATTGTTGTGATGCCTCTGGATGTGGTTAAAAGTCGAATTCAAGGAGATGACATGAGCAATCCTAAGTACAAGGGTATCTTGCATTGTTTGACGCAGACGTACCGAGCTGAAGGGCTCAGGTCGCTTTTTGCAGGCACGGTGCTTGTGACCATCCGAGCATTTCCATGCAACGCCGCTACCTTCGTAGGGTACGAGTTCCTCATGAGACGTTGTGATCCCAACTACTATAAAGATTAAAGGCAAAGCAAATTTGTGAATTAAACCAAAGATTGTAATCTAGGCTTTCTCAAATTGTAAAGTACCTTATAGTTCTACCTAGCCTATTAAAAGTTTAAAATAGGCCTAGGTCAAAACTAAAAGAAATAAAAAAATTATTTTGTGAATTCCAACGTGGAGTCATCAGTTATTATTAGTTTTCTTTTATAGTTTGTTTTTCTTATTTCCATTAAGGTAAGAATTAAGTAGGTACCATAAAATTGGTTTCACATACTCAACTCCAATATGACATTATAACTACTTTAAATGTATTTACCACAAGGTATTTACTATTCCATGGTGGTTAATTTTGATTTATTCAACTACAAATTATCATGTAGCTTTCTATTATATATAATAATAATTTGCATACTAGTTTTAATAGTCTTATCATCTACTGCTATTTTTACAATTAAACAGAATGTTGTAACTTTTGAAAGTTATGAAATGGCGCTGGCGGGAGAGTTAATCGTGGGACTAGATGAAGAAAAAGCAGACAGATTATGACCTTGAAGCTTATACACAAGTCACCAGCGTTGCCAGGTTGGGCGGAATTCCGGAATTCCGCCAATTGGGCGGGTTGAACCCACCGAGCGGCGGGCAAAAATACCAAACGGCGGGTGCCCGCCGTTTGGGCGGGTTGATGCCGACGGTAGACGGGTAATCGGCGGGCAGAAAGAATAATTAAACAACTATTTAAAGAATATTTTTTTAAAAATGCAGCAACATTTGGCACCTTTATTTTGAAATTGAGTCTGATTTCGATATGAAGATGGCGGATCAATTCCCAAAATACGGCCCATGTTTAATTTGTTTAATTTCCAGAGGATGTATGAAATTGAAAATTGAAAATTTTTAAGGCATCTATTAAAGTAATGGGGATTCAAAATTAATTAACATATTCTCTAAAATCACCATAAACATGTGATTTTAGTGTCCTGGGATAGTGGTGGATCCAGAAATTTCTCATAGGGTGATAGGGGGCGAACCTTGCTTTTTGGCTATTACAAATAATGCCCGTCCGTGAGCCTTGCTAATAATATAAATGAAGGGAATTATTTTGTGAATTTAATTTAAAAAATAATTTTTTTTAAATGTTTATAATATACTGTACCGTATATTAAATTTAAATTGTTATTTTTTTCCAAAATAAATGGAAATCTAACAAAAATTTGCCATAATCAATCCACCCCCGTAGCCAAGGGGGGGGGGGGTGACCGCGCCGTCTGGATCCTCCACTTCTTGGCATAGATTTTAAATTTGGGCGGAATTGGGCGGGTTGCCGGTCCCCTAGTGGTGGATTGATGAAATATTTTACTGGCAACACTGCAAGTCACAAACAAAGGTCGTCCCTCGCATAGACAACAGATAACTAGACTCGTCACCGGGATAGGGATTCAGTTCGCGATAGCAGCGCCACGCCGCGCAGCGGAAATTTTTTCTCCGTCCACTTTCCTTGAACAACAGAGCTCAAGTTAAATTCTTTTGTAAATATTTAAATGTCAATTTAAATATTCATGGGAATAAAATGTATTTTAAAAATTGTAATGATTTTTTTACAAATTCTGAAACTATCACTAAAATCTCAATTTGAAACATATTTTCAAAAAGATAGTCCAAAATCAAGGACTGATCACTGAAGGACGCACGCCATCCAGCCTACCAGCCATTACTGAAATTGTTTTGTTTGCATTTTCAACTGGGCACTATTATATTTTAGATTTTATTTTTAGTAGAAAAATGCCGAAAGCTAGCAAAAGAAGAGTCCGATATTGCTCGGTTGTGGGCTGTTTCAATTCAATTAATATGCCAGTCAAAAGGGTGATAAGTCCTAGGGATCGAGAAGGAATAGGTAGTAGTGGGACGACCACGGATGCAATGGCTACAAGGCATCGGGGTAGCTGTGGCTTGCCTAGTAGACCAAGGTCGTTCATGGGTTTCAGTTTTGACTTGGTGAAGTCATTCATACGACTATGTACATTTTGTCCATGTTGAGCATGGCTCATTCTCTCATAGTGTCCATTATCCCTCGTATAGTAGATAGCATAAGTTGACATCGAAGACGTTTAACGGATTGCTGATGGAAAAAACAATCAATTTTGGTCGTTGGTCGTTGGCATTCGACATAAGACGAATGGGTTACTAATAATAATCTAGAGTAATAAACAATGTGCTACGTACGGGCTATGAAAAAGTTTTTTAGGACATTACGGGCTCTAGACTGTAGCGCCAAAGAGTAAAAATAAACTACCGTATTAATGGGAATGTTCAGTACAGTATAAAAGTATATGAATAAAATTGAAATGTGGAAATTTAACGTTTGAACTGCAATTGACTAACGCTGCCTACTGTATTACCGATACTTATCTACTTATCATACGTAAGCTTATTAGACTTTACACTGCCAATGGCACATTACATACTATAAGCGTTGAAATACAGTCAACTGTCATTATAATGGAATATAAAAAAAAATAATATTAATCTCCATTGGAATATGGCAACTAAAATGTTACAGACCAAAATTTGAATTTAAGCGGGAACGCTGCAAGCGCCACGGTGCGGAAAAAATAATCTCCGTCCACCTAGCAGAAGACGGTTCTTACTGGAAGAAAGGCAAAATTCCATTTTATACAGCGTTGACAGCCCCCTGGTCCCTCGTCCAAGTCGTCCATCCAATCCTCCTCCATTGACAACAGTAAAGTAAGTTCTTCCCATATTATTCTTTTTTTCTTCCTAACAAGGTGCGCTAACTAGTGAAGCAACCTTCTAACATGGTACGGTATGAAATATTTTGTTCGGAATAACTAATGGGTTTATTTATATATTTTACAAATGCGTGTAGATGATTGTTTTGGTGCTAGGTCGACAACTCATCCTAATTAGGATGGCTAGAAATTTGGCTCAGTACATAAACATGAATACATTAGAATCAACTCCGTATACGGACACTTCACATTTTTCTTGTCTGATAAAAATAACGGTTTTGAGCAATTGTAACTGAATCAAAAGATTTAATCACAAATAATCTTTTAGCCTTTCCAATTTTTTCCAACCATTACCATTATGCATATAAAGCAGATAATGAAATGTTCCCCAAGATTGAGAGAGTCTGGGGGCACTCCCCCCGGGATATTTTTTATGAAGTTGATTTAAAATTTACAGTGGATCTAAGCAGTTCTGGCTATATCAGTACAATCTCAGTAAGTTCGAAGGACATAGTTAGTCAAAATCAATACGGCTGGTAGTAGGCTACGTAGTCAAAATGAACCTCTTTCGTATAGAAATCAAAGCCTTAGAGAAATGACGTCAAATCCCAAGGTTTTAATTGATTGAGAGTGTGCATTTTCCTATACATAAGAGGTGCATTATTATTTTTGTTTTATCAAAAATGAAAAATTCTTGGCACTGATTGTTTTGCTCTTTCTGGTCTGGTTTAAGCGAAATCATGGCTGACAGAAAAAAAGGAAACGGCCTTATGTACGGCGCGCTGATAGGTGCAGTGGCAGCAGGAATTGGATATCTCGCCGGAAAATATAATGCACAACCGTAAGTTTCTAACTAATAGCCCTGCGCAACGGTAACGACCCACACCCGCATAATTTTTAACTAAACAAAATATGGACTACAATGAGGTTCTGAAGGGACAGTTTCGGTCACTAGGTTCTCTGACGACAAACCGATATCATGGAGCTAATAAAACTATGGAGCCACCATGTTGTATTTCGGCTGTGCTGGAGAACTGAAGCCACGACCACGCCCCCTCATAGGTGCATTTTGGCGGGAAATTCAAATTTAATAGTTTTATTATATGTTTTCTTTATAGTTTTCTTTGTTGTTTCAAATATTATTATATTTATTATTTACATTTATTACATATATTGTTTAAAATTTAAATTAAAAGTACTGCAAGTTCTGCATAAAAATATAATTGGTTACGTGGCATGATTTCCCGTTCTAAATAATCTTTAAATAATTTAATAAAAAATAAAATGTTACCACGGTATCAAATGGCAATCTGCTCCTATACTACGGAAATCGTAATTTGCATATTATTGGACATTGTCTGTTTGCAAATAAACGATTATTTATTTATTTATTTAAATAGCCGAAGTTGAGTGGCTTCAATCCGAATGTTTACGATGAGTCTATAGTTTTACTATGTCTATGACCGATATCCATATTATTCAAAATGGCCGCCGTTTGCATGTGAAAACTAAGCTCTTAGCATTAATTAATTCTTTTTATATTTTTTTTACTATGCCTGGAACTTATTTCGCTGCATATAATTTAATATATGTATTCTCCATGATTTATAGAAAAATATCACTTTAAAATAATACATAAATAAAATAATTTTAAAATATTATTGAGGCTTATGGAAAAATCAACGCTTTGATATCATTGCAACTGGTGCTGCCATCTACAAAATGACTCACAAATGAACCTCATAGTTTTAGATTAGTGGCTAAGAAATTTATTGATTTGTTTCCGGTGGGTTCGTCTGAAAAGTGCGAATCTCACCCCCCCCCCCCCCATTATGGTTTTTAATATACATATTAAAATGACTTGGATTTTTGAGACCTCTACAGGACATTAATAACAGAATCTAAGGGGCAAGAAAAACTGGACGGGGACTTGAACTCACGATACAAGTATGCATCTTATTATATTATTATAGCATTAGGAATATGATTACATGGACCGATAGTCTAATAGTATTGGTAGCATTGGGGAACGATCCCGAATGCATATATTCAGGGTTCAAGTCCTGATCTGCTCAGTTTTTTCCACATTGCTTTTTTTTTTTTTCTACAGCCACTTCGCTAAGCCAACAACACAAACTAAACATAACAGTCTCCTTAGTAACTTTGTAAAACTTGCTGTCACTCACTGTGAAAAAAATTATTACTTAGCACAGTTTTACGTAGGTAATCAAATTGATTACGTAAATCTTTGTTAAGTAATAATTTTTCCACAATGAGTCCTTTGTAAGGCGTTGCAGGCCCGATGATGATACCTCTAATTCAAGGGCCATAATGTCCCTTATTTCTGTGACCCAGTCCCCCAAACCTTGACGAATAGCAACTGTGAGTCTATACCTCGTGGGCTAGATCCATACTTCGGCAACCCCATAAAATGTGTTCTACAGTTTCCGGTAGTTACATTGATCGCAAGAGATTGTGATATGTATTAACTGAGAGTCCCTTGACTGCCTGAAGAGAGTCTCAATGCAACATGGCGTATCCGTTGTACGATGTTCTTTGAACGCAGTCTAAACCTAATAAGCAGCAGATGGAAAAAATGTATTAAGTAGGAAGCCTACCATGCGTTTTCTTTTTTTCAGATCAGAAGAACAACAACAGCAGAATGGTAGGAGATTCTGCAATGAAGAAGGGTAAGATAACCTAACAAGTTTTTAAATTTTCGTTTTTTAGCTTGTTTGCTTTACCATACCACAAATTCCAGAAAATCAAGTCTAAACAATTGATCAATTCAAATTTTTGCCGAACCGCGTACACGTCCTCACAAGAATGGCGATCCATGGATTCCATTATAAAATTTGTCATCGATCTGGCTACCGGCCGACGCGAGCTGCATCTGTACTCTGGGGTGGTGCCTGTACGCAATACCATGTACAATAATAATAATCCGTGTATTTTTCTAAAAAAAAAAATTACAGAAATACAGAGAAAGTTGAAGTGCCCCCTCATGCTAGCGGCGTGCGAGGGTAGCACTCAGTAGACAACCTAGATACCTAATTCACCCAAAACACTTTTACTAGCTACGAGTTAAGAACTAAATTATACCTTCCCAACTACCTACTGTATACCCAAGAATAATTTAAAAAAAAAAGGTTTGTATATACTGTATATGTAAAATGCTAATGCTAATGTAATTCTGTCCCGAAAGAGTGTTGGTTGTCCCTCTCGCGGCACGCGTCACAGTAAAGTGCAGTGCAGCTCTAGTAATCTTGTTGATCTCGTTTTGATAACCCTTTGGTTGTAAATATCTAATATATATTATTAATTCAAATTTTTTGCATAGCCTATGTACCTAAATTGTGTTTTCGTCGCTGGCCATATCTACTTTTACTTTCATTTTTACATCGCCTTCGCCCTCAAGGAAGGTCGGGGGCATGGCAGGGACTTTCCCAGATAACTCTGTAGTCTTCTCTGTTCAGTGCCATAACTTTAAGAAACACAACATTGGAAAATAAATCTTTGAAATATTTATTTAAATAAAAAATAAAAACAGTGTGTTCAAGGTACACGTACATAAACTAAAGAAGCATATGATGGCTGCATCACAGAACAACATAATATATAAGAACGTTAACTCAATGGTGATATTTTGTTAGGGAAAGACTGCCAACTCTAAAAAAAAAAATAATAATAATGTTGGCCCTCCTGCCTTTGAGTCATTCGCTCCTTTTTTCAAAATTTGTGTGGCCGGGGCCCCGGCCGGCCCGGCTCGCGCACCCTTCCTTTTTAATATTATATTGACCTATTTTGTACTATATTATTATTGTTAATGACTACTCTGGTACGTACTCTGACAACTTTGGTAGTATTTACCTTATTTTAAACAAACTATTTTTTTTCATAGTTCCACTCAAAACCGTACCTAACATATTAAGTGCAAAATTAAGAAATACTCAATGACCAACGCACATTATACTTACTAAGAAATATACATTTCTTTTTATTACTAAATTGAACTCAGTCCTTACAAAATCCAACTACAAATTATTTGTGATAACGTGAATAGCTCGAAATGTAATGTATCAACACGTCGAAATAGATTGTTATGTGGAACTAGAAATACATCCTCGTCCTTGGTCTTCTGGAAAGTCGAGACTGACATCTTGTGCAGGTTCCACCTATACTCTTCATCGGTTGCGAGCCTTCCCTTGCTCGGCGATGAGCCATTCGCCGCCAATAAACCGAATCCTTTAGGCTTTTGCGTAGCGAACAATGTCTTCTTCTTCCAGCATCACGTCTATCTTTCTCCTCATTATCAAAGCGACATGCATGTTATCCCGAACTAGATTCTCTTAATAAATTGCTGACATGACATCTCCTGAAAGTTCAAATGATATGATAAGGCAAACTACCCGCATAAATATCAAGAAGAAAAAGTAACGATGCTTCTCCTGTCTCCGATCACATGGTGTGTAGAGACTTGTGCATCTTAATACCTTGCCACTTCATATACTGTAGTTACCGTAATTGATCATTTATATATTAATTTCCATTATAGGTTACTAATTGATCGGAACATGAGTAGGCAGCCATGGTGCAATTACTGACCATGGAATTATTACATTACCTACACTAATTAATAAATATGAAAGCATATTTGGGTTAACTCGTACCAGACCGTTACACAAGGATATTTCCTGAAATCTAACAACATAGGTAGTGTCACTTTTCCTGTTCCTCGAGCCCTAAAAGCAGCATGTAAATCTGTCGAATAGGTACTCGAAATGCCAATGCTTTCGTTTTAATAGCGTAGGTCTACACATAGGAAAGGAGAAATAGCAGATTAGTTAAGAGTGTACAGCCCATAGGAAATTGTCAGCCCGAATATTAAAACTTTTTATTTAATTAACTAAGCTAGTTATTAAAGATTTGGCTCATTTCAGTTGTAGAAGTCTACTTTATGCATCATATAATAAGGTTATGCATCATATAATAAGGTTATGCATCATATAATAAGGTTATTATATGATGCATGAAGTAGTCTTTTACAACTTTAAAGAGACAAATCTTTAATAACATGCTTAGTTAATTATTTCGGGCTGCCAAATTCCTGTCACCCCTATCTGAGATTGCCAGAAAATACTTGTGAAATAATATCTTACTTTGCACTATGGAGTTCAACTTGTCAGCACCGACGACTGCCATTTTCTTACTTCTTACTACTGGGTTCCAGCTTCAGGTGATGTCGATGACCAGATGATTCACCAGTGCCCAAAGATTCTTCCGTCCCAGATTTTTTTCTATTCCTCCTCCTAAGGTCACTGTCAACACACAAGTTTGGTTGTTTATCTCTCCAATAGTATATGCCAGCTACATTAAGGTGCAATTTGTGTATCAAGTTTTTGTGTACATTAAAATGCAATTGTAACGTAATTTGCCTTTTTCAAACAGTTACTTCCACGTTGTGGGTTCGAATAACCTTTTACACATGGTCAAAATTGACTCGTAAGTGTCCAACTTAACGTGATTAAATTATTGTAGGTCACACATTTCACTTATTTTTGTTAACGAGGCATATATGGTTGTGCTAACATCTTACGGGCATATCTCATAGCACTGACAAGAGATCTATCAAAGTGAGTGCGTATGTTTTAAAAATTTTAATATAAAAAATTGTAATTTACCAAATGCACCTGTTACTATTTTTCCTCCTCACTTGAACACTTCACAAACAAGGAATGAATGATGAATTAAACAAATTTTAGTTGTTTAGCTACACAAATGAGTTGCAAATGCTAACGATTTTCCATTATGAAAATTAAAACCACGTAATGTATGTAAGGTGTTGGATGGTATACAACTGAAAATGTTGAAAAAAAACAGGCACATGAAATATGTTTACTCACCTCACTTCCCGTCGTAGTTAAATTTTATATTGGTTCACAAAACTTCTGAAATTATTAAACCGTCTATTCAGGCCGCTGTGGGTTGTCCCATGTCCGTTGTTTTCACAGAAATAATAAATATATTAACTAGAACAGTGGTCGGCGGGAGGCATAGTAACCCTTACGGGGCACCCCTTAACCATAAGCCAAATATTAGAGATAAGTACCAACGTAAAATTTGTCGAAGTTTTACACATTGCAGAACGGATATCTGACTCGGTCTCAACCCTGTACTTAGCTTATAGGGGCTACACTAGCCGCCATGTTGACAAGGGTCTGCAGCCACGGGATGGTTGTAGTAAATAACAAACAGGTTCTACCAACATAAAATTAAAAAAAATTACAATTTCACGGTTGGCTATCGTGCATTTGGATCAGGGCCAATCAGAACAGTTCCCGCGTATAACGAAAACCTCCATTGAAGTTAAACGCCCCTGGGCTGCATTTTCAACTATTACTTTTTGATATTGTATTTTAACATATCACATCATTTATTGCCGCCTTTCACATAGATGGATGTGCTCCAGGACTTGGACAGAGAAGTGTTGATGGAGGTGGTCCGCTTCATGGACGGTATAGGTCAGAAGTGGTAGGACGTTGATGTAGTTGGAAATGGCTGTAAGCCTCTACTGGCAAGAGAGTAATAAATTAGAGTAAAAATTAGAAAAATGGACGAAAACGGGATTTGAGCCCCGTTTTCCACGTCCTCCTTTCTGTAATAATATTACTTTGTAATCGTATATGTTATTATTTCAGTTCTGAATGTTGCATTTGCTTGGGAGATATGAAGGCAATTGTTACTCTGCCATGCGGCCACACCATTCACGCCGCATGCGCCAGAAAAATGAAAGAGGCTAACGGACGGGTAAGTTAACTCGTTACAGTTACCTTCAAATAAGAATATAAATAAATTGTTGGATTAAGGGTGAACTATGGCTTTTGGGTGAGAAAACACCCCATAAGTATAGTATAAAACGGCTACTGCCCAAATCTGGTAATATGTATTTGTCTCGTCCAACAAAACATTATCCAATCAAATGTAATGTTAAGAGGTTCAGGAAGGTCCATTGTGACTTGTGAGGCTATTAAATGCATGCAAGGCGCTGTTTTGTTTCACCAAAATAAAACAATTTAACGGCTAGGTGTTCAAAATGTTTTGTAAACAAAAAATCATCGTACTTTTTTGACGAAATTAATTAATTGCTCGTTCCACAGCAACAAAGATATAAAAGGGAACAGATGAAAAAATCTTAAAAAATACGAGTTTTCTGTGAAAGCTGTCTATTTCCCTTACAGATTTACAACTGTGCTACAAAATGGGTTTAAGGCTCTTTGTCCAATTTCCAGGAAACGCGGCACACTTTGCGCCGACAGCTTTCTCATGCCCGAAATTTCATGCAGGTTATAACCCTCTTGGTCTTTTGAGGTGCCTACTGTCTCAACTATCTCACACAACTTCAATTAACAGTCTGCCAATACGAGATTGTGGACTTTTGTCGTATTATCCTCCGTAGAAGCAGTTTTTGGGGCACCTGCGCGTGGCTCATCAAAAACCGACGTGTGACCACGTTGAAACTAGTTAAACCATTTTTTGACGGTCGCTATCGAAGGAGAAGAGTTACCGTACACAGGTACCAAACGCTCTTTGATTTCGCTGCGCGATTTCTCTTCCGAAAACAAGAATCTAATCACCAATCGATATTGTTATTTTTCCATTTTCCTAACGCCCCTCTTCTACAAGTGGGCAGAACAAAACTACTTGTCTTGTCTTGTCTTGTCTACTGAAATTTTGGCAGACGCCGTCCACTGGACTGTTCAATACGAATTTAAATGTCTCTTGCGATAGTGGCACCATGGGAAGCTGAGGCTAAGTACTTGTCGTACCAGCCACGTACATACCTAGGTATGAAGTGTCAATTTTTCAATACAGTAAGGCCCGTATTACACTGTAAAACATTTTATAAAACATCTTATAAAATATTTGAAGAATGAGTCTTTTATAAAAGAAAGTTTCAACAGTCCAACTGAACTTCGCCATTTTCGAATCTTCTTCAAATTCTTTTATAAAATGTACAGCCAACCTATTACATTTTATAAAAGAAAATTTAAAAAATTAATGTTTTATAAAATATGGCCTATTACACTATCAAAGATATCTGTCAAATAACTTTTATAAAATGTTTTACAGTGTAATATGGGCCTAATGCAAATGGAAACATATTTTGTACCGTTTTTCAGCTTATGAACACTGCTACAAATTTTGTTTTCTATCTCAGTGCTTGTTCCCCTTCTCCCACATTCGTTCACCCCTCCATATGCGCCTTACGATCGGTCTTTAAAATACTCGTTTTTCGAGGCGCAAGCGGTAGCTAATTAATAATACGACGCTATTATATTTATTGCTTCTAAATCATAATAAAACATGCATTCTTACTGGCACAGAATTGTCATTTCATCCTCCTCCAGGCATTAAAACTTAATGTGCTGTAGGCGCAAGGTACTTGCAGTAATGAACGGGCATGAACGGGCGCATAATGCGCAAACACTCATTACCATGCTTCATTCAGACTCGGCTCCAAATATCATTGCATATCATTTACATTTCAACTGTAGGCCGCCCTTTACACCGCATTAATTAGTCAGCCTGGAATTAATGATTGCCAGTCACACATTTTTAACAGCATTTTTTTGAACGTTAACAAGCACAACTGGCCCCGGGGGCTGAGAGTTTGCTATTAACGTTGTGGTTTCACGTTTATTTCTTATATCCGTTTCTTGTTGTCTCTCCTTATTCCGTTTATATTATTATACAGGCTACTAACGTAATGCGGAGTTTCTACTGTCTGATTAAGGTTTTCTCTTCAACTTATTAGGTTATCTGATTTTCCATAAAGTATCCAGCCGTTTGGGAATGGTTTGATATTTGAATTTCCCCGAATGAAAAAAAAAAAAAAATCTTATCCGGGAATTAGTGAAAATGTACTTTACGGAAATTAAAAACCAAATGATTTGTCAACAGAGATTAGTTACTGTTCATTGTTGCATAAACTAGACAGCTAATGCATTTGTTCTGGACTCTATTGGGCCCAACTGGACAAAACAGTTAAGGTAATAATATTTCTGTTCAGAAAATATAAACTTCCTGCGACAACTTGGACTTTTTATGAGCTTTTTATCTGTTCACTTTGTTATCTTTGTATCTGTGGAATGAGCAATAAATTATTTTCGTCAAAAAATCAGCAAAATTTCTTGTTTTTCAAACCATTTTGAACACTCAGCCTTAAGTGCTAGGACTAATCATAGAGCAAGCAAGAGATATTTAGTCGATTTGTGAAACTTGCGTCAAGCTGACCGCACGAAAATTCACGGTTTTCCCAAGACACGCCAGCAGCCTTATTATGGTGATTTGGGATTAACATAATACCGAGGTTTATTTTTTAATACCACGTTAGTAAGGTTTCACGTGACGGTATTAAAATATGCGCAGGAAATTCTAATTAATAAATTATTGGAATACAAGAGAATGGTTGCATTGTTTTATAATTGAAGGAAATACTAATAAACATTAAAATGTACAGGTAGAATTTTGAAGTATATAATTACCAAGGCTTGTTGCGTTGCGTTGCGTTGCGTGATTAATCAGTACAATCCGGGATGATAGGCCGTGGTCGTTCTGAAATTGTACTATCAAATGTTTCGTCAACATCTTCAGTGGAACTGCGTAAACTTCTAAGATTGTATCTCGGAGGCTCAGCAGCAACTGTTGCAGGCTTGCAGCTGTGTAACAGCACAGTGAGTCGACAGTGAAGCCCCATACAGTATGGGGCCTTACTGTCAACTGTCACGGGCCGTTATTCATACATGCCAATTTTGCCTCTTTTGGTCCTCAAATGTCAAGGACCCCATAGAATTTGCGGAGGTTATTTGTATAGTTTCCGTATGCATTTTTAGTGATTGGCAAAACTGTTACACGTCCTCGATGCTAACCTACATCGGCTACAAGTGATAATGGCAAGCTGACACAAGCTCACCATTGACACTGTGCAACAGGCGTTAACATGACTTCACGTACGGATACGGGTCTATGACTGCTATTTGATTGCCGAAAATTATTACAGGGGAGTGCAACCTGCCCATTGTGCCGAAGGAAGTTCCAATGGAGCGATATAAACATGTAATGGCAACCATAGCACGGAAATACAATGATGAAAAAATAAAAGCGATCCAATCAACGAAGACGACGCCTGTGTGCAATTTAAGGGTGCAGCGTGACAAACGGCTTTCTAAGTAGTAGACTGCCGCAAAATACTCACAGTACTCAAAAATACTTACCATAATAATTGCTCTGCCTTGCTTGGCAGAAAATATTACCATTAAAGCAGAGTTAAAAATATTATGTTAACTTAAAATGACTATTACATTGTAGTATTATATGGTATATAACACTGACATTAAATTAACTTTGGTTGAAGAGGTAACCTCCTCGTTATAACCGAAATTAGAGGATATGGAGCGGATATCCAGCGGTTAAGACGACGCCCTGGTTAGGCGTAGATCGTGGGTTCGAATCCCGCCAAGCCCAGTTTTTTCCATATCCTCTAATTTCGGTTAAAATGACTACGTAGTTTACATATTTTGATATCTCTGCCTTAATGGTCTGTTTGATCCATAGTGTGCGGCTTTTATAATAACCGTAGAACTAAGTCTTATTTCAGTAATATTAAGTTTTAAGAACGATTTCATTTTTCAGTAGGTTTTGATGAGGTTTATGCCTTGTAATATTTTATAGCACAATAAAAAGAACAAAAAATTTATAATTTAAAGTTCAAATGAAAGGAGAAAATGGTGAACTCAAGGAATATATTTGTTAGTTTCTGAAGTGTATTTAGGACTAGCTAGAAACCGCGATTGAACATTTTCTAAATTACATAATTATGTTCGGTACCTACACGTTTCTCGAAATCTCTATCAATTTTGTTTTACTATCAAACGACTAAAAGTAATCTTCATATACCGTGAATGGTGGTGAATATGGTCAAAACTGCGGCGTGCGAGAGTAGCACTCAAAAAAACTCAAAACTAACACTAAAACTAATTTCGACTGAACCCGCCCTTAATTCCTGGGTAAGGCTTTGGGGCTTGGAACCAAACAAATGAAAATGTAAGTAGACTGGATTCACCACCATTCACGGTACATTATTTTAAAAATGGAGAAGAAATCCGAGGTTATTAACAAAAAAAATTATTCATGTATTCTTGTAAATACTTTTTGTGTGCTTTCGCTAAAATGTTAGTTTTTGATAAAACATTTTCTATTAAAGAGAGACATTTTTTACGTACATTACATTCTTGCATGAGACTTCAGCCTGTCAATCAGTTTTTGGATGGATATGTGGCCTATAAGCGTGCAATTATATTGTTCTTTGTACACCCGACCGGATGACAGACCATATTCTTCATCAGGCGCGCCCTAACCGACACGATGTGTACTTGTTTTTTTGTTTTTTTTTGTAAGTAGACCATTATTTTTTGCCGCCTTGAAACGGTCGCCCCAGAATTATTTTGAGAACAAAAAGTTTGTCTGTTTGTTTCGATGTCATAGTTTATCTCAACTTTCTTTTTGCGAAAATATCAAGAATAAACACACGTTATTATGCTTTCTCCCGGTAAAAAATATCCGTTACATAAACATCTACGTCATAGCCGCCTGTTGAACTGAATACATCCGTACATTCCTGAATGAAATCCTCTCATTGAATGTTATAATAAATAATTAAATATTACGTTATAAATGTAACTACTAGTACCTTAACTTTAATTTACGAGTAATCTAACGGAAATTTTATTCTGAATCCTTCTATCTCTGGCACTTGTGCAGTGCATCGTATACCCCATTGAACTTCTGGTCGGCCCTTCAAGTATTGGCGAATTCATTAACAAACCAATTGTAATTGTAATTTTTAATTCGCTGTTATTGTAAGTCATTCATTGAGATTTATTTAAAGTAATTTACACGCATTCCCGGATAAGTTATTCTTTTACGTTCATGCTAGGACTACTAGGTTGGGCTCTTTGAGGCATTTTTAAAACTTTTTAAAAAAGTTTAAAACTCGTTGGTGCCAAAATAGAATCGTCATCTGATCCTAATGCAGCCCTTAAAAGGATACCCATAAAATACGCCTGTTTCAATCTTTCTTAAATACTCCATTGTAATGAAATGGTTGATAATAATAATGAATTACTTTTAGCCTTTTAGGCCCAGTGCACAAAGCCAAAACCGTGCACGATGATCAGCTCAGAGCAGGCACAGCATTCTGAAGTAGACTATTTTTGCATCAAGCCATTTGCTCTGATGATTTCCTAACGCGGCAGTGGCGTTTGTGCGCGGGGCCTTAGATAGACATGAACGATAGACTTAAGTGTTGCCAAGAACAAGGACCTCCAGACGGCCACTGAGGACCTTGGTCGCGCCGTTCAGACACTGCACGAGGTCGCTAAGCAGCGTCACGATGCGTGGCTGCAGGTCGTCCGGGGCCTGTGCTGACGTTATCTCGCGTAGGAGGTCCTGCAGCACCCCGAACCCCGCGTCTGGCGAACCCCCTGACGCGCTCCGCGAGAATATCATATGCCTGCAACGATTATATCCAAATTAATAATACAAAATAGAATTGATTGGTTGTGCCAATGTTTAAATTGAACACAGAATAGACCCTTAACAACTGGAACATTACTTTGGAGTAATGTACTTCGATGGTCAACACCGTACATGTGCCGGCGAAAAAACGTGTGCTAAAATGCTCGTGAAAAGACTAAAGAGAATCCTTCTGTAAGATAAGCACCAAAAATTTTGCAACGCAAACCTGGTAATAAGCAGGTCTTTCATAGGGTCCCCGTCAACATGACAACTAAGTGAATGAACGAAGTGAACAAGCTGGTTGTTGACTCTCGATTCTTCGACTGGATGGACGGCCTCAGCTGTCAGCCATTTCTTTTGAAACTCCTCCATTGCATTGATCAATTTCTTCACACTTTCATTTAATGAATCTAAAAGACAACATTGCCATATTAGGTAGGTTAATAGCAGACGCTGGAGCTGGAAGAATATTGCAATCTTTAGTTATCAAATAATGATATCTTTAGTGCCCGCAAAAATAACCTGTAATTGGGTGTTAACATATAAGTCCCATTTACTATTGTATGATAAATGCATGCCAGGCTACATTCGAACAAAGCCTTCAAGTTACGTTCAGAACAGACAGATAGTTTCCAGGGTGTTTCGGAAATGGTATCTGTCAATTAGCTGGCCTAATTTGAGCCAAGGTTGCATTAAAAATAAGTGCCCTTAGCCTAAACTACTAGTAATTGGCTGATACGAATTAGCGATATCATGGGTATGATGGGAACTACACAGTTGGCTTGCTTGAAGGTGTAACGGACTCTGCCCAATAATATACTCCCACTTTCCAAACATGTTTAAGGACATGGGATACTTTCAAAATACCTAGAATCTTACACAGTTGCGTTGATAGCAATACGGCCAACTTACCAAGAAAGAGAGCATGACGACGTGCAATACCTTCGAACCGTTGATTAAGTTCATGGATAGATAAATTGAAAAATGATATGTACGAATCCAAGCGAAATGGAAGCGCAGGGCTATCCACTAAGTTCCAAGTCAGATGCAGCCAAAACGCTGTCACGGACTTCACCGTCCCTTCCCTTAATTCTGTCTTTATCGTCCCAGTCCTGGAATAGGAACAAAATAACAGAAAATCGTTGAAACCTAATGTCCCGTACTAGAGGATTTAAAAAGGGATAACGCGAGGTCTTTCTTCTTCTCCTTAGGCGGCTCTTCCACCGACTAATTTACTTCTCTAATCGTGGTGCCGACGTGGTAGCAGCATCATTAATAAGTCTCTACCATATTATAACTTAATTTATAATAGATATTGTTAAGTATCTACATAATAGTCTCCTTAACATATGGCAGAGACTTATTAACGATGTCTGCTACCACGTCGGCACCAGGATTAGTGAAGCAAATGAGTCGGTGGAATAGCCGCCTTGGGAACCCCACGGTTTAGCGAGCAATTTCATCTTTCCACCGACTAATTTGCTTCACTAATCGTGGTAGCAGACATCATTAATAAGTCTCTGCCGTATTTTAAGGAGACTATTATGTAGATACTTAACTTATCTATTATAAATTAAGTTATAATATGGTAGGGACTTATTAAAGATGTCTGCTACCACATCGGCACCACGATTAGTGAAGCAAATCAGTCGGTGGAATAGCAGCTCATAACTCAAGAAGGTATCTTGTTCGGACTGTGGGATAGTGGTAAATATCAATCTGTTACGATAAATTGAAACATGACGCCACTTATTGCAGTTCATTTGGCGAAATATTCTTTCCCAGTGAGCCTGAGTCAGTCTTCTGCTATGCTTACAAACCTGCGCATTAGATTTGTTTTGTTTCGGTACGCATCTTGCGCAGAAGAGCCCCTGTACAAGAACTCAAACCGTAAGGGCCCGCCTTGCCCTATACATGGCCCAATGTAGCAACCTTTATTATGATACGCTAAGCACAGTCTGCAGTAGGAACTGACCAGTCATTTTCTGATAAGAAAAGATATGTGTGTAAAGACGGCAGGCAAGCATATTACCGCTTACGAAATTCCTAAAGTACTATTGGCTATGAAGACACTTGTTCAACCAATGAGCGACAAGTATCTCATGAAGTCCGGCATCTATTCTTGTCGTTCATTCGTTCCTCCAAGATGAAACTCTAGTTGAACAGTTGAACTTAACATGAAACTAGAAGAGCGGACAGAACCATTAAGGGCAAGACATTAGTTTTTAGCAGAATTACTCACCCATTACGCTGGAATTCAAGGAAAGGCATTCCAGCCTGCACGAGGTCGTGTTTACGGCCAGACTGAACCATAATGTCCACAGGAGCTCCAATTTTCGCCAATAGCGCTGCTTTCTCGTAAGTACTGCCAAGGATTGGCGATAAGCGCGCACTAACTCTGTCAGAACCTAAAAAAAAAAATTAAATTAAATTATCTACTGCCAAATGATATATTTACAGAAATGATTTAAAATATTACAGATTGGTGAAAGAGCATTGAAAATCCAACCAGTACATATTTATATTTAGTGCCGAACCTAACTTAAGTTGCTTTCTTAGTGATAATTCTGACATGCAACTAAGTCGCTTCAATAACTGGGGACTTATTGGGGCATAAACAAACAAGCTACTAATGAAAGCAAATGTTTAGATTTTGGCTAGATGAGAATTTTATATTTCCTGTCAGATAGAGCCAAACTTACTAAACGGCATGAAGTCAATATTGAGATACGCAGCGGCGTCTCTGTGCAGTTCAGTCCACCAGGATTCTGACGGAGGTCTTAGGTCCGACTCACGATGGCTCAGGCCCCAGAAAACAACCATTATTGATCTATGTGGCTTCCACTCTGGAACATATTTAAATAATGAAATTACGTAGCCTTCCATATAGCCTGTATCTGATTTACTCTTTAATCAGCAAAAAAAGAACCTTTTTTATCCATTATAAATAAATAAATAATGACTTATCTTACTATTACCAAGCCAAACTAGCGGAGTTAGGGCTATAAAGCCCTCTGTTTCATGAAACTAGGGCACAGCCTATATTACATTGCCCTCCAAAGAATGGCCAGAAAAAGCAGCAAGCGTGAGACATGAACTAACAGCAGTTTCGGGTGAAATTCAGAATCCGTGCCACTTCTATGTTTAGAGTTTATTTTATTTTTTATGATGTTGCTTAATTGAATAAAAAATTTCTTTCTTCCTTTCTCAACATATCTTGACTGATGCATGAAACCCGGATTGCGGCAATAAAAGAGTAATAATTGATTTAATAAGAACTAACTTGTATTAGTTTTCAACTCTCCAAGGACACGAGCAAGCTCCAACGTAGCTGCAGCTCCCGCAATCTCCATCACATTAGTCAACCACGCATCTCTATTGTTTGCGACCACAACTAATTTATCTAAAAAAAGAAAGGGTGAAGAATTTTACATTAGGCCTACTACAAGTAATTACAACAGCACTTATGCAGAATTGTTAATGAAACTCTATGGAACTAAAGAATAAAATATTCTGATGCGCAGCTGTTACGAGTCTCCTACAGCAACCAGCTTAATTTTGAAGAATTCCGGAAAAAAGCTATAATAAGAAAAGACATAACCATGACCGTTCCTTAAGGCACAAGGCACGGGGGGTTCCAACGCCCTCTGAAACGAAACAACTTCAGTTTTCACTAAAAGACTAAATTAGAGTGCTATATAGGAGAGGTGGAACATTCGCTCACTGAATTTCTGGTGGCACCACCTTTTTCACCACTTTGACTTTGACGAAGAAGACTGGCGGAAGTCTACTTTGCTTACTTCAGCCAACGCCTGTCCTCGGCTGATTGGCCATTAGACGCCACGCCTCATAGTAGAGAGTGAGAATAGGGATTTTCTGCCACCACGCCACTGCAGTTCAGTAGGTGGCCGGCGGTTCCTACCCCTTGCAAACATAGGGGACATTCGGATGAGTCTGCGATACTCATTCAATGGAGAAGGCTCTGGAGATAGTCGTATCCTTTAGCCATTCGGCAATGCCCAGGCGCAGTGTTGGGGATTTTCTTCGACAAAAGCGGTTCCCATCGTTTAGTTTGCCAACTGCTTTTGCTTTCCAGGAATCTGTGGTGGCGTTCTTGACAGTCACTCTGATGTTTCTGCAAGTAGTGGAGAAGGCGAGAGGATGAAGAGGTTGAGGTAGCAAGCACAAGGCTTTCGCTAGTTCGTGGGCCTCCTCATTCCTACGGATGTCGCAATGGCCAGGGACCCACAGCAACAGAGGAGCCCAGTCAGGCATTATCTTACCCGGTCATCATCTTGCGGTTTCGGGCAGGTGATGGCTTGTATTGCCTGGAAGCTTGGCGAAAGCGAATGTCCCATCCCTCCTACATACAACTCTGTGTTATTTATTTAACAATGAATTCTAACCTGGTTCCTGGTAGCCGCGGATGCCGGCCATGACGTTGTAGAAGGTCTTCACGATATTGGCAGTGTTGACGTGCAATTTGAGTTTCCAGTCAGTGTTGGAGAACCCTGGGCCAAAGGGGTACGACGATTTTAACGCTCCACGCCAGCCATCGGGAGACGGCTGGTCCCCTGACATGTCTCTGAAAATTTTACACATTTTTTACACTCCTAGACTTATTGGAAAGACCCCAACCAGTGGGTCAGGAAGACGCCCCCGCGAGATTTATTTTTAATTAAGGTAAAAAACATTGTGGTGGTTTTCGCATTTGGCAGGGAAATATTTTTTCTATAAGAAGGGGGTTAAAACCAACTGCATGGGTACGGCATTGATAAAACACTTGAAAGTTATTATGAGAAACAGTTTAATTTTTTTAAGAAATTGAATCTTCTTGTATTTTTTTGCCAGCTCCTCCAAGACCACTTCCACACCTATATCCCGTGGACAAAGTCCATTCAAACACTCTCAGGATCCGCCCTTGAATGCGGATTTGAAACTCCCATAAATAAATGGGAAGAACCGTCCTATTGTTGAACAATAGTTTCAAACAAAGTTAATGTACAGATGCATTTTGTACACTTACTTTAAAATGCGCTCAGCGTCACTGGCCGAAATAACTAGTACAGGGACGCTTGACTTTTGTTGTGCATCTGAGTCTGAAAGTATACAAGACATTAGAAATGCGAAAGGAGACAATTTTTATTCTTTACTGGTACATTCCAATGAACGAACAGTATATCGTTTTCGGAAAGACTGTCAGCGCAATTCCAGTTGTAGTAGTATGGTACAGCCCATAAAAGACTGACCTAGGATATATAGGATTATATCTCCCACCGTTCCAGTTAATATATTTCTATGTCGGCTACTCGTCGGAAATATTTCCAAGGGCCCATTTCCTACAATGAAAAATAACGCACGCAACTAGCACGTGTCGAATGGTTCGTGCGTACCAGGCCTCAACATGTGTCATTGACAACTGAATTAAATTTAAACAATACATGGGATGAGAAGAGTTCGGGGAGGAGAGGATACCGAGATGGAGACTGCAATAGTTCGGACACGTAAAGCGAATGGATACCAGAAAGTGAGCGAAGAAATGGAGGAAACAAGAAGAACAGGAAGATGAGGTACAGCAATCCAGATTGAGGGTGATCTAAGAAGAGTGGGACTCAGGAAGTGTCAAATAGTCAGAAGCGGGGAGTGGAGGATACGAGTTCCCTCCGGACCTAGGGTGAAACACTGGTAATATTTCACCCTATTTGCTGTAAAACTTACTTGGATTAAACGAGACTCCTCGCTCCCTTTGCATAGTGGCTAAATCAGAAGCAGTGAGTATTGTCGGGTCTACATCCGACTGCTGAGGGTCCAAAAACAGGAGTATTCCGAGGGCATCGTTTTCAATGGCATTGCTCACTATTTCTTCGGCCGGAATCCCTCCAGCTCTAGCTAATACCTTAAAAAATACAAAAGTTCATAGAAAACTTATTTATCGGGTAGGCTTTGTTGAGTGACAAATTATTCAAACACAGTCCCAAATGATAACTCCTAAACAAAAGAGTAATAAACAAACAATGGTACCCCCCCCCCCCCCCCCAAGCTACGTCGCAAAACACATCCACATCCGTCGTATTTTTAAAACTAAAATTTACGCTTGAAATAGTTTTTTTTCTTGACACAAGACCTTTGGGAAAACTTGCGGCTGGCACGACGATTCCAATGAGTTAATAAAATAATTCCGATTTTTTCAAAATAAGTCCCATTGCAAAAACGATCCTACTTAATTAATGAACAATTAGTAACCCATACATTTACTAAAATTAGTACTTAATGGGCCGGAGAGGAGTGTTTTTGAGCAGGCCGAAACCCATCAAGGGCTGTAGAGCCTGAAGAAGAGGAAGAGTACTACATACCACTTTGCCGCGAACTTCCACAGCCAACGATTCCAAGTAGAGGAAATCTTCCGTTCGGCCATAGTTAATATACACAGGGATGCTCTAAAACAAAAAAGAAATTGCAATAAAGGAATGACCTTTTCCACTATTGCGTAAATCTTCCAACGTGATCGAGCCCAGAGGAATGTATATTATTATACTATTGTAACATTAGAAGATATTGCCGCCTGCCCAAGTAGGGTTGGGCGAAATTAAGTTGAAGAATACCTAGACATAAGCGACTTTCATAGGGATATTTAGCCTCGGTCATCACGTTGTGGGCTCTATGACTAGTGGATTAAGCTAATACCCCGGACTACCTTTTAGCGTAGCAGACAAAAATGTATATGTATTGCCTCTTTGCTGAAAGTCTAAAGTTGCCTAGATTGGCCTTATGACTATTTGAAAGAATTTTGAATGTCATCGATACCTCATTGGTGAGACATTCCATTCACTAGTTACTGACACAAACAGTAAAAGTACCCAGTGCCCCGCCCCCCTGAAAAGGGAAAATGTAAGACTAATGTGAGTTGTTGCATAATTGCAAAATTTTCCGGATCTAATGAGCGGTAAGCTGTTCGGTCAGTAGAACTCAAGGTCGTCTGGGCCACTGCCCGCGGAAGAGCTGACAAATCGAGGCGATCTGGTCTTGCCCTTCCCTCCCTCAATATATTGTATGCATGTACGCCACTGATATTAAGTACGAGCTCCATCCACAATTATAATTGCAAGTTGTCAGTAGCAAATGTAACGAAAAATTAAAAATATTACCTCGACCAAAGCAGAGGACTCGGCTACGAGTGGCTTGACCCCCGGTGACAGAACGATGGGCAATCTCGTGTCATTGCAAGTAAAAATTTCTTGTTCTCGACCGTCTGCAACTACAACCTGGAACCAAAATTAACGCCAGGTTTAGGCTTGTAGTTTTTTTTCTATAATTTGCAACATCTCAAAATGTATGCTTTCTTCTTCTTCCTCTGGCTTTACGGCCCTTAACGGACTTTGGGTCTGCACAACAACACTCCACCATCTACGGACTCCCAACTAGCGTAGGTCAGTTTCTAATTCGTCCTTCTAGCGGTTTCTTGGGCGTCTCTATAGTCTCCGTCCTGTCATTTTTGCTTTGAACATTTTGTTCGGCATGCGGTCCCCTGACATTCTTATGACGTGTCCCGTCCATCTTAGACGCTGCGCTTTAATAAAACGTACTATGTCTTCTCCATTGAGTATTACGTCTATTCAGGATTTTTCTTATAGGCCAATCTCTATTTTTATGTCCATATATTCTCCTCCATTCTCCATTTCAATATTTGCAGTTTGTTGGCGGTAAGATTCCAGGTTTCTGAGTCGTATAGAGGGTTTTGCACATTTTTAACTTCGTGATTCTGGATGTCAATCTTGACTTAGAAATTTTAGGTTTTAACGTTTGCTTTCTTAGTATTGGAAAATAGCTGTGTACACATCAAAATCGGAGATATGGAAATGTGGCACCCAGGCAGGATCACGGATTCGGAAACCGGTAGCAGCCATCATCAGTCGTTAATTAGGCGCTATATATGTTCACTATGGAATATATAAATTTAATTTAATCGTTTCCTGTTGCTATCTATTTAAGTAGCTGTAGTTGCTTACAAATATCGAATGGTTGTATATTCGAATAGCTTCTGTAGGTAAAGCAATATTGAGTTGCAACAGGTCTCCCTATCATATTTGTAGAAATTCGTTCAAGTGCGAGCAAGCTACCAACTATTTAAAAAACTAGGCTGCTTAGAGTATATACTTTTAGGTACAGACTTACCTGATTCCTTTTTTCCGGACTAGGATATGAAAGTGAGATCTGTTTAGCAATGAGAGGAGATATGCTATCAAAGCCAAAGCTTTCCAGCTGAGACCGAAGAAACTGAGCTTGCTGAAAACTGGCTTTTTCAACAGGGTCAGCTGCTTCCCGTAACGAACTAAAACAACAGATAGGATACAAAATACAAGAACTGAACTACAATACATAAAGCTCGAGGTTAGGAACAAGCAGGGGTACCATAAACAATGTACGTAATTATATTTTTTAATCTTCAAAATGTGGAATGCTACCTTTTAATACTAAGTATTTTACGCTAGTTACAGTTATATGACGCCTTATACAGCTTACAGCTTTACAAATTATTTTAATTAAAAATTATGAATGAAAACAATTTTTTCCCTGGACCTTCCGAATTCGGACATGAATATGAACTTAGGTTAGAATTATTACATATGGGTACTATTATTTATTTTTCTAACTAGATAACATATCACGTAAATTTTATTACAATAATATTCCTTGATTGGGCAGCACTACAAGAACTACAATAGTAGTTGCTTTGCTATGTTATACTGGAGAAGATGCTTGAACGCGATGAAAGTTATTACTCCCCAATTATAGGTAACCCCTAATTCCATTGGCTAACTTGCTGGAACAATTCAGAGAAAGCGGTCTCAAGATGGCTTTTCGCAAGATGCCGAAGACGTATACCATAATATACTCCCAATATTATTTTGGCTGTGACCTGAAATGTCCCCTTTACACAGTGCTGCGATTATAATACCATGTCACATGATGGTATTAATTCAATTGTTTAAAATAAATGAACTGCAAATTTCAGAATTTTTTAATTGTTGATGTTGGTAATCGTTGCAAAAGAGTGCTAAGTGCGGAAAATTCAAATTGTGTCTATTTAAACAATGAGGTTTATTTGTGACGTCATTTTGTAGATGGCAGCACCAGTTGCAATGATATCAAAGCGTTGATTTTTCCATAAGCCTCAATGATATTTTAAAATTATTTTATTTATGTATTATTTTAAAGTGATATTTTTCTATAAATCATAGAGAATATATAGCCTATATTAAATTATATGCAGCGAAATAAGGTCCAGGTATAGTAAGAATATTATAAAAAATATTAAAAGAATTAATTAGATGCTAAGAGCTTAGCTTTCACATGCAAACGGCGGCCATTTTGAATAAAATGGATATCGGTTTGTCGTCAGCGAACCTAGTGACCAAAACTGTCCCTACAGAACCTCATTGAATGCTCTTCGGTTATAATTTCTTCATTTTTTCTGCCTTAGATTTAGACAAATTATTTATAATCCTTAATATATTAATTTGTATTATTATTAATTAAAATTATTATTATTAATTGATATGTGTTTACATTTGCTATTTATATTTGCTACGGCAGCGTCGCGTCAGTTCAGTTCTTCAGTATGGGGTTCATTTGTGGCGTCATTTTGTAGATGGCAGCACCAGTTGCAATCATATCAAAGCGTTGATTTTTCCATAAGCCTCAATACTATTTTAAAATGATTTTTAATTACGTATTATTTTAAAGTGATATTTTTCTATAAATCATGGAGCGAAATAAGGTCCAGGCATAGTAAAAATATTATAAAAAATATTAAAAGAATTAATTAGATGCTAAGAGCTTAGTTTTCGCATGCAAACGGCGGCCGTTTTGAATAATATGGATATCGGTTTGTCGTCAGCGAACCTAGTGACCAAACCTGTCCCTACAGAACCTCATTGCCAACATCACAATTTAAAAAATTCCTAAATTTGCTTTTCATTTGTTTTTAACAATTGAATGAACACCATCACGTGACATGGTATTATATCAACCCCGGTATTATAATTTCCATGATCAGGCTGCTGCTATGCGTTGAATTTACTCTTTCCCATTCACCCCAAAAACCGAGAAATAAAAGAAAAGAAAAATAAACAAATCATACGCTATGTTTTCTAGCACTTGAGCTTCAAAGTCAGCCGTTGAGAGATCAGTAACATTGGAGGTGTCTACATCGCTGGACCGTCCGAACGCCTCCTGATGCGTCTGTTTTACCTGCCGCAAATTCTGTCGGGTCAGCATGAGCTCTTGGTCCAAAGCGAACCTTCCCAATAGGAATCCTACAAGAAAATAAAGAAAATATAACAAAATATAGACTATAATTATTGGTGCTATAACTGTCAATTGCAGATGGGAAAATATAAAGAAATAGGAAAATGGTGTGGTCTCAAAATTAGGCAAGCCCAACAATATGACAGAGACAGACAAATAAATTTAAAAAAATGTTTGTAAATTTCGAGAATTTAGCAAAATCTTTAATTGCTTCGAAGTAACGAGTATAACCGAAAAGACTGCTTTTGATCATTAATCTACGTTTTAGGTATTTTAAACGAATACATCATAAACATATACTGTATATCAACTTTAACTACTTTACGTTCTGGTTTCAATGCTGTTGGGCTGCAACAAGAGTGCGGGATTTGAGTAAGCACTAGGGCGATGAACGAATCAGTACACAAAAAACAGTAGAAATTGAAGACACTCTGATAGGTATCGGTTCATAATTTTATTTAACTGAAGCCCATGTTTCTCGTGTGGCTACGAGTGGTTGTTGTTTAAATTTCTTTCTTTCATCGCTCTAATTGCTTCAAACGTTACAAGAATATCAGCCAAATTCAGGGAAGCTTAGATTTACTATTAATATTTATAAATAGATAGGTAGGTAGATATAGTAAACATCAATTGTGCTGCATTTTTACAAGTGCGTCATATCCAAATGAAAGCCACTTATTAAACAGTACATCATTGCGTAGGAAGTACTATGTATTTTACAACCTTAATTTTTACGTATTAATTTTGAATCCTTTCTTTGAGTCGGTTCTGGCAATAGGTCACTCAGAAAATACCATCGTTACGACGTTTAGGTAGACTTCAAGGAAGCCACAGATTCAAAATTAATGCATCAAATGAAAGGTCATTAAAATTGGTTTCCAATTATGTGTAATATACCTTCATAACCCATGCATACATTTGAAAATTCCGAGAAACCGCCCAAGGTCCCCTGAAACTCCTCTTTCCAATTGCTTATGCTTAAATTCTATAGAACACATTGACCCCCCCCCTCACTTAACTAGCTTACTATTTTTACTATAACCCGGAAAATTGTCTGGTACGAGAGGTCCAACTCACCCTACATCGAAAATTAATTTTAGCGCTTTACATTCTGACCAGTGGCAATCTAATGCGTTTCTGTATATTTTATGTATGTATATTTATACCATTGTGTTATTTAATGCCATAAGAACATGCACGGCATAATTAAAAGTACAATTATTTCAACAACAAAAAATAGGCAGGTTTGTGCAAAAATCATGAGCCGAATAGTGTGCACAGCAACGACACATAATAACGTATGCAAAAGACCAGCTCCACACTTGCGGCGAACCGGGCAAAATAAATTTTTTGCCCTGTATCACGAGGGGAAATTTCGCCTCATTTGCCTCAGTAAATTCATGAGGCGAAAATCAGCAGCTTGACTTGACTATTCTGCAGATCTCTGGACTCAGACTCCAAAAGTTACATCAGTTCCTAATCAATTGCAACATTCTTATGAATCATCCATGATAAATTTCCGCTTACATGAAATCATAAAAATTCTCATTGCCAAAGGAATTGTGATAAGACTCAACTGTCAGGGAGCCTCCAATTAATTTCTACATAGATCTCAAGACATGCTCGGGAAATTTGCATATTCGCCGCACATGCGAGGCCGGCTAAATAGAACACTTCCATTCGTACCTGACAAAAGGGCCAAGAAACCGATAGAGAACATGAAGGAAAAACACAACCGTTTGGTCACAAACTCGCTGGCGTCCCCGGAACCGCGCGCGGACGGAAAACTAAGCACTCGCTGCATCTTCGGGAACGGCACTTAACGCACTCTATGGTATACAGGACACTAGCACATCAACAGTGGAGCTAGAGGAATCATGTCCAGGAGACCTCCGGATTAAGTCACATCATAAATTAAGAGCAGGAACAAGTGGTATTCTCAGCATTTTGTATGAGGCCACTTGACCCTCGTACGGTGACAGATATAAAACATATACCTAACTGACACAAATGACTTTTATTATCACTAGTATTCTCAGCGCTGTTAATAGCATCAATTAATAATGTCAAACCCGTATTAATTAAAGCATTACACTGCCGGCCGAAAAGTTTTGACACAATTAATAAGTTGACATAGCCGTGTAGCCCCTCCTGCTGTCAGGCATCAGCTTCATACAATATCTTACTGGCCAATACCACTATGTAGGCTACTTATTGGAAGATTTTATCGTTTCTGGAATCGCTCATTACGAGTAGATAAATTTCGTAATTAATAAATTATGTAAAGTTCTAAATAAAGCCTGATTTAGATAACTTACTGAATCACTTGGGGTCACAGATACAAGTGGTAAAGAGTGGAGTACTATTACTATTAAATAATAAGAAATAAGACTAAGAACTTGGTGTTGTTATTTTTATAATAATTGGAGGAAAGGATATTCACAAATTACATTAGCATTTTTCATACTATTTACGTTTACAGATGGTAGCTTGTAGTGCCCGTTTTATATTTTACATACATGGTATATATAATTATATTGTTAGTAATTTTCTGGTATAGTAAGGCTAGTGTAAATTAGTTTGTAGTCCGTAGTTAGTATTAGTTAGTATAGTGTTAGATATAGGTAATTTTATTGAGTGCTACCCTTGCAAGCCGCTGGCATAAATTATTAATTAATAAAAGGTTGGCTTAGACGTGTTGTTGTATCGAGGGGCAGGATGTTGTCCCCCTATAAAAATGCAAAAATTCTTTTGAAAAGTTATGTTCAAGCAGTTCAACTCAATGATTTTCAAATTTTAACGAGGGTTTCGTCATTTTTTAGTACAAAATTATAACCTTCGTAGGTACTATACATTCAGTACACTGTACACGTGCCGGCTTAAATCCAGCCATTATTATACTATACATTCAGTATACTGTAAATGTGCCGGCTTAAATAATAAATTATAAAGCCAAAACTATTATAGACTAGCCCTGTGCCGCTTGGCCCAGAGCTGGCGACGCCTACACGTGAAGAATCCTACACCTACTTCAGATGCTCAATGACTCGGATTTACATAGGTTCATAGCGCTAGTCACTTTGCGGATTAAAATTAAGCTAACTGGCAAAGCCAGTAAAGGGGAAGAGGTAAATAGGAAAACAAAAATCTCAAGGTTCAGCGAATTTTAGATATTCCTAAGGTGCCCATTCCATCGACCGGCTAGGGCTATTTCCAAAAACGGTGACGTGGTAGCAGACATTCAAGACTTAGGTGGGGTTTCCATCGATCTCGCATTGCAGAATGCAAATGACATTGACGGAAATGTTTGTTTTTCTTTTTATAGAAATATATTAAAATGTTTGTAATTAGCATATCCCATGAAGCCATTTTTTAATTTTAGTTTGTTTGTTTGTGATTTTACTGTATGATCATTGATCAATTTTAACTATGGCATAGAGGAAAATAAACATTTCCGTCAATTCTCAAATGAGAGGTCGGTGGAAACGCCACCTAAGTCTTGAATGTCTGCTACCACGTCACCGTTTTTGGAAATAGCCCTAGCCGGTCAATGGAATGGGCGCCTAATTAATTGAACTGACCCGACGGCATATGAATCTTGGCAACCTCACAAGCCGTGGGAAACACGGCAACAATTTCAATAATGACCGACAGGTCTGCAGCTCAGTTGCACATGAAAACAAAAGACAAAAAAGCAATAGTTAGTAGCCCCGTATTTAAGAGTGTACAGCCCGTAGGAAATTGGCAGCCCGAAATTTAATACTTTTTATTTAATTAACTAATCATGTTATTGGAGATTTGGCTCATCAAAGTTATAGAAGACTACTGCATGCATCATATTATAAGATATATTTTTTATTTTCGAAAAAAATTTTTTAGTTTTTTTAAACATGCAAATATTTTATAAACAATAACTTTTCACGTATTAGCGATTTTATAAAAAAAACTACAATTTCGAAAACTAAAAATACCTTATTATATGATCCATGAAGTAGTCTTCTACAACTTTGATGAGCCAAATCTTTATTTAATTTATTTATTTATTTATTTATTTAATTAAATAACAAATAAAAAGTATTACATTTTGGATAGCCACTTTCCTACGGGCAGACGGACTGTACACTCTTAAGAGGGCCGTGCCAAAAATAAAATCAGCACCCTCGTCACGTAGAAGGCGCGTAATAAACTACACATCCCCAAACCACGTCATACCAAATACCATGTTTTATGGTTTCCTTCCCGCCAGAAGTAGCACCCACCGAAAATACTTTGTCGGCATAGCAAGTTTATTAGCCTCTGCCTAAATCATTCCGGTCAAAGCCAAGCTTTTAGTCTCATACAATAAAGGACTACCTGTTATAAATCTAATATTACCTGACTGGCGATGGGGGAACACAATTTTTATCCAATGCAACGCTATGAGTAGCCTATGTGCATTAATATTAGTCTTAGAGGTTTTAGGGAGATTCATCTACCTATTGAGATGGCGACCAATGTTCGACTTTCGTAAAAATTTCTTCACAACTTTTCATTTCATGACCCCCTGAGCCTAAAACCACCCTTCGTTCAAAATGTTATATATATATATATATTGTATATGTATCTATATTATGTATAATATGTATGTATATCGATTTTAGGAAACACTCTAACTTCCGTAAATATTATCTGATTTTGATGAAACTTGGCACAAAAATTCATCATACAAATGTCTTGATCGAGTTCGTTAACCAGATAGATCCACTATTTAGTTACAAGATGGCGGCCGATTGAAACCTTATATAATTCATATCTCAGTTAATATTGGTCGCAGAGGAATGAATTAAAATTTGACTAAAAGCCCGTATTATTATCTACGATAATGATTATCAACGCTTTTTACGACAAATCAACGATTTCAAGATGGCGCCCAGTCAAAGTAAAAATAATTTAATAAGTAAAAGTTCATAGTCGTAAATTTTTGGAACACAAGAGTGTTTTGTGTGTTGATGTTGAGGTCGGGAGAATAATGAAGTTTTTTTAATTTTTTATTACATACATAGCGTATTTAGGGGGGGGGTCAGGGGGTCCGGACCACCCCCCCCCCCCCAAATAAAATGAGCTTACACTTGATAACAATGGGTTTACAGTGGAAATTAAAAATAATAATGTTTTTTAATGTTATAATCTACTGAACCTTCCCGCTGAACCCCGCCCCCCTAAATTGGAGGCAAAATCCGCCCTTGTAGGTAGCGAAGAGGAAAAGCAGGGTCTGCGGAATCTCCCTACACCAGCAGCCTGATCGAAGCGATTATAATACCGGGGTTAAATAAATACCCTAGGATTATAACTGTAAACAAACAAATTTTGAATAGAACTTTCCATTATAAATTTATCTTGTTTACATTATTATTACCAGGGGATTAAATAAATACCGGTATTATAATCGCCTCGATCAGGCTGCTGATCGGCCAGAGCTGAAAGGGATTTTTTTAAAGGACATTTCATGGACCCAGGCCCAACTTTAACTGTATGTTTGGAAATAATTTGATTGATTGATAGGTCCCTCGTCCAATGCCAAAGACCCCATGGATTGGCAAACTGGTATACGTTCTCGATGTCAAACCTACACAGGTCTTACATTAGTCTTAGCTTATATTTCTACTGTAAACTCTGTAAAACTTAAGAACAATTGTGGAGGGGGGGGGGACTAGAAATATCGAAACTTATGATACTACCATAAGTGTTTGATACTCCCTTCACAAATCGCAATACGATTGACCGTCAGATTTTTTTGACTTTGCTCAAATCTTGAGGAACTATCTTTATTTGGTTCTTTAATATGCAGGGAGGCCATGGCCATTGTTAATAAAAATATAGACTCTGCTTGAATATGCAGCACGTGGAAATATTAAATCACTCCGGAAAAGCGATACCATTTCAATGAACTTGTCCTTTACGCAGAAAAGCGATTGTTTATTTGAGGGGCAGTTGTACGAACTCCTGGCAGCAATCTTGCTCATAAAAGTTATTTGACTGTTACCGGCACCGTAAATTAGCCTGAGGTATTTTAAGAAAAATAATTAGCCACGTTCCCGTAATAAAGCTTCGCGTCAATGCCCATCGTGTTTAGACTTTCCCCCATTATGCCGTAACGTCCAAGTATTCTGCAGCTTGAAATTTGAGTCGTCAAACACAAACTAGCATTCTGTTGCTGCAGGCAGATAAATATTGGATCGAATAAATAATATATTAGTGTGTTATCAGGGCCAATAGCTACAGAACATTGTCATTGTCACATTGTAATGTTAGTGAGTCAGCTCTTAGTAATTTTACATTATATTGCAGTATTATATGGAGTATATAACACTGACATTAAATTAATTTTGGTTGAAGAGGTAACCTCCACGTTATAATTGAAATTAGAGGATATATAAAAACTGGACGATCTACGCCTAACCGGGGCGTCGCGTCGAATCATGTTAATGAGCATATAAGCAGAGGATATACATCAACTGTTCTTGTGCGGGCTTGTGGTCGAGCGGTTAAGACAACGTCCCGATTCGACGTAGATCGTGGGTTCGAATCCCGCCAAGTCCAGTTTATCTATATCCTCTAATTTCGGTTATCTTAGTAATTATATAGTAATTAAATTATTCTTATAGTCATCAAAGAGTGTGAAATTAAAAATGAGCGTTTGTATGTCCGTTTCAAAATCAAACATATAAACAGGAAACTGGTAAAGCACCGCGTTTTTACGAATTTAAAACAAAAATGTCAGAGGGTGAAAAAATTCATCAACACCCACGAGTCCGCAGCTGGCAAGGGACATAAATTTCAGTTACTAATCGCACGGCCCTAAAACCAGCTGAGTGGAAATACTTGAAATGCTTCGACAACACGCCTTGCACATTGTCGCTCCAGTCAATTAATAAATTGCAGTTAACGATGCTTTCACACAAACCAGTAAAAAATTGAAGCATCAAGTCTGGTGAGAAATTTTAAGCGTTTCTTACTGTTAATGAAGACGATTTTTTTTATAGAAAACTGGAATTAAAATAAGATTGTTTCATCTACTTTGGAGTAGGGTTGCCAGGTGTCCGGTTTTTCGTATACCTCTGTCCGGTGAAAAAATAAATGTGTGACCGGACAATACTTTGTACGGTTTTTTCGCTCGAGTGCGCAGAAATGTTTTTTTTTTTTCTGGAAGATAGAACGAAATCAATGTAAAAATTACAGTTATAGAAATTAAAAATGTCTACTGTCCTTTTACATTCGTTTTTATTTAAGTTACGGTAGGCTACGGCTAAATTTAAGACTAGATAAAACCTTTTTTTAGAAAAATTTACACTAGATTGAATCCCTGTCCGCTTTTTATGTTTTGTAAATCTGGCAACCCTATTTTGGAGAGGAACCAGGAATCTAGAAAATGCCCTTACGAATATGTGTATTGCATAATTATGCTATAAATACAAAACCATCGGGTTTTGCGAAGCCTCAAGCGATACGATTAGATTTTACATACGAAGATTGATACAATGCAAACAAGGGTGCTGGGAGTCTACCTCGGGGGAAATTGTCTCAGACAACAGACCCGAAATAGTGGGGGTTAACCAATTTTGAGTTAGGTTAGATTCTACAGACTAAGACTTCTGGAAGGTACACCAAACAGGGAATTTCGGAGGTCACCCCCGGGGGATTTTTTTAAAAATATAGGTGGGAAATAGCATTACGCATTCTCATAGAAAAAAGAAGTTTGAAACTCCTTAATTTCACACCTTTATGCATAGCTCATTATTTAAACGTCATGAGAATAAAATAATTCTTGAAAGTGGGGGGCTACGGCCTACGACCTCAGATTTTGGGGTTCGAATATTCTACGCTCCATATATATCCTCTTAAAAGATAATTAGAAACTAAACTACATTATTTAAAATATTTGCAATAACAACGGAAAAAAACCATGGTACAACAACCTTGGACCAATGGTTCCAATATCTAATATTACAGCCTTTGAATGGGAGCGTACGAATAAACATTTGAGCGATTTACAAGTTGCTAAGAAAAAAGCAATAAAAGTGTCCACATCCACGGTGAAAATGAAAAAAATGGCAGCTCAATCAACGCAAAGCATTTGAGCAGAAACTATAAAGATTGCTTTTAAAGTTAGCACCAAATTTATAACTGTAAGCATCATCAACTGTTAACAACCACTTTGACTTGAAAACACCAGGAGAAACAATTTCTTGCCAATGCACCAGACAGCGACAGCAAATCAATTTTTTATATCTTATTAAAAAAGTTCGGATTAAAATTGATAGCAGAGTAATCCAACATTCCAAAGATTCAACTAGGCTAGTACAATATAATACAGTATTTTTACATTTTAATTATTTTTCAGGGTTCGGGGAATTAAAAAAAAGACTTGGCTTCCCTCAGCGTAGCTTTTTAAACCCCCCCTTTTTTTTAAACTAAACCAAGCACTCAAAAACATGCTTGCTGAACGCTTGCCAGCAATATTCACGGTGGTTCACTTGATCTTGCAAGCACCAGAACGAATATACTGTAGATACAAAGAATCTAACACGAGCAATGAATTCATTTGTCAAGACATGTAGAGTAGTGGTACGGACTCTGACTTTCACCCGAAAGGTGGTTGGTTCGAGTCCTACACTTCCTACATTTTCTGGCCATGCTTTGGAGGGCAGGTAAAGCAGGCGGTCCCGGGCCTTCCTAGTTGACTCCGCTAGGTTGGCTTGGTAACAGAACAAAAAGTCCTTATTTATTTTGCAAACATTTTACATGGTAGTTGGCATAGCTGTGAAAGTGCACATAAGTGCGGCCTACATAGACGCTACTGTAGCGTAAAAGGATCCTCCAAACGGACTTTGAAGAATTGATCTGGAAAACATGTTCAAACGTAACTTTAGCCTTAGGTTAATTAAAAGTGTATGCATGTAACACTTTAGTTGAAAAAAAAACCGACTCAGGGTTCAGTAATAAAGATTGGTATATATTCATGATCACTGCACTGGTGGGGTCAGTAACACTCCCAGCGTTCTTCTGTAACATAAGGGGGTAGTAGATGCCGGTACCTAAGATCGCCAAATCGGGTCTCAAATCCAGCCAGTACCCTAGTTCATCAGATTCAAAAACAGCCTTGGGCTTAGCTTCGACGTGTAACGATATCATATTCCAAGACAAGAGCAGTTATCGTTAGTGGGCTTTTGGACTGGTTTTACACCCTGTCCATGGTTGCATTCCTAATAATACGTGAGGATGAGAAAAGCTTTGCGATGGTCAAAATTTTCGATATCGATGATCAACGGATTTACACCTTTCGAAGTCTCAGGAACCCATAAAAGTGGTGTTTACGCCCTAAACCTAACCTAAACTGTGGTTGGTAAAGCAACCTGTTCGGTTTTTTTACTCTATTTAACACCTATAACATACCTGAATTTAGAAAGTATAGATGGAAAGGTTCACCAAAAAAATTATTTTTTAGTAATTTCTCATGTACACATTGAGTCTTTTTTTATTTGTTTGCCCGCAGAACCAAATTAAAAGGGCAAGCGACCTATTGGGTTATGTTTACACTAATAACGAGCACAATACAAGTGAATTAAAAAAAAATAGTTGGAGCTTTTTTTTACCAGGTTTTTAGTTAACCCAACAGTAAAAAAAAATTATATACATTATTTTTGTGAACATACATGTCAAATTTAATCAAAATCCACCGAGGAGTTTGCCCACAAATCGACGAACAGACAGACCGACACTTCGTAAAACCCAGTTTTTTGGTTCCTGTGTGCTCAAAACACTGTCAATCCACTGAAATCGAAAATTTTGAACATCATCCACTAAGCTTTCTTTTAACTACGGATATATAGGAAAACAAAAATAAACAAAGCTTCCATTGTGTTCATGCCCATTTGTTAACTTTTATAGAAAGAAAGGAAGAAAGAAAATTGTCTTTATTTCCCATGTGGGCGAAATTAACCCATTACATTATATTAACCCATTAACCATTATTTTAAGTCAATTTTCATATTTCCTGACTTTAGCACATGTATGTGAGTGCCCCTAATATGTTGACTTTCCATTTATGGGGGTTCACACCCCCTCCCCCGAAATGAAATGGCTTGATACTAGAACCGAATTTTTGAGGAAAAATAATAACCACAATGTAATATCTAATGAAATTTCTGAACCCCCCCCCCTGGGTACGGCCTTGACTTTCCAGTGTTTGCCAGTTAATTTACGATGGAAACAGGTGAACTGACAGCAGCTATGGACCATGCCGTAAATTGACAAAACCAGGCGATACGCAACAGAGACTGGCCAAGCGCCAAACCAGTTTCGATGGGACATTTCTCTTTGGCCAACAGAGAAACCACAAAAAATTCACCAATTGCTCCCACGACACATATTTCTCTCATTCTTTCTTTAACTTGCGTAACGTGAGACAATAACACATAATAACTCTCGAGAAAACCAAATTTAAATTGATTCTGGCAGATGATAATAATTTATGAACTGAATTTTAATGACATGGCTGATTTTAGAATCATTTTAATTGAATATTCTATTGTGTTGGTTGTTTATAAGTTGCTTGATTTTGGCACAAGAACAGGAGACTTAGTTTTGTTTCTTGGCTCTGACTGATGGGTGAATTAGAGAGGGACTATTACCAAATGTAGGCCTATCGATCGGTTCAGAAGACCAAATAGACAACTGGACTGCTTTACTGGTCAATTGTAGCTAGAAGAGACATGTAAAGAAGAGGGTTGTTCGAGTCTGCATTATCCAGAATTTGATTCTCTATTCTCGGATATTAAATTCTACCCATTATGCACATCAGTAGTTTTGTATCGTAGTCACATGTCAGCAGTTGACTTATTATTAAATTTTAACACTATTTAACTATAACACTAATTTAAAAAAACTTCAAGAAAATTTGAAGTCGACTACCCAATACTACAAGACGTAGCATCACGACTCACGAATCGTGATAAAAACAGAAGTTGCAAGGCAATATCGAAAGCCAGTGGCGTATAGACATTTAGAGGCGTATGAGGCCCCTGCCTTTAATGACTACTAACACAACAGGCGATGTAAGTCCAATTAGAATCATGGGAGGGTTGTCCAGTTTAACACCTAAAACATGCCTGAAGGTGAAAATCATCGATGGAAAGGGTTCACAAAAAAATTATTTTTTAGTCATTTTTCATTAAAATGCAGTTACTTTTTATTTTTTTACCCCCAGAAGCAAACTATCAAGGGGCAAGCGACCCCCCGCATTTTGTTAACATTAATAACGACTACAATATATGTGAATTTAAAAGAAATCGTTTGAGCCGTTTTTGAGAAATAATGTTTTTATAAGTTTTTTTGTAGTTTTTTTAGAATAAAACCCCCCCAAATTGGGTTAGCCCAAAATAAAAAAAATGGTCGAGGTATAATTTTTGTGAACCTACATGCCGAATTTCATTAAAATCGACCTAGTACTTTGCCCGGAAATCGACGCACAGACAGACCGACAGACAGACAGACAGAGCGAGCGACAGACAGACATTTCGCAAAAACTTTTTTGGGTTCCTGGGACCTCAAAACGTGTAAAAAACGTTGAAATCTCGGAATCGAAAATTTCGACCATCAGAAAGCTTTCCTTATACTGCGTATAAATTGGAAAGCAATATATTACACCCTTGGCATTAACCTTTACCAATAGACTTTATTTCAGATTAACCGAAATTAGAGAATCCAAAAAATGCGACATTCGAACCCACGGTCTATGCTTCTCCGGGCAAGGCATAGATCAAGGACGGATACAGAGGCCCCCAAAATTTAGTAAGTATATTGTAAGGCGCATATTCCACCTACGTCAGTAGTCAATAGTAAATGTAATATTGACGGACATATCAATTCTTCTTCGATACACTACATTCCACTTGTTTTTTCAACTATTGATCACTTTTCTTCTATTGACACGTATGCACCAAATTTTTGAAATTTGGCGCATCTGTTTTTTGAAATTTTGTTTGTATGTTCGCCGGTTCCATAAGGCTTGGTATGGCCCGGGCCATACCAATAATTTTAGGAATAACCACCCCATATTTTAGTGTATTTTGATAAATAAATTCACTATTTTACATTTCACTTATTTAGAACAAATCTTATAATTTATTATGAAAATTAAAAATTAAAGGAAATGAAATCGTCAAATCGATTATTTAAATCGAAATTGGCGGGAGCCAACAGATTTATTGAAATGATAGCTACAGAGTGAAGCCATATATTTATTGGGGGGGGGGGGGCAATTGACTCCTTTCCCCCGAAAAAAAGATTTCCTTGGGCAATGTTGGGCCATACCAATAATTTTCACAACTCGGCGCCCATGGTTAAGATTCATGCAAACAATAATAAAATTCAGGCCAAACTTTTAGGATGACATGAACATCAAATCTTGTATTCAAAACTATTTAAACATTGAAAATATTTTAGTCACTAAACACATGCGCGAAAAATTGCCGCGCGAATGAGTGAATGTGGAAAGACAACGACCAGCCACGACCGGCGTTCAGCGAGACTAACACGCCAGCGAAATGCTTTCCACTATTTGATATTTCACAGTCAACTGTCCACTGTGTCGCCAGGCGGTCTCGTCAGACTTCAAGAGTAATAAAAAATATGAATCATGAACAGTTGCTTCTCTACTGAACATTATAATAAGACAAATACAACATATTAACCAAATAGGTCTATATAAACCTCTCCAGCAATATATAATCAATAAATACGACAGGAAAGGATACCGTTATACAAACCCTGCGTCACGTTCGTTCGTACACCCAGCCAAACTGAACTATTTCTCAAACTTCTTTGAATGCATACTCGCAGAATTTTTTTAAGTAGGCCTAAGCATGTCTGATAGCCTACTATGACCTCTACATATCCTTAAAATTTCAAATCTGTAGCTAAATCTGTTCCACTGTAAAAATGAATATAGGAACCCCTTTCATTGTGACCCTTCAGCCGCTAATTCAATGACTACCACTCAATAGTGAAAATTCTGAATTTTGAAATATTTTTTCGTAATTAGAAGAAACGTCTCCATGCTTATAAACATAATTTTTCAATAATAGTGTTCACACAACAATTACTAAGTCGCGTGGGATAATGATCTGTCTTAATGACACTAATAATCTGAAGACATTATTTATTTTTACAATTTACAATTTTTCATTCAAAAAACATATTGTTATATTATTGTTAACCTACAAGCTGCCTTATCTAGCGTAATATTTTATATTTTACAGTTACAACTGTCAAGTAGCCTATTTGGTGATTGCCTATTACACCCTTTATCTTGTGAACTTCGAACGCACCCAAATACCCTAATGGGTCGGATTAGAGTAGTATAGGAGAGATGGGCCAGTCGCTCCCCGAAAAGGATATTTTTTGAATGTCTGCTTTCTTCTTCGACCAGTCAGCCTTACGGGTACTACACTGAATTTGCCCAAGACGTTATCTGTAGGTCGAAGAGGACATGGCACGTGGAGATACAAAATATTTATTTAGCGGGAGCTAATGTCTCATCCCTCCTAAATTATATCTCCTATACATTTTGTATAATAATTTTGGCGTATGTGCCGCAGAACCAGGTAATCGGTACATAATAGAGAGATCGGGGATGTGAGATAGTGCAGTAGCCCAATACGTTTCTCCAGTTCGCTCTCACCAAGCCTGGTTCGGGATTGTTTCTGTTCCAATTGAACTAGGGCTAAGGCGGGGATTCCACATACGTCAATAGCCAATAGTAAATATGGTATTGACGGAAATTTCAATTTTTCATTGATACACTACATTCCACTTGTTTTTTCAACTATTGATCACTTTTCTTCTATTGACACGTATGCGCAACATTTTTGAAATTTGTTTGCATTTGTTTTTTGAATTTTTGTTTGTATTTGTTTTCTTCGTACACTTATTATTTTTAATAAAACCTAATAATAGTAGGAGATCCGAAGTAAGATCGACCTTCACCGATCTGTATAATGGATGAAAATTGTTTTATAAACAATAAAATATAAAATGTTTATACTTAACATATTCCATGACGCCATTTTAGTTTGTTATTGTTTGCAACGCGTGATTTTACTCTATGATCATTGATCAATTTTAACAATGAGCATATATATAGAGTAAAATTAAAATGCCCGACAATACCATATTTACTATTGACTATTGACGTATGTGGAATCCCCGCCTAAGCGGAGTATTCCAAATATCATCCATTCATTCATGGATATACTTAAAGACCGGGTGAGGCTTGACGTTAAGTGTAGTCACACAGGAAAGGCATTTGGAGGTGACGTCAGTTATTCGCGGAATAATGGACACAGACACTCATAATAATGAATGGCGCAGCTCCAGACCTCACACAGACGGCTGGGGCGTCGTACTTGTAAACACGACCAGAATAAAAACAAGCACCACTCTCTATTAAGGCCCGGTACACACGGAAGTTCGACGCCGGGAGTCAGACGCTGTGAGAAATTTGTCATGGGAATAAATGGGCTGGTGATAGGTTGGTGCAAAAAACAAACAGTCTATTTCTGAACGCACCTCGGAAGATTTCTGACGCAGAGGCGTGTCCCGGGTGTGTCCCGGGCGTGTCAAGGGGAAACCTTGCACGTGCATGTGGTCGGCTTCACGCTAGCTTCAGAAAACTTTTGAAGCTGCCTCTGAGGTTTTCCGACTACCCAGTTGATGCAATGACAAATTTCCCAGTGTGTCACCGGCGTTGCGATCGTCCATGTACCTTGTCTATCATGGTGAACAGAATCAGTGCATTTGAAATGTATACGGATAAATGCTGCGCACATCATACAGAGATCGTGTCCCTAATGAGGCGAATGGATACAGAAGCAGAGTTGCTGCTGAAGGTTAAGAAACCAGAAATAAACATACTTCGGCCATGTGATGAGGAACGAAAAGTATCGCCTTCTGCATGTAATAATCCAAGGGGAGAACATCTTGGTTGAAAAACCTGAGACAGTGGTTTGGCAAGAGTACGACTTCCTTTTACCGAGCAGCAGTCTCCAAGGTCCAAATTGCCATGATGATCGCCAATCATCAATAGAAGAGGCGTTAATAGAAAACGTGAGTGAGTCTGTTTGTTAACTTGAGGAACCCTGACTGACAGGGTGAATTTCCTGATTATAGTGGATTCCGAACCACTTAGGGAACATGGTAGAGTCACAAGATTAAATTGGAGGTGACCAGGACTCGAATCGCACGTAGACTGACTGGTATAGTTTCAACGCGTTATCATGTCCCACCATGCTCCTCTGCCAACGCACACTACCAAGTTTGCCATAATATGAAACATGCTCTGCTCTCATGGATTCAACATGTTAAGGCCGTTGGCAGATAAAATATGTGAACCGGGCCGGACTCTTCCCCTACTTAGCATGCTTTAATCGTAATCTAATACAGTGTCCAAATTATAAACCAGCCATTTATCACTATAAAGTATAGTGATTCCCACATCCATTTCAATTTCTCCTTGAACATACAGTGCGTAGTTATTCATATTAGTTTATACGAATTAAGCAAGTAGTCTATTCAATATATCTATGATTCATGATAGGTACAAATTGAAAGCTATTTATAAATAAGGAAAAAAATGTAGACAGTATTTAAAAAAATCTAGTTTCTAATTGGTAAGCCAGAAAAAGTCACTAGTTTACGCCATTGTAATTACTACTCTTCAAACGTCATATGATCACAATGAAATTTCGCAAATAAACGCGTAAATAAAATCATTAATTCAAATGACGACTTAAATAGGATACAATGCACAATAAAAAACTTATACCGATGACCCCGCAGGGCTCTCTTGATCTAAAAAATACTGAAGTACGTATGATCTCTTATACTAAGGTTAGGGCGAGACGACTTTTAACAGGGAGCTCAACCAACCAAGCTTTATGCATGGCACTATTATACATGAATGGCGGGAACAGAGATAAAATGAAAAGACCACCCGGAGCATTTGTTTCTGGCCAATCTAAACAACTGCTGACTCCAGGAAGCCAACGTAACTAACACCGCTTTAATGTGCATGCCAGTTTACATTGGCCGTTACGGAGGATTCCACAACGCCAAACGAACCCGAATGGGAATGTGGTTAAATAAACTGACTAAGGTACGGCATCGTTCAAGCTGGAGGGGGGGGGGGTTCAGTAGAAAATAAATGAGGCAGGAGACGCTGCGGTTTGGAAATGTAACATACCACTTATTGTAAGATTGTTTACATTTTACAGGCGTATATTTGCTTGGGACGTCTACACAATATGGAGACCATTCTACAGGGAAGCGATAATCCATCCTAGAAGTCTGGGACTACTTCAGTTTGCTTTACCAAGTTGCAAAGCAAGAACTGAAGGACGCAGAACTCTTTGGCAATTGAGACGAACAGAGTTACAATAAGGCAATGGATGAAAACTCGTCTTAATCAATCAATTTTTTTTATTTTATTGGCCTCTTTAGTCGCCTCACTATGTGACCTAATAGGCGCTTATGTCGAGTTACAACACGTCTCCGATCGCATGGCATGTAGGGACTCACACAAGTACAACCACGCTACCACCTAGCCATCTAAGCCGATTCAATTACGGCATGGGCCAGCAAATAACTATTAAGAGCAACTAAGTGGCCAGAACTGATTCAGATTCTGACTAGTCCCGTAGATTGAATTATCTGCTTAGTGGTGACTGTGGTCCATGATGGGGCTTCTTACAAAAACAACTCATTTGGAGGGGGGGGGGGGGGGGGGTAGATGTGGGTGAAAATAGGAAAAATGTATGTAGGATCGAATAAATCAGAGCGTAATAAATTAATTTACAATAGATTTACCAAATTTTAAATTTTGGGGAGGCACCTACCCGCCCCCCTGCCCCCCCCCCCCCTTGTATCCGTCCATGGGGGTAGAGTGTGAATGCAATGGATTGGTTAACTGTTTGGCAGGTTCTAGTAGGTCTATTGGTACAACAAGCACTTTTGAGAATTCCACCTATGTCTAGTACGTTACGTCCTTGCTGTGACAGAAAAGCAGCCATCTCCCAAATCATATTAATGAGCAAGTTAATAGCTGTATCAATTAAATTTTTATCGGCTAACAGTTTTTAGGTGGGAAAATGTGTTCAGTAACAAGTGGATTACTTTCTGACGGTCAGTCAACTCCCCATCTCTCTGAGGTGAAGGAGTATGCCCATAGCGTGCCTCTAGTTAATAAATAGACTCACTCCCCCCACCAGGCTGATAGGTTGCAAAAATGCTGAAAGGAGGCGTTGGAAAAGAAACAAATTTTCTGACGATGTAACTCTTGGTTTTTAATTATTGCATGTTGTTTAAAACCTAAGTTATATTGCTATTGTCCAAGTCCCATACGCTAGAAGAAATGTTACTGCATTTTTATTTAAAGAATACAGTATGTCTACCTATTGTACACCTATTAGCCTGAATATGCAAGGCGTGGGAAACTGACGGATAATACCCATATAAATATATGGCAATTCGATAAAGCGTGTCCCGTTGTTCACTTTAAAGTGGCACAATTAGCCAGTATAAATATCTTACCTTATAAATTTCTGGACAGAAGAAAACTCCGGCTCCGGATGCTGGTGAGGTAAAGACTCGAGAGTCACAGAAGAGTTGTTGCATTCAGGGTGGTTGCTAGTCAGCAAACATAAGCAATACCCCACCACTACAGCTACTATGGCTGAGCCCGCCCTTGCAACCCAATGAGATCGTGAATTTTCTGATCTACAAATAAAATAAACTGACATATTTTCATTGATCTAGACCGCCTAACAACACGGGTAGGCTACCTTAGGAACATGACTCTTGTTATCTCTTCATTAGTCTAATAAGGGTGGTTGTACGTGTACCAGTTACTAGGAACTTAACTTAGTTATTTGTCTATGAACTTAGGTCTAACATATCACCATCAATTTAGGCCTAGGTAGCCTAGAATCTAGATAAAACTACTTGGTTACTAACCGAAATTTTAATTGTGATAGAACACTTTCTAGGGGATCTTCTTCGTCCGATGCCAGACATTGATCGCTTTCGGTGGGTGTCGTTTTCAATCTACTTCGTTTGTATTTCCCCATGCCAAACAACGGAACACTAGACATGACAAAGTCAAGTCTCAAATACAGTTAAAGAAAGTAAACACTTATCGTCAATTTCGTCAATTTGTATATATAAATATAAAATGACCAAGAAATCAAGTTTGACTTGACAACTGTTGAAAATGTATTATTATTATTTATTTGCCAAAAATAAAATTTCAGGCTGCAGAGTGCAGACGGCCAGACGCTACCTGCCAAGGAACTAGAATGCATAGGTCGTTTATAGATTTATTGATTTTGCTAAGCATGAAAATATTGAAACGTCTGGCAATCCAGAAAATTCTACCCCAACACGTTGTCAATTGATTTCCACTTCAGCTTAACTGTAGTATCACATTTCATTTCGGCAGAGGATTATTGGTAATATAGTTAGATAGTCTGTCTAGGGTGGTCAGATTTTCAAAACCAAAAAACAGTACCTACCTATATATATAGACCTATATACATTCACATGTAACAGCCGAGTGGGGACTGGGAGGGGGGGGGAGAGGTGTTGTGTCACACTGTCCTCTTTAAATCATTGATTGATTGGGGTAGTGCACCTATTTCTTCACTAAAAAATCGTAGGATAATAAGATTATTTATTCTCATAACCAGCTCCTTAACATTTTTACAATTATTAACAAACGTTGAGTGAATCAATAGCTACCTACTTGAATAATAAAACTATTATTGCATTCTACATTGTGTATTTTTGTCCGACCTAAATTACTTGTTAGCTATTTAGCTGAAGAGGGCACTTCTTCTAGGCAGCTCAGCTGTTGCAAAATTCTGTATAAGAGTAGGATCTGATTTAAAAAAAGGGTATATTTGCATCAAAAGCACAAAAAGAAAGAGTCTGTCAAATTTGGAACATGCTTGATGTTTAAGGAGCTGAGGAGCTTGGGAAAGAAGTACTCCTTGTCGCAAGAAACTGGCTTTTTTTCTAACAAACGTGTTCTCAACCTAGGAATGACCTCCTTTACATTGTTTGCTGGTAGAAAGAAGCTGTTGAAAGGTCCGAAAGGAGCCCATTATTAAGGGTGGATGATGTTTCCCTGACTGAGAGCGATTCGGTTGGTTTTTTAGGGGTTGAGCTGGAGAAGCACCTTAATTGGTAAAACCAAATTAACACATTATGCCATAAGCTTAATTGGATCCACAAACTTCCAACTACTTAGAAATATTTCATTTTTATGGACAATCGTTCGCTAAGGGTTAAGGTTGGTGTACTTTGGTGTTTTTGAAAGTCACATCCGATACGGTTTTATCTGTTGGGGTAACTCTACTGACTCCCTCCGGGTTTTTCGTTTTTGCTAACAAAATAGGGCTATTAGAACCATTGCGGGTATCCAAGACCAAAGAGTATCTTGCCGGCCCTTATTTAGGGAATTTGGTATACTAACTCTACCCGCTCTATATATCTTGGCGACATTAGTGCACTTGCGGAAAAACCTTGCAGCCTGATCATGGCGATTATAATACAGGTATTTATTTAATCCCCTGGTATTAAAAATGTAAACAAGATGCAGGCCACCCTAAGTCTGTCTATTCTCTATGGAATTATTGGCATTATAGGCTAGATTAGACAAATAGGAGCCAGCAGCCTGATCGGGGCGTTTATAATACCGGTATTTATTTAATCCACTGGTAAACAAGATAACTTTATAATAGAAAGTGCTATTCAAAATTTGTTTGTTTACAGTTATCCTAGGGTATTTATTTAATTATATTTTATTATAAACGCCTCGATCAGACTGCAGGTGGATTTATGCATAATGCAAGCTCTCTAAATTTGTAGTAACTATGGCACTGCTGCCACTGTCTAGAGTCGAAAAGACGAATCTTCCATTCTTCTGCCACAACAAAAGTAAGCAAATAAAAATAATACACTCGTCAATCACAAAAATTAGAAGGATTTTAAGGCTTAGATATTTTTAATTTGTTTTAAAATTGCCCATGAAGTGACGTAACTTTATCCGGTGCTGCCCTTCAATGGCTTTCAGGTGAGTAACTTTTGATATTCTTCCTATCCTAAAAAATATTAAAGATTGCTTTGCCTCGAATTTAAATCTGAAGACACTGACGATGACCCCTGAGGTTAGGAACTCTTCAACAGAGATAGCGAACTGCGAAGTGATATGCACTGTACAGGTAGTTTGTCCATTTAAGTAGGAGGCAGGAGTATAACATTGTGTACACTATACGATATAACATATCGTTTATTACTCGTAGCTATTCTTCTGTCGGCAGCTGTCTGTCTGTTATTCGGCGAAAATAAATAAAAGTAATGTTTAAATCAGGTTAAGCACTTTATTTATGTATCGTACCGGTACATGAATTTTCCATCTTGTAAAATGTTTATTTTTTGTCTTAATTGCAGCAGAGCGACTGTTGTGCCACTAAGAGCGGGCTGCTGGGTGCGAACATTCAAAAGCGCACAAGCCGATCGATGTCCCATAAACGCAGCTATTCCAGATTTGAGACCAGAACCTACATCTCATATTCCAGTTCTCCTCGAAGAATCATTAGGAGAACTCAATCTAAAACCCGGATCAGTCCTTCTTGACATGACATTTGGTGCTGGAGGTCACTCGCTGAAAGCCCTGAAAAACGTGTCTAGTTTGAAAGTCTTGGCACTTGACCGCGATCCTGTAGCCTTTAAGTATTCGAAACAGCTGAGTGAATCATTTCCTGAGCAGATCACACCCCTACATGGAAAATTCAGTGACCTTCCCAAACTACTGCGGAAGAGTAACATATCCCCGGGTAGCATTGATGCTGTTCTATTTGATCTGGGATGTTCATCAATGCAGTTTGATGAAGCCGAGCGTGGCTTTTCTATTAGCAAAAATGGACCTTTAGACATGCGAATGGATACAACTGATTCTAGTCAAATAACAGCTGCTGATGTAATAGCGAAAGCTTCTGAAACTGATTTGTGGCGAATATTAAAAATTTATGGAGGCGAAAAGCATTGCAAACTCATTGCCAGAGCTATTGTTGAATCTAGATTTTCTCTACAGCCTATAACAACCACCCATCAGCTTAGTAAAGCAGTTGAAATGGTCTGTGGCTTTTCACACCGTAAAGATAAGCTGCAGAGAAAAGCTCATGTTGCCACAAAAGTATTTCAAGCTCTGCGAATTTTTGTTAATAATGAAATCAACGAATTAAATTACGGCATGTTAATGGCCCATCACTATTTAAAAATTGGTGGCCGATTAGCAGCCATTTCGTTTCATTCTTTAGAGGACACAGTTGTTAAAAGACATCTTGCTGGTAATGTTGTCGATAACGCTGTCAATCCTCTTCCTCTTAAGTATTCTAGTTGCTCGACTTACTTCGGCATGGATGAGATGGCTGAATTTCGTGCCCGCAATTGGAATGCTACTACGAAACATGTAATTACGCCTAGTGAAGAAGAGCTCTTGAGGAACCCTAGATCTCGTTCTGCTAAACTTCGATCAGCTATAAAAATATCATAACTTTAGTGTTTGTCTTATACATTTATAAAATACAAAAATTGAATAAGACCTTGAAGATGACGTCGAAAAGGTCGTGTTTTTTTGTTTTTTATTTAATATTGACTAAGATATAATTTTTTTTTTTTTTAAAAAACTAGGTCGGTCATGTATATTTACATATTTACTGTAGGCAGTGGCGGATTAAACTGTATGGAGGCGCTGAGGCCCAACCAATCTGGAGATTCCCCTAGTTACCATTTTCTTTATTATAAAATGTCAGATGAAAACAGAATAACACAAAATTTAAACCACTTCCAATGTTTCCTTGCAATTTCAAAAGTTTTTAAAGTGTTAAAAAATTTCCCAGTGTGTCATGTGTGGGCTTCAAGGGAGGCCGCGCTTTGCCTCTTAGGGGGCCTTTTCTGGAGGCCATGGCCTCATGGTTAATCCGGCACTGACTGAGGCTAGGTGTATATTGACTCATTGGCTCATCTTTTAAGGGTGACCTGATGCAGTCCTACAGTGCCAAGTCAAAAAAATTCATATTTGACGGGATGAAAAAACGCGTTGTAACAAGTGTTAGCCTAGACAGGCTACTTGGTCATCTTATCAATCAAATTTCTCAACTCATTATTGACCATCGTGTCCCCAACTTGGTCAATAAGGCTGTGGTCCTTATCACTTATGAGATAATAAACATAATATGCTTAGCACTACACATTATTATGTGTTACAAAGCCTATGGTAGTAGGGGCAGGGATTACCTTGTGATCCCTAAACATAGAACCAGTAGGTACCTATGACGGTAAACCAGTCTATGCAGGTGCTAGATATACTTACAAGGGCCGCCTAGAAACATTAGAGAGGTGGAAAAAATGACTGCTTTTAGAAGTAAACTAAAGAGACACCTCATAGACCAATACTTGGATGTGGAAGTAGTGGTCTAGTGGAAGTAGACAGCCGGTGGTCTCATGATTGTCCGTGTAGATATAACTAAAACCACTACCCACAACTGGTATATATTGCTTTAGGCTATTTTTAGTACCTATTTCATTTATTTATTGTTATATTGTGTCTTTGTCTTAGGTTTCAGAATGCCTATTGAATCATGTTAATGACTCAATATACAGAAAATATTCTTTTTATATTTTATTTATTTATACGGTAAGTTATTCTATTCCTAATATTCAGGCGCGGATCTGGAATGATACTAAGGAGAGGGCTAAAAAAGATTAACTTTGAAAAACAGGGCTGAATTATTGGGGTTTTACGCATTTTCAGAGCAATAAAGGGTTCTATATTATGGGTAATTAATAAAATTGGGCACAAGGGGGGCCCGGGGGTCTCTCCCGGGAGAAAATGTGTGAAAAATAGGACTGAAATCTTGGGGTTTTACTCCTTTTGAGGAACCTAATGGGGGGGGGGGGGGCTAAAGCCACCCTGTAGATCCGCGCCTGCTATATAATAGGCCTATTCACATTTTTCAACAACAACAAAATTCGCTTAATATGGCATTGGAGAGCAAATCAGACACCCGTGCTGCTCGTACGAAGCCTAATTCCACAGGAAATATTCATTGTACAACTAAAAAAAATTAGAAGAATTATTTTTTTGCGCAGACATGTACATTTCGTAAAAACCACTTTTTTGGTTCCAGGGATCTCAAAACGTGTAAACCCGCACTGAAATCCCGAAATCGACTATACGTACGACTACTCAGGGTTACCAGATCAAATTTTTGGAAAGGAGGACATTTCAAACGAAAAAGGAGGTCATTTTATGAAAAAGGAGGACATAGGTCTACGCAAAAAATTCCCATTTATTGAAGACGCACATATCTATACTAACATAATTTTTATTCGTATTTCATTTTTGATGATATTCCTTTCAGTAAATTCGGTTTGCTAGAAATATATTTTTAAAAATCAGTACAATTTAAATGTTTATATAAAATTAATTGTACTTAACAGCTACAATTCCCTTCACCGACTCAACCAAGAGTTTATTCCTCTCGTCAGTCCATTGAGCATTTATAAGAGAAAACACTCTTTAAATTCGACGTTGGAGTTTGATCCCGGTATAGCGAAGAAGAACTGACAAATTTTTAACAGCTCCGAAAAATTTTCTAATTCACTGGTGCAGCCAAAAAATTGCATCCATTGCAAATGCATCAATTGTTCAAAAAAGCCTTCTTCTTGGCAAGTCACAAAGGTTTGCAGGCATCGGAACTGATCAAACAGTTTGTTGTCATCGATTTCCAACCCTCCATTACTTCGAATGTATAAAAGACTTTCTAGTGTGTCAGTGAAGCAAATGGACTAATTTTGATCAAATAATATTTAAACTAGGATTTTTTTTCATTATTAAATAAGGCGAAAAAGGAGGACACTTTATTCGCTTTGGAGGACAGGAGGACACATTGGCAAAAAGGAGGACATGTCCTCCAAAAGGAGGACGTCTGGTAACCCTGCGACTACTACACGTATAAATAGGAAAGCAATAAATAAAATATATGTAACTGTGAGAGCTTTTTAGTTGTTATAGATTATAAGAGGAAAAACTCTAACAGGCATAGGTATATAGACCTGTAACATGAAAATGACGTCGCATTCCAATTATTGTCGTTATATGAGAGTTCTTTTAGGGTAACACTGGACAAAGTTCCTTTTTTTACCAGACAGGTGTCTTTATACGCTATACTGAATCTATTTTGCCTGCTATTATAGTAGCAGGTGAAGTAGCAATAGAATAATTAGTCTTGAGTGGGACTTCCCAGTTTTTAAAAAATGCGCGTAGTGAACCACCGCCGTCTAAAGTTGTTGAAAGGTGAAAAAGCCGGCACCGGAGCGAAAATCATCGGCCATCCGCCATTGCTGCATTTTTTGAGCGAAGGGAAGGGAGCCGGGAGTGTAAAACAAAAATTAAATATCTTTTCCTTAATAAGTTAAATTATAACAAAATCATTCAATCAATGGCAGACCTGGACTTCTCCAATACGAGGGCGATCGTAATGGACATCGAGGGGACTACAACCTCAATATCATTTGTGAAGGTAGGCCTGACGCCTGTGAACTGAGATTCATGTAGCCGCTTCTTGGTTTTTGTCGTCTCCTTGATTTATTCCTGAATTTTAAAGGCCTCTGATTCCTTACTCAAATGCAAGTGAATGTGTTTCATAAAATTAACCATGAACATTGCATATGCAAGTAATTTTTTTGTCAAGAGTTTTTAAATCATTGGCACCTGTCCGAAGCCATTTTCTTTTCAACATTTATATACTCGTGTCTTCTTTGTCCGCTTATGTACTTGTGGTAACCTTGGAATAAAGCTAGTTTATTTCCAGTTTGGGTATTTTGTATATTTTTCAATTTGTGAAGCATTTTGATGTCTGGTTACGGCTGCTTGATAGTTAAGCCCAGTGGCATCAAGAGCGGTTGTGACCTATCCCCGTGTTGAGAAATGAGAATTACTAGAGGCCTACACACAGACGTCGTCGGGCAGTGGCGTATATATGGGACCCCCCCCCCCCTTGAAATGGGAAAATATGATACGAAATCAACTAATGTGAGTTGCAATACACAATTTGACTGATCTAATTGATGTTCGGGTCAATGGCTTGGTTCGGTTGGCATAATTCAACGACGTCTAGAGCTGTAGGGCTTCTGCCCGCGGCTAGAAGTTAATAGCAGGTCCGGTCTCTGCCCGTCCTGAAAACATTTTATATAAACGCCGTTTATATATATATATATATGTGCCGCTGTAGTCGGTTATGCTGTTACAGCGGCAGAGTGGGTCAGGGTCATTGGCATTCGCAGTGTTCATTGGGCACTTACGTTCTGTTATTTTAATACAACAACATTTCTAATGAAATATTGATCGCAGAGTCATAGAGGTAACAAAGTGGAAGAAATTTTAATGTAAATAATGTGATAGTCATCAACACCAATTGACCTGACATCCTCTGCGTCAGCTCGGTTTTATTGACGGCCACGTAGTGTGCATCAAAATGTAAAGGAAAATTTCTCCTGCATGATGATATCTCATTTAGGCGGGACATACGTCAATAGTCAATGAGAAATATGGTTTTGACGTGGTAGCAGACATTTTTAGTATGTCTTTAATGTCGGCTAAAACGTCAATTCCATATTTCTCATTGACCATTGACGTATGTGGAAACCCCGCCTTATGCAACTACAATCGATATTTCACATGAAGTTCTTTTACACCCTTGAGGTTTCCTCCCTCCGGTCAGAACTTGTGGCTGTTAGTAGTAGTCTCTTTCTGATGGCACAATATACCTAAATTTACCTTTGTTGTCCAAGGCTTTAGGCCTACTTATATATTTAAATATTAAGGGGCTCATATTCCACTTGTCAATATTCCGTACAATACAATACAAAAATTAGAGTCCCTGACCAGCCAGAGCCGGATCGACCGTGTCAAACAAAAATAGCCACCCGAGAGGGTTTTGTACGAAAGGAGGAGGTACCTAAATAGTCCAGCTCCTGGGGTCTTACTCATCCAAATTATATAGTGAGGCGTCAATAAGTCTGCTCTTAATGTATGTTCTGAAACAAGCTGGATCCAACTGACTTACTTGTTGTAGATTTAGTAATAATAGCGTTTGGTTCTAATAAAGGTATATTACGGAGGATTAAAGTATAAATTAATAATTACTGCCATGTGCACTTAAATCTGAAAATAATAATAATAACATACGTAGCCATGTCTTCTGCTGTAGGCTGTAGCTTTCCCGCGTGATCCCAAGTAATTCAAATATATATAAATGGATATAATAGATATACCACACTCCTCCCTTTTATAAGTTAAGTCTTGAAGGCGGCTTTACTTGGCGGCGACCCCGACGAATAGCCAGTGGCGTCTCCGGTGTTGGCAAGCTTGTTGACACTGTAGTATCTACCGTTGGCGTAACAACTTTTGTAGATCCTGTAGGTGTAGCTTGATTAGTGTTAGAAGGTGTAGAAGTAAGGCCCGAAGAGTGTAGTACCGAGGTTTCGGAATCCTCTTCATTTCTTCCCATATCTTCTGGTAGGGTAGAGGTGTATGACAAAGTTGGTGAAAGTCCTTGACCAACCTTTCGTAATTGCTTCACATGCTTTCTTGCTAGTGCACCATTAACTAACACTGTATAAGATAATTGTCCATCTCTTGCAATTATGGTACCTAGCTTCCACTTCTGTAATGGAGAGTAGTAATCTCGAACTGCAACGGTTTCATTTGGTGAAAATTGTACATCTGTAAAGATCGTTTCTGAGCGTTGTCTAATTTTCTCCGGTGTAATTTCCGGCAGCAAGTTATCTAGAGTTGTTCGTATTTCTCTTTTTAAAAATTGAGATGCGGGACTCACCCCTGTAATTGTATGCGGTGCTCGTCTGTACGCCATCAGAAAATTGTTCAGGCGTTGTACTGGCGAACCATTAGCGTAAGCCAGTGTACGTAACGCAAGCTTCAAAGCTCCCACCAGTCTCTCGGCTTGGCCATTCGTAGGGCTAAAGTATGGAGCAATGGTGATTGGTTTGATGTTCAAGCTGCGATAAAATGACAACACTTCATTACTGATTAATGAAGACTGATTATCCGTTACAATAGTCTTAGGTAAACCATAACGTGAAAATAATGATTGTAATACATCAATTATGGTACTTGAATTCATGTTAGGCACTATTTGTATTTCCGGCCATTTACTATGGGCATCAACAATTATGAAATATATGTTTTTTCCATAAAATCCAAAATCTGCATGTAGGCGCTCCCATGGTTTAGATGGATATTCCCAGTAATGGTTTTCTACTTTAGGAGTTTTACCTTTATGTAAGACACATGCGGTGCACTCTCGGCATAACTGTTCTATGTCAGAGTCAATATTTTTCCAGTACACGTAACTCCTAGCTAATGCTTTCATTTTCGAAATTCCAAGGTGTGCAGAGTGTAACTCTTGTAAAATATTATCTCGAAACTTTGGAGGAATGTAATATCGTAGTCCTCTCATAATACAACCATTTTGTAACGAGTATAAAGAGTCTTTATCACCTAAGGAAATACCTGCCCGTAACTTCCTTATGATTTCCTGTCCTATAGGATCTGCTTGTGTAGCTTTTGCCAGATTTGTTGCACTAACTGGCAGAACGCTGAGGTGATGCAAAAGAAATTCATCAAGTTCATCTTCTTCATCAGCTAGCGATGCTAACTCAGATGAATGCTGTGGCAATCTGCTCATAAAATCAGCATTACCATGTTCTTCAGCCTTCCTGTATTTGATAGTAAATGTAAAATTTTGTAGAAAAAGAGCATAATGTAACAATCTCGTTGCACATAAAGGAGGTAATTTCTTCCTTTTCGGTCCAAAAATATAAATAAGAGGTAAATGATCCGTTACCAATGTAAATGGATTTGCCATAAGGTAAGTATGTAGCTTCCCAACAGCCCAACGAATGCTTAATGCTTCTTTGTCTGTTTGGCTATATCCCTCTTCTGTCCTCGTCAGACGTTTGTGTATGTACGTGATTGGACGTTCACTGCCATCCGGCATGACGTGACTCATAACGGCACCGAGTCCTGTAGGTCCGGCGTCGCATGAAAGATGTAACGGTAGTTTCGGATCGAAAGGCACTAAAACCTTATCAGATGTAAGAAGTCGTTTCAATTTAGTAAATGCATTATCACAAAGTTTCGTCCACTTGAATAGTACACCTTTGCGAGTTAAATTGTATAGAGGCGTCGCGTTTGTCGCCATATCTTCAAAATATTTTGAGTAAAAAGACACCATGCCTAGAAAGGTCTTCAACTGTGACACATTTTCTGGTCTTTTAACACTATGTATAGCTTCAACATGATCCTTTGAAGGACGAATTTCTCCTGGCGAAATATCATGTCCAAGGAAAGTACATTTTGTAACAAAGTACTGACACTTCTCATTATTTAACGTTAAGCCGTATTCATGTAAACGACGAAAAACTAAATGTAAAATTCGATGCAATTCCTCTTCTGTAGAAGCACGTATAAATATGTCATCATAAAATATTGACAGTCCATCAATATCGGCTAAAACTTTCTGTATAAACTTAAGCCAATTAGCAGGACTAGAAGCACAACCAAACATAAGTCTTGTAGGCCTGTAATAACCTAAATGTGTAGCAATCGTAAGTATTTTTGAAGATTCTTCATCCAGTTTTAAGCATAAGTAAGCCTTGCGTATATCGAGTTTAGCAAATATCTTCCCTTTAGCAGCTTCACTCAGTAAATCATTAACTGAATCGATTTGTATTTGTGGTACAACTAAATTCTGATTTACACCACAAGAATAGTCTATACACAGACGTACCTTATTTTTCTGTAGCACAGGTACAATTGGAGAACTCCACACGGTGTGTTCAACCGGTATAAGTATACCATCCTTAACCCAACTTCTTATTTCTTCTTCTATCATGGGTTTCAATGCAAATGGAACTGGCCTTGGTTTATGTAATACAGGCTTGGCTCCTTCTTTAAGTTGTATGGAAACTGTATCCGGAGCACATCCAATGCTTTCTTTGAAAATGGACGGGTATGTATTTTTGTACTCTTCAATATTGTGTATAGCATGAATAGGACTGAATATTTGTAATGCCAGAAGCCAATGGCGTCCCATCAGTGCAATTTGGTCACAATCCACTATGTATAATGGTAGTTCTTCCACTTTTTCTTTATATTTAACTGTAACGTTAGCAAAACCCAAGGGGCGTATAACTGTAGGCGTATCTCCATAGGGTGTAAACACTTCTGTGGTAGGCTGTAATTTTGGAGCATTTACAAGTGATTCGTAAATTTTTCTGGGTAAAATCGATACTGAAACTCCTGTATCTAATTCAAATTGTATATTCTTCCCACAAATATTTACAGTATCGCACCAAGGCGTTTTAAAGTCTGTATCCGACTTAATTTTATGTACTGCTCTACTGTTCAACTTAGAGTCTTTGGCTTTTTTAAAGCAAACAGATTCTACGTGTTTCGATGCATTGCAATAAGTACAGCGGAGCTTATCTTTGATGCGACAGTCCTTAGCTGTATGAAAATATTTAGAACACGCATAACATTGTGGTTTCACCGTTGTTTCATTATAACCCGACTGTTTCGGCTTATTTTGGTGACATTTCTTCTTTTTTAAATAATTGTAGGTTTTCTGATTAGAAGTAGACGCTGCATTATTAGTATTAAACTTGTGTACCTGCGTTCCCTGACTTCCAAGCATTTGTAATGTAGACTGTTCAGCCTTTTCTATAGCAACAGCAACTTTGTATAAATCTTCTAACTTAGATGAATCCGGCTCTGTAAATAACCGATCTAAAATAGTTTTACTCCTAATGCCAGCCACAAAAATATCTTTAAGCAATTCTGTAAGAACTGTGCTTGTGTAATCGCACGGTATCGCAAGTGCTCTTAAAGAGGCCATGTATTCAGCAACGCTTTCCCCTTCCTTCTGCCTTCTTGTAAATAGCGAATGACGAGAGGGAATTTTTAAAGGTGACGGTTTCAAATGCGTCTCCAAAGTGGAACGCAATGTTTTATAGTCGCTGTTAGCAAAAGTACTAGGATAAAGTAAATTCTTAAGTAATTGAAATGTTGCTGGAGGCAAAAGTGCCAAAAATGAAACACACTTTTTCGTGTCGTCCATGTTGTGCACCGTAGCTAACCCTTCAAACTGCGTACAAAAATCAGTGATATTGTCACCTTCAGTGTATCTCGGGAAATTTGGTATACTGGATGCATTTGAACTTTTAGAACTGGTGGTAGCTAAAGTTGCGATAGCTTTCGCCATTGCCTTTAAGGCGTCCTTCGTTTCCTGATCCATTATATATTAATGTATCCAGGTTTGGTTATACTTGAACTGAAATTGCAATCCTGGCTGTAAATTATACCACTCACTGAAATTTTTTCTTATTACCGACTGCGCCAGTGTTGTAGATTTAGTAATAATAGCGTTTGGTTCTAATAAAGGTATATTACGGAGGATTAAAGTATAAATTAATAATTACTGCCATGTGCACTTAAATCTGAAAATAATAATAATAACATACGTAGCCATGTCTTCTGCTGTAGGCTGTAGCTTTCCCGCGTGATCCCAAGTAATTCAAATATATATAAATGGATATAATAGATATACCACATTACTAAAAATGGTAGCTTATTGTAAAGCCGGTGTGCAAGTATCGTCATTTATGCATCAATAATAAGTCGCTATATTATAACTTGATTTATACTAGATAAGTTAAGTACCTACATAATATTCCCCTTTAAAAAATCTCATCAATTATTGATGGACAAACGACAGAAAAGCCAGCCGCCTAATGAAGAATGTTAAATTTTTTTTCTTCAATTTTTCGGCCATGACGCACATCCAATGCGATGCGGACTGTTAACTAAGGTGGCTATTCCACAATCATATTCTATTTAAAATTATTTAAGTTTTTGACCATTCCATTTTTATCATTTTTTCATTAAAATTCTTTGTCGCGTCAAAAATGAATTGTTTTTTGTTGCTACACATATCGTAATATATTTATGTAAATAATAATGTATTAGAAATATTCCAAAAAAGTAAAGTTGCAAAACACCCCTAATTAGAGAAATGGGGTGTACAAGTGGATTGAAGGATTCTGATCATAATTTCTGTTAGGTTCCTTATAAATTAAGGTAAAGCTTCTATAAATTTGACGTTTAACACAGAATTTAATTATTCAAATTGTTTCAAGTTTTCTATCTCTATACCTTTTTTCTTCTTATAAACGTAGCTTGTGTATGCTCACTAGCACAGCCATATTGATAACGGTCAAAGTAAAGGTAAATAAAAAATTCAGCGTCATAATTACAAATATTTAGCTAGTTTTTTATAATAATAAGAGAAAAAATATATTATAATAATGAATTGATCCGAAATTATTGTTACTTTTTTACTTGAAAAAAAATCTAGTTGAATGGGTAGTTCAGAAAAAATCACTTGTGTACCCCATTATACTTTTGCTGATTGCCTTTCTCTAAGATGCATGATGCATGGACATTTTTTATGGCCAGCCATTAACTGAACACGTCGTTGAGTAAAACACAACTGGTCAGATTATGAAAAAATTATGTAGTGGAATAGAGGCCTAATCTGAAGCGAGCCTTTGAAAAGCACTTCTACAAAATGCGTCAGCATCACTTTTATCTCTTTCAGGATACCTTGTTCCCATATGTCCGGACCAACTTGGCCAACTTCTTAGCAAAAAACTGGGATTCAGAGAGCCTTCTAGCCGACATAAAATTACTCAAAGAACAGGTAACTGTAAGGCGGGTGAATTTATCTGTTTGAACTCTTGCTATTACTGTCACATTTAATCTACTTGGTAACTTGCTTCTGATGATTGTATGACAGAAATTATGACGTGGTTGCATGTGGTAATGGTATTAATATTCAACTCAATGCGGCCAGTGGGAAGCCAATATTTGTTTACCATTGACACGTTGAAATATCCGTATGGCGGCTATTCCACCGTCGATTTTACTTCATATTTGATTTTGTCATTGACATTTGTTTTGTTTTAGGGAGACTACTATGTAGATACTTAACTTATCTATTATAAATTAAGTTATCATATGGCATTAATGATGTCTGCTACCATATAATTTAATTAATAATAGATAAGTATCTACATAACAGTGTTCTTAAAACAAAGAAACGTCAATGACAAAATCAAATATGAAATAAAATCCCCGGTGGAATAGTCGCCTATGGTTTGAGCGATCTACACTTCCTTATTTATTGTCGATGTGCTATACCAGTGTCAACCTTTTTGCTCAACGGAGCCATATTCTGAGTTCACAGCGGCCTATATGAAGTTTGCGAAGCCAAACTTTCAATAATACATACACTATATACATAGATAGCAGAAACGGGGGCAGGGAAAAGTAACTTAGCTGTTTTTAATACTTTTACATACAGTTATTGCGTTAGACTGCACATATAGGTATATGTCAGGACATGTGGAGTGGTGGTACAGACTCCGACTTTCACCCGGTTCGAGGCCCACAGCTGCTACATTTTCTGGCCATGCTTCGGAGGGCATGTAAAGCAGGCGGTCCCGGACTTTCCTAGTTGCGTGTAGGAGAACTCCGCTAGGCTGGCTTAGTAATAGAACAAAAAAAGTGAATATTTATTTATTTATTTATACTTTTGGATTAGGTATGATGCAATTCAACTTTTTTTTTGTTTTGAATTTCCATTTGATGGAATAGATTGTGATTCTTTTCTAGAATAGTTTCAATTTTAATAAATCGCAGCGTTCTGGTGGAGCCAGAAGCAAAGCTTTTAGGAGCCATAGGCTGAGGATCACTGTGCTGTACCAATACAACAGGGAATGAAACAAAGGAGGAAACTTTAGGATAAGCTGGAGAATTAGAAAGTAGAAAAGCAGTACTACAGCAAGATAACATAATCAGTAAAGAAAATTGCAAAGTAACCGAAAGTTAAATTCTATAATTTGCATTAAGTAAGCAACAATTGGCACTGCTGTTTCAAAGGAATTTCAAAAACTGCATTATATTGTAGTTACTGTAATGGGAGTACAGCTACCAAATTGCACCAATTATTACTCTCCTATAATTACATTATTTATTTTTAGTATGTGCTTGATAAGGAAGCTGCCATGGAGGGCCTTGTGGCCATTGATGATAACGACAAGGAATCTCTTGAGAAGAACATTCTGTGGCAGATGGATTTAGACCGCAAAACGACTGCATTGAAGCAACTCCAAGGACATATTTGGGCTGATGGATATGCTAATGGCGACCTTAAGGGCCAGTGAGTATGAATTCAGTGGAATGGCTTTTTTTTTTTTTTTATAAATTGGGGTACAGGTGTTACCTGTGTGCACTTAAGCCTATTGGCCTATTGTGCCCCCTACAACAAAGTATCTACATCACTTCTACATGACTTTCTCGAGGCCTATCTCCCTCACGAGAGCCAGGATCTTGAGGGGATTCAGAAGTGGTAGGTCTTTTACATGTAACTGCAAGCTTTCCGAGCATGCTGCTCTTCTTCGTGCGATTGCATCGCATCGCATCGCAGGTCCTCCGCACCTTCATTGCAGAATCTGCAAGACTATAGTTGTCTCCCTAAGAGACTACAGATATTTAACCCCAGGACCAAAGACCCCAAGGCCTGTTCTTGGTTTGGTACTTCCTAGCCTAGAGCCATCAGTATACCACTTGATTATGTGACTATTGAGAATTCCTGCTGATTCGCAGCATTCTTTCATTGTCCCTAATATAGTTTCGAATTCCCTCCTAAAACAGTATTTTGGATGGATTCTATCGCTTGGCATATCCAGGCAGTGGTCAGACGTAGTCAGAGAGGCTGAGTCTCTCTTAATTGCCCTTCCACTCCTAGTAATGCCATTTCTGCTGAAGTTTCCACTGCAACATGGAGGGGTGGGAAGTCCAGTACTATCTCCATTGCTGCAGTGGGACAGGATTACATAGCCCCTGTAAAGCATCATGTTAGAGAATACGGGCTTCTGAATGTAGCCATAATTTGGATTATTCAGAGAAAAATTCTCATGTGGTTTGATTTTGCCATGTCCATGAAGCCATGACCAATGGTATGGTTACAGCAGGAAAAGACAGGCAGGGTGGAATGGCTTGGAACTATCAAATAAAAATAATATTAAGAGGATATGCTACATAGAAAATTGGCACCCCAAAAAGTTGTAGAAGACTACTTCGTGCATCATATAATCGGGTATTTTTACTTTTCGGTTTTGTAGTTCTTCCAAAAATCCCAGAATACGCGAAATTTTAGTCCTGTCTGGTATTTATCAAAGAACTAAGCTACCAAAAATGTAAAATTTCGTATTATATGATGCATGATGTAGTCTTCTCTTCTACAACTTACATGAGCCAAATCTTTAATGACTTGCTTTGTTAATTAAATAAAAAAATAAAGTCAATAAAAACAACAAATTTTGGAGTGCTCATTTTCTACGTAGCATGACCTTATAAAGACCTAAGCATGAAAGGAAAGTTACATTATTTATCAGTGTCCATTCCATTCTAATCTACACGAAGGTGTCTATGTAATATGACCAGGAGATGATTCTTTGGAGGCATTTGCCTTCCACTGTAACTGCTGGGTTCCCTTGTTACATTTTCCTTATAATTGTCCTATTCAAACTCCCCCCTCATCGAACAGAGCAAGTAGGTAATGTGTACCATGATACGAATTGCAGTATCTTCGAGGATGTGGCAGAGTCATTGAAGAAATGGGCCAGTGATGGCCGACGTCTATTTATTTATTCCTCTGGAAGTATTGAAGCTCAAAAACTACTTTTTGCCAACACAACTGCTGGAAGTTTTCTGGATATCATCAATGGACACTACGACACAACCACGGGTGCAAAACAGGCTTCCGAGAGCTATTCTGCCATTGCAAAAGATATAGGCTGCCCTCCTGAAGAAATCATCTTTCTGACTGATGTGGTCGCAGGTATGTTCGAAAGGAAGTTATTATTACAAGCTACCGAAGTTGCTAATTTTTATAGCTGTCTGTCATCATCAATAATCAGCTGCATTTGTCCGGGTGTAATATCCTGTCCCGCCTGTCCCTCCACTTCTGATTATCCAACCCTTCCTCTGGCAATAGTTCCCTCCCTTCCTTGTTCTTCGTGTACCCTCTATTTTGCCATCCAGCCATTTTCTGACGCATCTACTGGTATTCATTTGATTCACTTAACGAGTCTGAGCCATTGCCGTCTACTTCTCGCTATCCTTCCCACCATTGGTTCTTCAATTTTAACCTCTTGTATTTCGCTGTCTGCTTTGTTTTCGTGACCTGTTAGTGATAGATTGTATATACAGTTTTTCAAATTCAGCTTGACAAATTTAATGGGAAAATATGTTCAGTGGTTGCTCTTACATTTCTAGTATAAACGCCGTGTTCTTTTAGAGTGCTGATAGCACAGAGATGACTCCTTTTATTTATGTAAGGATTGGGTTGGGTAAACAGACACACAAGTCTCAGGAGAGAACTAGCACAAGCAAAATGACTACTTGCGTCCATTGGACATGAGATCAGGCTGTACTGAGCTCTAAGCAAATTAACCGTTATCGCCACAATCATAATTCAATCCGTCTATTTATTTTCTACTATCTTCGTTGACATTGCTGTTTGTAGAAGCTGAAGCTGCATTGGAAGCTGGGTTTCGTGCGATTCTTGTGGAGCGACAGGGTAATGCGCCCATCTCAGATACTGCCAAGTCCAACTTTACGGTCATTTCATCATTTGATGAACTTGTGTTCGAGCCTTGCTCTAAGAGAGCAAAGAGAGATATTACCGAGCCGCAAGTGAGTTAGCCATTATTTATTCTGGTGGTGGTGGTAATGGTGAACTTGTTTATTTGTAATGAATAATAATTTTTAAAAATTATACCGTTTTTAAAGTAAAAAATACGTTAAAGATGAACCTTTGCTTACAATATAATGGATCCACGCTACAATATGCGAGGGTCACATTAATTATGTACCTAGGTATGAATAAGTTAATGGGTAAGCTTCTCCGCTTCTCTACCATGGATTTCTTTCATTCCATACCCAAACAGCATGATATTGTGAGCAGAAGGTTCAACAACAAAGTATTTGTAGCTACCGATTCATTGGGTGATCTAGTTTCTGGCTTACATCAAGAGACTTAACGTGGCTCCGAACATTTGTTGGAAGTTCCATTAAAATTATTTCTGATGCACGCCCGGTTTTGGGATCGAGTAAAAACATTGAAGCAAAAAAATTAAAAGAAAGATACACTTGTCCTTTGAATTTAAGTCTGGTAGTTAACCGGAGTCGCTGTTAAGGCGGCTATCCCATTTGTCAATATTTCATCAAAAATTGACGGAAATATTTTTGTGCATTTTTGTATTTATTTAAAAGATTAATTGCGTTCAAACAATTTAATGAATGTATCCGATTTACCTCTTCAATCGCCTCACTAAGTAACCTAATAGGTACTTGTGTCGAGTTACGACACGTCTCCGATCGCAAGGTGTGTAGAGACTCGCACAAGTACAAGCACGCTACCACCTTGCCACAGAAGTAGCTTCATAAATGTGGCATTTCTGTTTTTCCGTCCTTCTGCACCGACCCCATTTCACTTGTCTTCAATAATTGACCAACTTTTTTTTTAAATTTTTCCAATTCTTTGCCCGCCCTCTGCTCTAGTTTTATAATCTACCAGAAGTTTTTTGATTTAAATTATGGAGGAATTCCTTTCGTTCTCAAGAACTTAAAATTAAAATTGTCACATCTCAAGACGACGCCAGTTGGAATGAGTGTTATTTCTCAATTTTAACAAGAGGAAATTGAAATGTACGATGACATAGAATAAAACAAAGGTCATGAATTAAATAAGTATATATTTCTGTTAAATTATGCCTACCTTCTTAGACCATATAATACTCTTGAGACACGCCATGTTAGAATTTGCAAGGGTGTCAGGTGCTCCAGGCACCTGCCTGTGGGCACCGTATATTAATGTATAGTTGTTGGCACATTCTGTATCTATCTCATATATTGTAAAACGCTGTATAGCTGTCAATGAATTGCTTTCTACGGTCTGTGCTAGAAGAGTGCTGAATTAGCAGCGCGCCTTCGGTACAGTCCGTGAAAGCCTGTTCATGTGACGTTGCCAGGCGAGGTTATAAATATGAGTAGCGACAGAAAGTGCGGATCTCTCTCGGCGCTCTCGGAGCAACCCTGCGGCCTGCAGACCATGACTGTCGTTCTTTGTCCAAGTGCTCGAGTGTACAATATAATGTAAATCGGTGAGTGTCTTAGTATATGTATTGTATATAATGTAAAATCTATAAATCACATTTACTACAACAGCCCCCATCCTTGCGAAGGTTAGGTGGTACCCCCGCAGTGGTAGGAATTATACACCTAACAGTTGTTGCTATTATTATTACAGTATACCAGGGTACTGGTTCTTTCACTATAACTTATAAGTCGAACTTAAAACTATACTTGTGCTCTTTTGGCACTTAATTATTAATCGAGTCCATTATTTTTCAGTATTTTGTAATACATATTATCAATATTTATTGGTTAAACTAAACTAATTGACCAACTTAGTGGTTCTTTAAGCTCAAAGGCTTTTAAATTGCAAACTCGAATATTTCTATTCATTAATCATGGTACCATTTAATTAATTAGGCTCTTAAGCCTTTGGAGGAATCGTTAATCTACACTTCACTTTTCAAATTACTATTATTATCATTTCATTACACTTAATTAATATATTTCTAACTATTAATAGGAAGTACTCTCTATTATATAGTATAGCTGTTGTTACAGCTTGAACTTATCATTATTATTATATCATAATCAAAGTAATTATATCAGAATTTATTAGCATATGTGATG